>JBAMNC010000089.1:0-458057 GCA_037902135.1 Cetoscarus ocellatus
GGAACTACTTCATGTCACAACCCGGGCTCATGAGCATGAGACAAAAAAGGGAGGAGTTGAGCAAAGAAAAATGAACATTGATTCCAAAAAATAACAAAATCAACAACAATAAATATGGAAATATATAATAATTGGTAAGATCAATAGTGTATGTTTGTTAGGGTGTGTGAATATAGTGTTGTATGCAAGTGTGAAAGTGTACAAAACAGCAACTAAACAAACAGCACAGGTGTTCATTTGAAGGGCCGAAAGACGAGCGACCCCAAGTCTGTCTGGATGCCGGTTTAAATATCCTGTGGAGCTATTGGCCAGGTACTGTAGCTGAAATGGATGAAGCTGATTCAATGTGCCTCCAAAAAAAAATGACATTCACATTACTATACAGATAAAAGACACTCAGAAGGGGCCGTCACAGTTGACTCAAGTGTATTTGGAAGCTTGGTGCACTCCACTGTCTCAGTCAGCATTTCTCATCAATGACAGAAAGATAGTTATTTGATGGGAAGTGTTCTGGCCTTGACCTTGGTGAAAGTTGAGTCCCTGTCCTTAACTGTAGTCTGTCCTGCTGCTTGACAAAGTTACATGACAAGCTTTCAGGTTTAGAACTTCAACAAGCAGGGGCACATCAAGAATTTTTAACAGAGGTGCCTGATAAGGGTGCAAGAAAAATATTGATACACCCAATACATGGGGATATTTTGCTGTCCAGTACTGTTTCATTATTTCACGGGGCAATATGGGTAATTCTCTCAACCATTCAGCCATTTGACTCTCTCTGTCCCATTCATTTATTGTTATTGTTTGTGTCTCTAGAACAGACAATGAAGTTTATACATGTTGCAGGTACCGTGCATCATATAAAAAAACACTGATTAGAAACTATATTTTCATGTGTATGATATTGTGGTTCATTACTTTAAAAAAAATTCCAAACACGAGACATCTAAGAAAAAAGATAAATCTATGATTTATCAACCTGTCCATGGCATCGCAGTATACTGTGATATATGGTAATTATCCCTTGCATTGCGATATATATCATTTCACCACATTCTTATGCAGGGGCAGGTGAAGTTTGTTTAGAAACCAACCCAAAAACTGTTGATAAAAGTACCTTTGATTTGTTGTATCAAGAAAGTCTGTACTTCTCATGAACCACTAGTTTAGCAGCAACTTTTTGTAAGATGTGTGTAAGCTTCAAAATCCACAATGAGCCTTTTTAGATGTATTCATTGAAGAAAACAAAATCTATTAATCCTGTGTTTACCGCAGACTTTTTCTGGCCTTTAATTAGAAACTCATTCAAAAACCCTGTGTACTTTGAGATGAAGGATCTCAAAGTGCTAAAATGCTAATTCATTTCCACATTTCAGGACTCATTACTGCAGTTACTGTGTAATAGATGCACATCTGCAACATCACAATTCCTTCTCAGAGAAAAGGTCATTTCCCTCCAGATTTTTGCAAACCCACCACAAAATCGACAAGGAAAATTTATGTTTTGGGGTGTAAACACATGAACAAATTTTGAGGGAAAATTACATGAAATGAAATCATGTAGCTCTACTTGTGAAACTTTTTGTGATTGATAAAACTAAGGCCTTGGTGGCAAAGGCAGCAGTTGAATTATCAGTAAGAGTGATGGGAATGCTAAACCATCCTTGAGTGGGCAATTTGTTTGTGTTTGATGCAGCAGGTTTAAAAGAGCTCGGTAATGTGGTAGTCTTAATCCAACAGCCCACAACAAAAGTTTAATTAATAGCTTAAGCATCAAAATTCTCTTCTGCTAGATATCTAAAGCTCTTCTCATGTAGATTCTGTAGTAAACTTCTTTGAACAGAAACGTTCTTCTTTTCGAGCACATCTGAAGCATCAATATGAATTTCAGTCTGCTCAATGCCTATTCAAAAATTCCTCACAAGAGTTTAAAATCATCTTTAATGTTATGCAGTGGTGGTGCTGAAGGAGACTTTAACATGCTGACAGAGGAAACATTGGGTTCAAACCTGCATGACCAAACCGTTGTTTTATATGTACACTGGCATGACTTCAGATCCTTCAGCCTTGACCACCTGCAAAACTGGCACACACCCAGTTTCATCTGCAAGACACTCTCTACGCCGCAGTGTTTTCATACAAATATGTGGAAGCATCTGTCGGGCCCGGTGTCCAAGGTTTTGTGATTTTCCTGTTGTGTTTACAACATTTGCTGTTTTAAATGAAATCATCTGGCTGGTACTGGTTTAAAGTCGGTTCTGCCTGCCCAGAAACGTATCAAAGCTTGTGCATGTGTTTGGCACAGGTAGACAAAGGACACACACCACACAATTAACTTCTCTGCACAGAGAAACAGGAAAATCATGCAACCCACACATGATTCTCAAGAGACTCTCAACAATGGCAGTATTGAGCCGGTTTCAATGGGTCTGAATGTAGGAAAAAAAAAACAAATCAGACTGAGACTGAACCCTGTTTGTTTGTTTGACTTTTTTTCTTAGCATCATTCTCCTTTCAGTCATCATGTGGGACATTTTTCACCCTTTTGTTTTCTTTTCTTTCAGCGCTGTACATAAAAGGCAATGATGTGACCAAGCTGGCCTCCATGGCTAAGTTAAAGGCAGGCCGCCTGGCCAGGGAGCTCAGTGACAGCTGTCTGCGAGTATTGGGGAGGAATGGGCTTCACCAGTGATGTGATGGTCAGCAGATTCTACAGGTAAGTCTTAAGCCAAGGTCAGACTATGATTGTTGTATCTGATGATGATCACTTTGTCCGTTTTGGGTAGAATAAAGAAGAGTAAAGTAAAGCAATGTCTTGACAGTTAGTCTTGACAAATTACACGGTTGCACCCACCTGACATTATAGCATTGGAAGAAAGGGGTGCCTCAAAGACTGATTTTCAGCACCATACAGCATACACAATTACACCGTATTTGACCATATAAATGTAGAATACCACATAAATGAATACAGACTAACAATTTAACTGATAAGTATTAATGTTGTCAATAAATTATCAAGTCTAAAACGTATCCAACCCTTACATACACCCCCTGTCTGATTCATTAGATATCAGATATCAGTTTCAAGTATTGTTTTCATCACCGAGTACTGTCTGTGCTGTTAAACCTCGGTTTCAAGTATTGAAGTCATAATTTCTTTAAACACTTACTTAAATGGATAACTTATATCAGTTAAGCTTTTAATTTTTTACGTGATGTTCAGATGCTATGACACATGTAACCATTTACGGTACATCCTTAAAAAACATACTCAAATAAAGTTCAAGTACTGGTCTAAAAAAAACTACTCAGAAAGTATAAGTACTCAAAACAGCCATAGTTTACTAGAATGATCCGTCCTTAACTATTACAGAAGTTGCTCCCCAGTTTTTGTTCTTTGTCAACTTTCTTTTTTTTCACGACCTTTTGTAGTTCTCATACGACACATAATGAACGCAGGGATGTTTTCAGAGCTTTACAAGTATTTCCTCTTAGTTCAGTCTCACTGCATCAACTTAATCCGTCTTTTGCTTTGCTGTTTGGTTTATTTACAGCTCTGACTGTTGTGAGTGTGGGGAAATCTGTGCTCCTATATGTTAACAACAACAATAAAGGAAAAAGAATCAAAGTTGGCAGGACATACAATGATTGTGAGCGGCCCCAAAGTGGGACGGCCCAATCAACATCCTTTAAAAGAAGGAAGAGGTGGGAGCTACAAGCAAGACGACAACAGAAAGTGACTGCTTATGCAGAGATTAACATAGATGCTCACATGCTTCAGTAGTAGTTTTATCAGATCTGGACTGCATTTCATTATTTTTAATATGAAAAAGTAACAACACTACAAACTTCTCTATAGAAAGAATATTTTTAGCTCCACTGCCGACATATTTTGCTGAGAGTTTGTTCTATGAAGTGGGCTCACGTTCTGTCCTTTACACTGCTGCAGTAGCACGTGCTACTACATTATCTGATTGGCCTGTAATGAATGTGATTGACCGAGTGATTGTCCCCAGTTACCTTCTGGATATGCTTCTGAAAGGTTCTGCCCATTCCTAAACATTTTCTATGGGCTGTTCCTCGGATAGACAAGTGAAATATATGGAACGATCTATCTGGTGTGCCAGGTTACACGAGGCTTCCCAGATGAGATTTTGATTACTATTCATAATGACATACTAAATGAAATTAAACAACCAATTTTAGAGGCCAACAGGTCCTAAAATCCAAGGACTGTTAGATCAGCCTATAATCATGCTTAAATTGTGTTGTCCGATTCCTTGGTGCCTGATCATATAAAACTGGTGGGAAAAATGGATTTATGCTCTTGCCGTTGCTTTGCTTCCTGTCAAGAAGGGTTAAAATGTCATAAGAAGTGCAGGTTTATTTTGATGAAATTAGGGGAAAAAAGGAATGTAGTATGATAAGATTTTTCGTTTGCCATTACAAAGACGAAGCAAGTACTAAAGTAGTCAAATTTGTAATTGACAAGGTATGCACCTTAAGCTGCAAAGTTGAAAAGTATAAAGTTTTTTGGGCTCCTAAAAACTGTTAGAAAAGGTTTTTTTTTTGTTTCACAGCGAAGAGTTTACCAAATGGAAAAAATGGTTTTGTGTGCAACACTTGTCACGAGACATGTCTCTGCATGATCTGGCCTCTTGTTTTCCCATCTTTGCATCAACCATGTGGAGGATGTCAAAATAAGGTCAACAAACAGTGCTTTAGCTCTCACAGTCATGGGTCAATCAGCATGTGTGTTGATCTGTTCCATTTGGTTTTATCATTGAAAACAATTTAAAGTGATTTTAATTTGCACTGCAGTGTATCACTAATGTCAGGGTCATGGACAGAAGAGGCAGAGCTCCAATGAGAAAAGGCTGGGAGTCATAGCACAGTATTTTATGTTCCTCCTCCCTTACTCAATTTATCATGTCCTTAAAAAGCCCAAATCAAAGAAAACCCTTGACACAGCAGCCCCACACTTGCACCCCAATGTTGGCAAGCTTTAATTTTATAACTGCAGTTGTGTCTTTTGTGGGGGTATTAGGTTTCTATGAACAACAACCACACAAGATGGCAGGAGCTTAGTGGTCGGTGTATTTTATGAGGACCTTAAACTTGATTATTCAATAATTAAAGTTAGAGTCACATTGATTGATGGCTTATACTAAAATAAAGCTTCCGATCAAATATTAATTTTTGAAAACATGTAATCAGGCCCGGTCTTGTGTTGAGTTTGTAATTCAGTGACACTGAGGTTGGCTCATAGACTTGGAGATTTTTATTTTACACTATGATGCCATCTGCTGTCAGGGCAAATAATGCAGCTGCATAAAGATATGAGTTATAAAAGTGGGGTTTTGCTTGCAGGGGTTGGAAAGTGTATTTATTGAGTATATGTACTTTAAGTATTATTTTTAGAGAAGCTTAGTACTTTTGATAAATTTTTCACTTAATCTGAAATACTAATCTTATCCTTTTGACTTCACTTCAGGAAGTGTTCTTTTAACATACTAGGATTGCTCTGAAGTCAGCTGATTAATTTTCTTTTCTTTTTAAAATCAGATGCTAAAGTCAATACTTAATAGACACACAAGGTACTTGTGTCATAAAGAAAGGATAAGCTCTCAGTAAGGAGATCCCTAACCTCACTTGTATCCCAAAACACCACTGAAGAGTTACATAATTTACCACGACCCCTTCAACTGACCCAGGCTCTGTACATGCAAGCTCTAGGTAGTGACAGTGCTGATGCTACCTACTGTACTGCAACGTCTCTGTAAAGGCCCTCCAACCCATCTGGTTGACTAATGAGCTGCTAGAGCCAAAACTTTACAGGGGTCAACAGGTTGGGGCCTCCTGTCCTAGGTGTTCTCACCCAAGTAGCCCCAACAACACCCCAAAACAGCTGGCCAGTGAACTCCTTCAACCCAGCACCACCCCTCCCCAAGGCTAAGGGTAAATCCCAATTGTACCCCTTAGCCCTTCCCCTTCGTCTTACCCCTTCGTCTACCCCTTCCCCTTAGCCCTCTGTTTTGAGAGCCAAGGGGAAGGGGTGAAAGCACGCTCCTGAGAAACGAGACGCCACTCGATACCCGCTACGTCATCACCCAGAGCCGCTCGCTGGCTGTGTCGTAGGCAGATGCGACGAGAAATTTTAAAATATGACCAACAATTCAAAACATGATTAATATTTACTTGATGAAACAGCTTCTTCCCTACTGCCATAACTCTCCTAACTGAACTGATGAACCTTTTGCACTGCTGAATAGTCGTATATTCACCTTAACTGGTCACTGATTCAATTTTGCACTACATTTTGTACCTTGCACCAATTGTGTATATTTATTTATTTTCTGCATGTGTACATATATATATATTCTTTTTTCCCCAATTAAGTGAATATATTTTGTTTCTACTAGGTGTATACATTTATTTTTTCTTCTTTTCTAATTAGGTGTATATATTCACAGATATTTTTTCTATTATGGTTATGTTTACATTTGCTGCTGTCTATTCCGCGAGCGACACAACCTGCTGAAACCAAATTCCTTGTATGTTGTGAACGTACTTGGCCAATAAAGCTGATTCTGATGATTTAATAATTACTTATAATTAAGCGCTTCCTTCAATCTCTGCTCTGCCTTCGTGTCAGTGGGCGTGGTGTATTATGGGAAATTCTCATACCCCTTCCTTTCAAGTTAGATCCCAGTCTGTCTTCGTTTCAATGGCTATGTAGCCCTTCGTCTTAGCCCTTCCCCTTAGCCCTACAGAGAATTGGGACACCCCTTCACGAGATATGAATGCGCAAAACCAAGGGGTAAGGGGTACAATTGGGACGGACCCTAACTCTCACTGCCCACTAAGTTTCCTTTTTTTTGTCTTACTTACCCTGCAAATCCCTCTCTTTAGGGCCTGCCCAAAACAGCCTGTTTCAGTGTAGATGCTAATTTGATGTCTTTGACTGCTCCCCTCTCAAGAAATATACAGTTTTAACTTTCTAAGCTGTTCTTTAATGTTTATTGTGGTTGCACAGGCATGAATATGAAGACGGCTATGGGCTGAGCAAACATCAGGCTCAGGGAGTCTCTCCTCTGGGGGAGGTGGCTTATCCCTCGCTGACATCATTGAAGGATAAAATTTAAAGTGTTTGAGCGCTCCTTTTCTGAGGTTTGGAGTTAGCAACAGAGAGGAGGGATTTTAAATTAACTTGTATTTTATGTATTATGGGACCTTGAGTAGCATGACAAATAATTTTTAATAAACACGTTTTCTTGTTGTCTCTGCAGGGATGCCAGGTTATTGTCGATTGGTGGGGGCGCTGATGAGGTCATGCTGGGAATCATCGCAAAGTACATGGACACCCTACCCAGGAAGTGATTTAATGAACACTGCTGATTAAGTGCTTATCATTCAAAGTGAATTTCTAAACACAGATCACCTGAAGTGCAGATTTGATACATATTTTCAGTAATAAAAACATGGTTTATTACGTCTTTGATTGATACAAACTATACTGTATGTGGCAATACATCTAATAAGCTTAAAAATACACGATGAAGTCTGAGCTTTGTTCTTTGGTATTTTATTAATGTGAATAGCCTACAGACATTTGTTTGTAATGTAAATTGTAATAAGTCAGTTAATACAATGTTTGTAGAGAAATATCTAAACCTGAAAATAAAAAGTGCTTGAAATGACATGTAAAATAAACACGGCTTAAAGTCAAACTTCTTGTGTCATTTTTAAATTTTGATTGAACAGCAGCTCAGTTTGGCTATTGACTAAATTGTCTGCAAGTATCACACCTTTACCCTCTTAGAGCATAAAATGTATTTATTTACATTTACAAAAACCTTTTTACAATAGTCGAAACAACGATGAGAAACACTGCTTGTAATGTACCTCCTGCATCATGTGAGACAGTATATTCATTGAGCAAGTCTGCTGTATTACATGTATCGCACAGTGATCTGTGATTAAAGTAATCTTAACACAATATGGGAAGTATTGATCGTTTGAATCTCTTCATCACAGTTTATCATAGAAGGTGCTCACGTTACAGTAAGGGTTAGGATACACTGGCATCTTAAGCAGTTATACACATTTCTGTCTTGTCTTTCATTCAGGTAAATTGGGCTGAAGGAGCATTTTTTCACTTTAGATTCCTGAATTCCTGCTTCAAATGGTCAACATGTGCCTCAGATCCTATACATTTGGGGGTTTCCAAGCAATACCACAAAATACTCCTAAGTTTTGGGGTCTTTTTTTTCAATGAATGACATTGGGAACCTGTCAAGCTTAGACACTACCGTGCCTTTCCTCATCAAGATTTAAGTTTTGAAATTCATCAGTTGGCACGGACCACAGAGGGCGATTTATATCAGCAGTTTCCTCTTCATCACCTCAGCTTGATATACCAGTAGAGGACAAAGAAGACAAAAAGACAGAAGAGCAGCATATAACACAACAGTTTGGTCTGACTGCCTCTGGATAGGGCTTTCACTCTGCCCACGGTGGCACTCAGCAGGCCGCCTGTTGAGTCAAAGTCTGAGTCCTGTAGGGGAGAACAGAGATAAAAAAAAAAAGTGTAAAGTTCAAACATGTAAGCACACTGTGATCTGAGGAGATGCTCTAACACTGAATTCTGGAGTGGAGGACTTTGGACCATTGCATTATTTAAATACAGTACTGGCATGACATCATCGGGAAGTTTTACTGAAAACTTCCTCTTCTTAACCATCTATTCATTTTGTGTCACTGCTGATTATATGTACAAAAAAAAAGCTTAGCCTCAGAAATAATGTAGTCTTAAGTTGTCTGTTTAGGTTCTCAGTCCTAATTTCAAGCTTATGAGACATTTAAAGCAAATAAGCTGACAAATCACAACATTAATATGATGAACAAAAGAATTACAATGACTGATTTTACTGTTTTACTTAAAGGTCCTGTGAGGAAGTTTCAGTTTCTGTCATGACTCCTGTTGACAAAGACATGCTTCTCATCTCTCTGGTGAACTTGTTCTGTTCATGTTTAGTTTGGAAATGAAAACAAAAAATCCCATATCAATTTTGAGCTATATATCTTGTTTCATTAATGCATACCAAAAAAGAATAAAACCACATGGGTTTAATGAAGCACGTGCACTTTTACTGACAGTTACCGGCATAATCAGGGCTCCAACACACTTTTGGCTGTCAGATTTCAGACTTTTCAACATTTTCTACAGAGCACCTTGATTCCTGAACCGTGCTCTGTAGGAAATTTTTGTCACATGACCAAGAAAAAAACTAAAAAAAAATAAATAAAGAAAGAAAAATAAACCATTAATTAGCAGAATAGATTTCAAAAATATGATCTTAGTCAAAGTGCCAGTCAATTTTTATTAACTTTTTATGACCATTAATTTCAAAAGTCCGAAGTCAACATCTGTTTGAAAAATGACGTCAAAACAAACAACCCATTTATGGTCAAAGAAATTTAAGCAAGATGTTTCCAAAAAAAAAAATGTAGTTATTCTCTTTTTAGCATTCAGCAGATTATTTTATGGTCCATCAGCACAAAAATGCATGAATTCATTACAGCCAGATGAGGTTAAAGGAAACAAAACACTTCTTAAACAGCATAAACTAGATTGGTTTTTTTGTTGTTTTTTTATACAGAGTACAGTATTTCAATTGATTTTCTTGGCTGATGTTTGACAGTATTCCTAACCATTGAATTTTATTTGGCTCTATTTCTAAATTGCAAATGTATCGTGGTCGAATCCAACAGATGAGCCACTGTTGCTCAAATTGCTGAAGCAGTAATAGTGGTTCCGATAGAAAGTGTCCGTGTATATAACATATTATTATGCACTGATACTACTTTCGTCCCATATTCTACTTTAATTCCTTATTTATATATTTATTTTTACTATTGTAATTTTTATTTTTCTATAACTCTTATTTTATCTTTAGTTCTAGTGTTTTTAAACATCATCTCCAGTGTTTTCTTGTGAAGAACTCATGATAGCATTTCCTCAGTTAATCAAGGTCTTTAATACTTCTCTTTTTCATCTGGTTTTGTTTATGCTGGTTTGTTTGTTCTAGTTGGCTTTATTTATGTCTGTTTTAAATGTTCTTTTGTTGTTTTTGTCCATGTTAAGCACTTTATCTCACATTTTTGAGCTCCATTTATGAAAAGTGCTGTAGAAATCAACTATGATTGATTGACCTTGTTGTTGCTAAAGACTCTTCAAACTTATCTAATATTGAGTGGGTGTGTACTGAATAACAGAAAGTGAGACTCACCATTTCATCCAGCATTTTATTCTGATATCTGACTTCCGTCCCTATGTCAATAGACAGCTGTTGAAAACAAAACAAAAAAACAAATGTATGAGTAAACTGTCAGTATGGAAGTTCAAGCTACAACACTTATTTAAAGTTCAAGAAATCTCGTAAACAACAACAGATGTAAACATATGGAGGATCAGAACAAACACTGACGTGGAGACACATCATACATGTTATCAACCTGTGGACATGTAGGTCGTCTCCATATAGGCAATAGGGGTGTGTTTTATGAATAGTTGAGCCTCTTACACTTTTTAAAGCGTTGACTTTCGCCCTCAGTCCCTCCTGCAGGTGCTCATTCTCCTCCTCATACACACTGTAGCCACTCGCTACATAGTTCCCAGAGCCTCCTTCACCTACAGGAGCATTTACACACGGTTAGGTCCATACTGTCTGTAATATCTAAATAAGTTCTTTCATAATATTTAAATCAAGGGTTACAACAGGAATAACTAGAGCCTGGAGCTCACAACGACACAGCAGTGTTTATCTCATTTGAAAGCATTAGCTAACGTTAGCTAGCTACCTAGCAACGAGCTAACTGTGCTGTTTTAGCGGAGCGTGTTCGTCTCTCACCCAAACCGGCGCGCCTCATCTTCGCTCTATGACGGCACAAAGTCAGGCAGAGTCTAGACCACGGTCACGGTGATCACCACAGCTAACACGGAGAACCAGGTTTGATTCACTGGGGCAAATTTGTGAACGTCAGCAAGCGCCACGACATCATACGGTGGCCGGTGAGGACAACCCTCTGCTGACGTCACTAGGAGATAAGGAGTTGGAGAAGCTGTTAGGAAACAAAACATCATCACTTATTACTTATTACTACTTAGTTATTATTGATCTAAAGTGTCTTTTAGTTGTAAAGCAAAGCTGATCATATTAACTGGAAAATTTCATACTCATTTTTTGCCTAGGGACTGCGGATGTAAATTAGCATTTATGATATAATCCGGCATATTTACATCTATTGTTTTCCAAATAGATGTTCATTAATGTGCACCGTTCCTATTAAATAAATAAATAAATGTATTGATTAATATCCTACAATTTACTTGACTTTGTTTGTTTATTTATCAGAATTATAATTATAATGTCTTGACTTCCTGATTCTAACGATGCCCCCCACTGATTTCCTTACTAAAGTTCAGTTTAAAAAAAAAAATGTTAGGACATAGAACTGAACATGTTTCTGATGTGAAGCTTACTTTTTTCAGTTCTGTGTTTAATTGGGTTTTTTGCCTTTGGATATCCTGATTTTGTCTGCGAGACTTACCAATCGTCCTGACACAAGTGATCAATAAACTTGGGTCATCAGGTCAGGGGTTCCAAAACTTGACTCTGTTTCATTAAATTAAACACAAAACTCTTAGTTATAATTCTCACAAACAATCAATACTTGTGTCATTCATTGATTTCATTCACAGTAATCCCTATTCATCCACTTTGGTTAGCCCTTCATTAATCCCATTTGACTAAATAAATACTTCTATCAAGTCTCTAGCTGCTACATTCTGACTGCATGTATCCATGATGAAAGTCATTCACTACTGAACAAATTCCTTGCAATAACCCTTTATTCAAACCCCATTTTCATAGTTTATCCTTTTGTTTTTTTTGTTTTTTTTACAATATATACCCACTTCATTGTGTGTGTGTGTGAATAGACGACTCCTCCTGCCTTAATGAGTGGTAGAACAAAAATTCCTGTAATGACAAATTATTTTTAAAATAAAGTAGGTTTATTAAACAGAGCAACAATGTTTGTGACATTTGTAAAAACTTGATCATCTTCACAAGATCCTTGGCTTTAGTAGTTCTAGGTTTTCAGATGGGATCACATGCTATTTTTCTTATAATAGACTGTATCAGGCTACAGTTTGCCTGCTTCCCTCGAGTAACTGTATTCATGTGAAAAGTTCTGGAAGCTACAGCCTTTGTTCTGTGACTGAATCACAAAAGCTATTTTTGCTATCTGTCCCCAAAGTTTGTCTTGAAATGGGCAATGGATTTTTAATCTCAATGAGGTTCTGGTTAAATAACGTTCATCAACAAGCAACTCAGCAAAGTCACTAAATGTGAGAAACAACAAAAGGGCACTGAACTCTTTAATTGATATTCTACAGTGATACCATCAATTGATGATCTGCACCAAGAAAGACACAGAGCTCTCACTTCTGACATTTTTTAACATTCCGAGGGGTCTGTCACTGCTTCACAAAACCATTCACAAAGTGGCTTCCTTGATCATCATTTGCAAACATTTTTGTAAATTGACCTGCATTACAAATCCACTATGCCTCTCATTAACTTATTAATTGTGAATGTCAGCCCCTGACTTCCCTGAAAGACAGCCAGTCATCCTGAGCTGCTCAGAGCAATGAGCCAATCAACTGTGAACTTGAACTCTCTGTCTGGTGTGTCAGGTTAACAATAAACCACACAAACATCTTTATCGAGATTTGGAGCCTCTATATAACAACAACAACCGAAACAGAATAAACAAGTCACAGACCAAGTCAACATGGCTAGAAAATTAAGTATGCCTTTACTTACCAAAGCAGAGGGTCACATAAAGGAAAGCAACAGAGCTGTTCCTTTGAGGGAAGGTTGCTGATATAATCTAATGCAGGGGTCTGCAAATATTGGCACTCGGGCCAGTAATAATTTCTGGCCCTTGCCATGATCTGGAAAATAACTTTTATACATGTATTTACTCATTTTTCTTTACAAAAACACTTTTACAATCAGTAACAGACCAATATAATTGCCTCAGGTGCAGCATCGCTGCAGACAGTTGACACCTCCTTCTGCTGCAGCCACCCAGTGCTCCGCACCAGAGTATTGTCACAGAGCGAGACATATTAATGCAGATTAAGGATGATTTTTTAAGTTAAGAGTCTGATCAGCGCACAAGTGATTAACCAAAGTGCTTTTGTGGCGAGAGAGTTTTTAGTCAGACGTGATGAGGGGCAACAAACAAGGATAAAGTAAATGTGCTGCGCAATGCTGGAGAAGTTGACAAACAAACAGGACTTTTCTCAAACTAAACATCAACAATGAAGCCTCGTCTTACTCGGGCTTATATGGCAGCAGCAGCTCACCTTGAGTAAGCCCTTATTAAAGTAATCATGGGTATATTTTATTTCTTACGAACCTAAATATTGCAATAAATTAGTAAAAACATGACTTTCCTCATCATGATAACTGTGATTTTTGCCTGATAAATCCCATTATAGATGTTGGTACAGTGTTAATACACTTATTTTATCATGATATCATGATACATTACAGCGTAAAGACAAAATCAAAATCAACTAAAACTCTTCACTTTAGGAAAACAAGGGTAGCGATATTTCAATAATCATCTCCATATATTAACCTCTGATTGTGTTCTGGCCCAACATAAAGTGACTTGGAAAAATAAATACCACAGGATACATGAAAACAGGCCATATTGTTTTCATTCTGGCACCAGCCTCACACCATTTTTTTTACTAAAAATGTACACCTATTTATTTCTAATCATCTTGTGTTCAGTTGCGACATCATCATCACTGATGCACAGAAGGTCTGACAGCACCAAGTATCAACAGGTTGATCTCCCTCGGTCAGGACAAACTTATCACTATTAAGAGAAATTGGCCCAGATGTTTCTTTAAGATTATTTCCTTTAAGCATTTTAGAAAGTGACCACAATGAAACCAAGACTATTTTCTTTTAAGGGTTTAATAACAGAGATTACTGACAGATCCATCAATGCTGTATAGAATAAAAAAGAGTTTCTCAAGATTTCCAAAATCCTAAAGCTGTGCTTTTGCCGTGATGATCCGTTTTATCCCCTCATACATCATCCCAGACTGAGCCTTGAGCCTACAGGTGACAGCTGATATGATAGAGGAGATTAAAATGGCCTCCATGATGTTAGTTTATTCTTAGCCAATATCTTCTAAGTAAATACAACTTAAACCCCCCACCTTCTATAATGCATTTCAGTGCTCCATCTTTCATCTTTTCATGTCCCACCCAAAGGCTTGGCTGTATGCTGACCTTGATATAAGTGTTGGGGGAAAAAAAAGGATATTGATTGAACAGCGTGCTCATCTCCGCCTCTGCGGATCTGAGAGGATTGGCTTTATCAGATGGGTCTTTAAAGTGGAGAAAGGGTTTGGACGTTTAGAGGCCACTCTTAATCCTCATTGCATCTCTGCAGATAAAGAGCATCCCTGACACAATGATTAACACTCACACGGACACACACATGCTTTGGACTATGCTCATGTCAGGTTTTTCCAAGGAAATATTCTCTATATATTTGTATTTATTCTACCATTTAAACAGCGCTGTTAATGTTTTAATGTGATCCACTCAGCACCATCTGCTCTTTTCTCCTGTCAGCATAATTATCAAATTGATATACTGTTTTAAATGATGTGATTCTGGTGAAGCGCAAAAGTCAAACAGGGGGCAGGAAGTGAAACACACCGACTGAGAGTCAGAGAAATTGAGGAAAGTGATTGATAAATCTCTACCTGCTTGCAGCAGGTATCACACTTCAGAGAAAAAAGACTTTCCCATGGTTTGATTGATTTGCTCCACAGTGTTTCACAAATTACTTAGTCCTGCAGACGCCCTCCTGCATAGTCAAACAAATGAAGGTGTTAAGAGTCTTGAGGCTAACCGCTTTATTTTTGAGTGACAGCACAAAACGAAGCTCATGGCCAGCTACTGGCATAGCATCCTCTACCATCATGATGAAATAAAACTTGTTAATTTGTCTTCCCTTCCCTGACTGAAAGATAAACTCTTATGATTTCAAAGGGCATAGGCCAAAGGTCATAACACCTGCTTGTAAATTTGTTATCTCAAAAATGCATTGAGGGATTATCTTCAGTGTTTACCAAACTTTTCTTTTTTACCCATGGATGACTGTTACGGCCCCCCGTGTTGTAACACCCCTCCCCCCATGTTCAACTTGCCACTGCTACCTGAGATCAGCGGTTGATGATGAGCTCCTCAGAGCTGCAGATGACAGTCTGAAGACGCCTGTGCGTCACTCTCATTGTGCCCTCAGTTCAGCATGCAGGCAGCTTTAATGCTTTAGTGCTTATAAAGAGGAACTATTGTAGCAATGGCTTAAGACACTGTAGCTTTGTAACTCTGTAACTTTTGAATCTCTCTGACAACCTGTAGGGGTTTTCTGCTATTTTATTTATGGAGCTTAACTTTAGCTTTTGTTTAGTGGCTGATTAGGGAGGTCAGAATGGTCTTTAGTTTTATTTTCAGTTAGGGAGGGCTGGTTTTTGTTGTTGTTTTGGTCTTCGGGAGCTTTGAAGCCTTTAGTTCCAGATAGTGTTATGATTTATGGTTCTTTGAAAACTTACATGTCACACATTTTACTTTATGTTAAAATAAACTTTTCTTAAATTGAGAATAATTTTTGATCTTTATTCTTTAAAAAGTATTGTTGTGAGTTTGTTAATTCTTTACTTGGTATTACATCAGTATTGTTAGTTTACACCTTTAGCTTCCTTAAACATCTTTAAAAGGTCTTAACAATAACCTTAAATCTAATTTGGAGGTAAATAAGGTCTCTGAGCCTAATGCCACACCCCTTTAAAATCTTCAAATCACAAAACCAAAAAAAACACCCTTGACCTTGGTTTTACTGTCCGGTACTTGTCAGTCAATTACTCGATCAATCTTTATTTGAATGGCGCCAAATCATAACAAGAAGGTATGCACAATATTATCAGACCAATATTGGTATTTGTAGATCTTTGCCTAAAAGTTGATCATCGGTATTGGCAGATATGAAAATATTTGCAGATATTTACAGCCTATATTTTATACATAAAATTGGCCAGAAATGTCCCATGTATTGGCTTTAACGTTGGCAAAATATACAATTGTTCCCTGATGCTTACCTCATCACAGAATTTTTTGTTTTATTAATCAAAAGTATTTACTAAAAAAAAATGAACAAAGAAATTGTTGTTTTTCTTGCTTGTTATTATAAATGTTTGTAACCATGAAAGGAAAGTCTATTTTAGTAAAGTAGAGGCTTTTGACACACAACATCGGTATCGATATTGTTTTCTTCAGTAATAGGTTTGGTAATATCGGCATATGGGATATCAGCAAAAATACAATATCGTGCATCCCTAATCACAAATGTTCACAAAACACTTTACAAAAGAGTAGGTCAATGTCATACTCTTGATTTAATATATTTTTTTGGTTTATTTATTATTCTTTTTTTTTTTATTCTAAACCCAACATGACTCTACCATGAGTTCAGCACGTTGCCACAACCTGCAACAGTTACAGCAGCAAGGACAAACCTCTGTTAAGCAGCAGGAAATCTCGACCAGAACCAGACTCGTGTTGTATTCTTGTAAATCATGTGGGGACATGAGTACTAGTTTAACTCTTGCTTTGCAGTTTTTAACAATTAAATGTATTGATTAAAGTCTTTGCCTTGTAAAGTGTGAAGAAAGGTAATTAACACATCGTAATTTGTCACCTTACTCAACTCCTTCCCTATGTCACTAAACTGAGGCATTAAATGAACTCTTTGGAGATAATCAAACTGGTCTCTGATGATCTTGTTGGCTATTGCAACTCATTAAGACAATATTACTTGAGTCTGTTTCATAATAAGATAACCACCTTAAAAAAAGCTTTACCAGAAAATTCTATCTTTTTTTAAAGGCAGTTCACTAAAGTGCAGCAAAACAGGCAACAAAAAGAAAATATACAATATGTAAAGCTGACAACAAGGACAATGATGTTAAATTTGGAAGAAACAGAGCACTGATGAACAGATTAGAAAAATTAGATGTCTGATAGAAAATCCAGATCCAATAATGACATCTGCATTTTTCAAAGCTTTAAATGCTCTCACAAAGACAGGATCATTGAGTATCTCTGTGGTCTGAGGGATGCTGGAACAGGGAGAAAAAATTAAAGTTAAAATTAAAAGGAAAAAGCTGCCACAAAGGTGTGAATGTATCCTGGGTGCCTGTCTGGTAGAGCAGCCATGTAGTGGAGTGAAAATGATCACAGCTGTTGGCGAGAGATAGGAGGTTTGAAAAAGGAGGCAGCTTTCCCTGCACAGGTTTATAATGGTTTATGAATAAAGGAAAATATGCTGCTGTCTCCATGGGCTTAATAAAACAAGGAAATGGATCATAACGTCCATTAGTCATTGTATAACAGGCTGTTAGGGAAAGAAATGGTAGAACAAATCAAGTGATTTTTTTTAAAATAATGTGTACAATGGCTACTCAACAGTAAATGTAGGACACTAGACACAATATAAATGATCTTTTAAGTAAAGATACTACCCTGATGGATGCTGACAGGATCACAATTAGCTGAAAAATAAGAACTGCTCACCTCTCAGCAGCACACCTTTGACCGGATACTGCCTCTGCTGCTTAAATTAAATCTGGAGCTGATTATCATGATTTCTCCAGAGAATGGAGCAGTGAATGAGTCAGATTACGGAGGAGGAGAGAGTGTGTGGAGGAAAACACGCCAGAGGAGAGATCAAAAGTATGCTATTGTGCTTCCTGCTATTAGTCTCAAGAGAGGAGGATTTTCATTCCCACACTTAACACGGCTTTGAACCACAGTTAAAAGAACTCCAGCTGCCCTCTAGCCGAGCTGGTACTGGATCATGAATAAATGGAGTAGTCCATTAATAGATAAATTCAACTGTAAATGAGTTTTCATTCATTTTCATTCATTTCAGGCCAATCAGATAATGTCGTAGGCCGATGCTGCTGCCGGGGTGTAAAGTACAAAATGCTGGCCACTTCATAAGCCAAACTCTTGCTAAAAGTGGGGAAAAAAATCTCATTTCTATTGAGAAATGCTTTCAGTGCTGTGAATCATTTTTCTGTTAATGAAGAATTGCAGTTCAGATCTCACAAAACTACTACTAAAGCTGTTAACATCCATGTTAATCTCTGTAAGAACAGTCACTTCCTGCTGTCGTGTCACTCGTAGCTCCCACCTCTTCCTGCTTTAAAGGATGCTGATTGGCCTGTGTTGCTTCAGGTCGAGCACTATCATTGTATTGTAGATTGCAGCTTTGCAAGATGGCAGATTAGGCAGATCCATCCGCTGTGCAAAGTTACTGTGGGTGTCTGTTTAGTAAGCTTAAACCATGTTGCAGGTAAATACTGCTACCTGATAGTGTAGGTTCACCTGTTCATCTGTTATCCAGTCCAGTCATGCATGAAAAAAGCTATCCAGATCCTGTGAGTGACTCTTAAGCTTCTTTTCTCTTATACTCTTGTGTTCAAAATTCCTGAACTTGTTAAGCTGCTGCTGTTCAACACATCTCATTCCCTTATAGTTCTCCTTCAGCATAAAGACTTTGTTTTAAAGTTTAGAGTTATTGCTTTGTTAATTGTAAGTCTTTAAGCTCATTTGAATTCAAGGTAGGAAATATTAAACCACAAATGATGTACTGTGTGGAGCATAGGTTGATGGAATTTTCAACTGTGATTGAAGGAGTCCTCAGAGGAGAACGGCCTTGTACATTTGCTGTGTCACAATCTGTACTCAAAGTGCACCTTTTAAAGGATGCAGCTCTTGTATTGGGCACTTAAATTCTACAGAGCAGATGTGTAAAAAGAGAGGTGAATAATGAAAGACAGAAATCAGCTTGAAAATTAACAATTGCAAGAAACAAAGCTTACGTAAAAAAAAAAAAAGAAAAGAATACAATTACAAAGTAATATCTTGAAAAATAGTGTGAGACAATATGTTTTGTCTGTCATGTTTGTCCATTTTTACATTTTAATTTTAGTTTTGGGGGGGGGGGGACTCCATGATCAACAGTGCAGCAAGGTGGCTGCAAAGAGAGAAAAGTTCAGGACATTCTGAGGGCCACATGACAGACAGGCGCCCCAGAAAATTATGACATTATTATTTCTTACATTTTAATTTATAAACCTTTTGTCATAGGTCTTTGAAGGTCTCTCTACTTGTCACACACAATAAAATTTAGAAAAGAGACCCTATGCTCTTGCTTGACCATATAGTATTTCAAAATGTTTTAGTCTCAAGAAAAAAAGGTATAGAGCAGGAAAAATGAGCAATCTGCACAAGTTTTGAATCTCTTACATGGTTAAATAGATCAGAGACCCATAATGAGTCATTATTCTGTACAGTAAAATTCACTATTTATTCTTTCAGTTTAACTGAAGAGTGTTTTCTCTGCTGGTTGAAGTACATTCATGTTTTTTAACAGAATAACTTGGCTGCAATACTCATAAGTTGCTCATTTAAATATATATATATATATCGTCATATGTTTCATCAGTTTGCTTTAAAGATGCTTTATATTACTGACCATGCAGAGCTGGTTTGGAATAGGGCTCAATCTGATATCTTTTCATGAGTCTGTCAAACACCTTTTCAAAATAAACTGAGGGAGGAAGAACACACAGAACAGACATAACAACACATGGCTGTAATCTGAGAGAAGCTATCCTAACCCTCTGTCAGTGTGTTGATAAGAGGGGGATTTACTGACTTCTTTGAGATCTGCAGGCTTCAGACCTCTGGGAAATTGTGGAGGATATGCAAGCACATAGGAAAAAATGTTCTGCAGCTTTGTTGATGCTAAGCTTCTTTACCTTTTTTGAAACAAGTGCAAAAGCCAAAGAAACAAATATGTAAGAACAGAGCACTGAGACAACATGACATCTCCCTGTCGATCTCTTTATCACCTCATCTTTGTATAATGTTGTAACACCCTGATCTGTGTACATGTATTGAAGAGCAATAGGCAAATGTGTCCCATTTCATTATTACTCCCTGAGAGATTTTCATTTAATCACTCTACACTTCATTCACCACCACCTTGTATTATACAGTTCAATCACTATCCTTTAAATGGCCATCAACCATTCAGGCTGATAAAGTAATTTAAAAAATTGTCAGTGAGTGAGGGGTGTGTGTGTGTGTGTGTGTGTGTGACGAGCAGTATCATTTCTCAAATTCATCGATTTAACAGCTCTCGCTTCAGCTTCATGGCTATTACATGTAGTGGGATTCCTCCGGGGGCTTCCCTGTCTCTCCTTATGAGCAGCACTATTACTCAAACTAAAATAAGTTGTCACTCAATTACATTCATGTTATTATTCACTCGTTTGTGTGTCAGTGTGTTTGTGGGTGTGTGTATCAGTAGCCAGATGACCCTCTTTAGATCCCATTCATACACAGGATTGAAACCCATTTAGAAACCACAGGCATCTGAGCATCTTATCTTCTTTTTCTTGTTTAGGTTCAGCTTTGATCTGTGGGTGGACACTTAAACTCAGTCTCTTAACGAAGGAGATGAAGCACCATTTACAGTTGCATTAAGATATTGATTTACTTCAGTGTTGTCAACTCCACTGGGAGCTCGACTTGAGTGACTTTGTTTTAATTTGGATGTAGCTGTATTGTTCTTTCTTCGAGACAACTCTTCATCAATGCCTGTCATTTCAATGTGCAAATTAGATAACTGTTTTCTTATCGGACCCTCGACTCAACACTGCCTGACTCCTGGGCTTACTTTTATCCCGCACACGCAGACACACATCTCGTGTCTTCTCAGTCCCCTCTTAAAACGACAGAAAATGTGTTCTCAGTGAGCTGAATGAACACCAGACTTGGGGAAAAGTGAAAGTGCGTGAGCTGATTGCCAATGGGCAAAGGACATTACAACACAGAGTTACATCAAACATGGCACCAGGGGAGGTAATAAATATCTATGCGGTTTTTCATGTGCTTCATATGTTGTTAATGGTTATCCATTGGATTGTTTATGATTGCTGGTAAATATGTAAGCTTATATCTTTTTTTAAACCAAATATAATGATGGGTTTCTGTTAACATATAACACCATGGCCACTTAATTATGTGCAACTTGGTATATATCCAATTATCCCACACTTACAGAGTAAAGAATCTACATTTGTAGATATGTGTATATTACAAGCTAAACGCATAATTTCCCTTTATTGGAAAAATGTTGATGGACCAAGAATTGGAAGGTGGATTAAAGAGATGGCATCAAACATGACAATGCAAAAGGTAACATACACTATTAGACGAAAACAACATGTTTTTAATGACATCTGGAGACCTTTTATAAGTTTTTTAAGACATGATGCTAATGTTGGTTACTTGCTTCAGCAGGAGGAAGATCTGAAGGAGTAGAACGTCCATGTGCTTTGATATAATGTCCTAAGAAACGCCCTTGAAATTCATCAATGTTATAACTGTTTTCAGTATCTGTCTATATAATTAAAGTGAGTGTGCTTATATGTATATGTATAGGTGGTTCATACTGTATACCGTACCCAATATCTTATAGCTATCAACACTGCTTTATCTTTTATTTATTTATCTTTTATTTTATTACTTTACTTTTTTTTTTTTTTATCTTTGATTGCTTAAACACGTTTTCTTATATATATATATATATACGTATAATTTTTTTTTGGGGGGGGGGGAAAGAGGAGATGGGAGGGAGAAGAAGGAAGAGAAGTTTGCTTTGTTGGATGTAATGATATCTTACTGTTTGATCTGCTGTAATTTGCAATCAAAAAACTAATCAACACATGTATAAAAAAAAATTATGTGCACCTGTCCATCCACTGTCCACTGCTAAATGCCTTGATGTCACTACTAAGTTTTTCCATGGCATTATATCAATACATGTGAAACTTTCCAAGTTCATTCAAGTAACACTTACCACAGATTTAGCAGCAACTGAGTCTCTGAAAAATGTCAGAAAAGACTGACCATGTGCAAGAACAGTGAAGTGCAGAATGGCTGTATATGAAAAAAAAGGCCATTATGAAGGAGCAGAAGAGGCCAAGCTGTTACGTTAACCATCCAACTCCAGTATTTGTCCATTTTATTTCCTGTCATTACTTCTGACACATCTAAAAAAAAGTATGTTTACACTCTGCCTTCTCTTCTCTGACAAAGGATGCTTTGCTCAACACATTTTCATGCTCATTATCGAGATGCATCAAGATGCATTCAAACCCTCTGTGGGCTTTTTAAGGAATGATGTAACAGAGTGCAAGTGAGAGCACACCTGCTGAAAATTACCATTCATTATGGCACTCATGCTGAAACTCCTGCATCCTTTACATCATGCAGTGTGGAGCTGATTGTTTTAGGAAAGAGGTAAAGGGTCACTCAAGGCAACAACTTAAATAAAATCTTTATACTGAAAACCTCCTGCAGTACTTTTTAAGAGGTATCATCAGATTTCATCACAAACACATCTCAGAGTGGCTGTTACATTTGCAGCAATTATATTCTCTCTGCTCCTGAGGAGGTAGCTTCTTCTTAAAGTTTTTTTGGTCATTTTTCAATAACACTGACCACTTTGTATAAAAATAAATAAAACAATATTGATTGCTTTAATATTAACTCGATTTACAGCACTCTAAACCCAAACAAAACAACCATCTTATACCATGTTCTGTAGATAAAAGTTTGGCTGTAATATCAAACAAGTATTTTCCCACCAAAAAGCTGCTTTGTTTAGGCATTACTAAAGTACAACACAGTCAGCGTGTTGTTTTTCCAGCAGCACCAACCTAACCTGACACACCAGATGGACTATTCAATATACTTCACCAGTCCATCTGGGAAAGAGTCCATAGAAAGTGTTTGGGGATGAGCAGAACCTTTCAAAGTATATCCGACCATTGTTGTGTCAATCACATTCATTAAGGACCAGTCAGATAATGTAGTAGGCAGGGGCTACTGCCACAGTGTAAATGACAGAATGTGAGCCACTTTATAAACCAAACTCTCAGCAAAGTAGTTGAATATCCTTTCTATAGATAAGTCTGTAGTGTTATCTGTTTTTCATTTAGTAAAGAACTGTGGTCCAGATCTGACAAAACTGCTACTGAAACCATTAGCATCTATGTTAATCTCTGTCCCCTCCCCTGCTGTCACCCCTTGCTGTTATCTCGCTCATAGCTCCCACCTCCTCCTGCTTTAAGGGTTGCACTGTGTTGCTGTGGGCAGCTCACAACAGTTGCAGGCTGGAGTTTGGCAATATGAATCTGCATGATTACAGACATTGAATATAGCAGATCCAACTAAACTGCATGGTTATAACACTGTTTGACTTGTTTACAAAAAAGGGCAGGGATGGGTAAAAGCAAATTCAGTTATTTAGCTAATCTGATAAAATATTTTATTGCTTCTGTTTTAGAGTCAGAAAACAGATCAAGTGGCAGGAAGTCTGTATTCAGTTTCATGATTCCTCTCCTGTTGAGTATGTTCAGCCTGTCACGATTATATGAAAGTATGTTTCTGCACTAATTAGCTTCTCCCATATGTCCACTTGAAGGAGAAAAGTTTGCGATTAGTGGAGACATAATTAAGCAGAGTGAGTCATGAGAGTGCTTCAGCCCGAAGCAGATTGAGTTTGTTGTCTTTGATCATATTGAGAAAACTTTCTGTCATCTCCGATAAATTCCTGCAGCTAAGTTTGGCTCTTTCATTTCAGTGCAAAAAGACAGGAGCATTAATGTGCAAGCTGGCTTCATTTTTAGCTGCTCTTTCCATCTGAAGGCTGGTAAAAATTGAGAGACCGACTGGAGGGGTGTGCTGATATACGGCTGAGTCATTTTTTATAACATCTCCTGCTAGAGCAATGTGTGACACTATTGAATTGATCGTCTTTGATACTGTTACTGTAAGCTGCTGCACTGCCAGCTAAAGAATATAGCCTGACTGTAAAGCCACTGAGCCCATAAGAGAGCTCCTCTCCTGTTGTGATGTGTTTAAGTTAAGGGAGTTGTCTAATTTTTCCTGATTGCAAATCTATTTCACGTGTTGGGATTTGTGTTTTAAAATCATCAGGTTAACAGGCTTTATCCATGCTAAAATCATTTGTATTTGTATCTAATGGCTCTTCTTCCACATGCTGCAGTTGAAGCTGATGAAAGCTATGTAACCACAGAAAAAAGAGGAAAAAAGGTGGGCCTTTTCTCTGCCTGGGCAAAATGTTTTGGCATGAAGTGCAGGTGTCTTCTCTAATTTCTGCCTGACGTAGGTGTCATTTACATGCCTATTTTAAAGATGTACTGTATTACCAAGATTGGCATACATATGCAACATCAAAACACACACTTTACAGAGCTTGCTTGACTCTCGTGAGATGTACAGCAGCACTCATCCTCCATTGGTTGAAAATTTCATCTTGAAGTTTATAAAGGGATAGAGAGTAAAGAGGCAGTTAGGCATATTTTTGCGGTGCTGCTTGGTGCTCTATAGTTATGTGTACTCCATATAATACAGAAAGAAACAACAGAAAACAAAAACAGCCATGATTTAAAATTTTCTTGGAACAGGAAGCTACATTTATAATTTTGGATACACACTAATGAATCTAACCTATAATCATGCTCACAGATTATAATACAGGCTCTGAAGTGTGTTTTACACACAATAGAGACCAGGGCCAATGATTTCTGCTGAAAAATGAGAAAATAATTGTTTAAAGCCCACAGTTAATTGATGTACAGTGTACAGGTATATCATAAATATAAACCTGCTGCATTAACTGGAGATTTAAATAATCATGAGGTTTCACTTTTACATTTATGCGAAAGTGTCTGACTCGTCTTTTGGATAATTTCTCATGCCCTGGCACACTTCAATGAAAATAAAGCACTTTAATCTGAGCATTAACAAATATCATACAGTATTAAATCTTGGAGGTATAAGATCAGAGACCAAGTGACCCAACACTGTACTCTCACTCCCTGGAAATGTAAATTATAAATTAAACACTTCTTGGTAGTTCCGGTTACCATTATTACAGGGGTGCTGAGATGAAACTCAGAGGGACAGCAGCACCCCTTAAAATTTTCCTGAATTACCTGGACTGACAGCTCTCTATTAACTGTCATGAAGGGACTTTTCCATCTCCTGCACTGAAAACAAAAGAGCCAAATCTAATTTATATTCTACCTGAAAGGCTTATGCTCCATAAATGAATCACAATTTGATGCGCTGCTGTCCCTCATGTAGCAGAGGCTCCCTCCCTCCCTCCTCGCTGCATTATGTCACCACACTATAAGCCTTTGTCCTGCTGTAATTGAGTATCACCAGGGCCTGATCCCAGAACCTCCTACACCTCTACAGCTTTGCATGGCAAGCTGTGACAAGTAATTTGTAGTTTGCTGAGTAGCTGTTTGAATGCCTTACGCTAATCTCCCTATAGGGAGGTGTCATAAGTCAAAACCCTTGTTAGGTGGTGCTTGCGGAATATTTATTGTGTCCGAGAATGTCCTGGACAGGAGAAAGTTTGTGTATTTTTGTCCATGCAGAGGCATTTAGCTTCAATAAAATGAATTCCTGCTGAAGCACTGGGTAGGCAGATGTGTGCAACCACGATGGAGCCATATGGTGCTCATAATGAGACTTGTTTAGATATTTCACACTGGGAAAATACAGCAGTCTGTTAAATTTGGCAATGTTTGCTTCATCATAGGGCTGAGCTGCAGCATCAACTGGTGCTAATATTCTCCTGGAGCTATGTGGTCTGTAAAAATGGGCTTTATTGATACACAGCCACCAATTACTGTGCTGCTCCAGGCTACAGTAAATGTACTGTAAGCCCAGAGAGACAACTCCACACAGCTCAGGCCAAACCAAGGTGAGCTGTAAATGCAGCTTTGGGTAAGAAAAAGTTAGATCTAATCTAATCTAATTTCATCTTTATCTAGATTGGATTCTGTTTTATTCCCAGGTAAAACAAAAAATAAAACAGCAATGTGTCACCTTCTGCTTCTCAAAGACTTTTGGAGCCTCAAAATTGGCAATTCTGCACATTTTCATTTATCATTGCCAAAACTGTGGCTTGTTACACCATCAGTTGTACCCTGAATTTTAGTGTAGCGTCAACATTAAACCTTTAATTGAACCTGTGAGGTTGTAATTTAAGCTTTGTTATTGTTTGTTCATACGCCAAAGAGGTCCCATTCTCTGGTTGAGGGTTTCATCTAAATCAAACAAAATATACATGCAAAAAAGACGTTTAAACAGCTAATAACAAATAATTGCAATTAATTCATTACTCCGTGACACCGACCATTGAACTCCGAAATATGGTCAGTTTATCCTTGTGTTATAATGGATATTTCTCCAAAGTTTGAGGGAAAATCCATTAAAGCGTTTTTGTGATATCACATTAACAAGATTATCTTTACATTATAAGGAGCTCCATGACCTTGACCTAGGATCCATTACGTTGAAAATCACATCAGATCATTCTTGAGTAATCATCATATTTGCAAGGTCCAGTGGAAATCCAATATTTTGTTCATGGGGTATTGCTTTTCACAAGTAAAGAGTGGCCATGGGGCTCCAAGACATTGACCTTTATCTAATGCCCTCCAAAATTTGTGGTTTATGAAATATGTTTAAAGTTTGAAAAAAAGATTTTCGAAGCTTTTTTGTGATGTTCCATTCATAAGATCACATTAACAAGCAAAGGGTAATCATGAAACTTTATGACTTGATCTAAGTTTGACATCTTTCTCTGTGATTTTAGAGCAAGTATGAACTTGGATAAAAATCCTTTTTACTTTTTTTCTTTTGTTTGTCAGATATTGTGTTTCACAAGCAAATTATATGGCAAAGAGACTTCATGACCTTACTCTCTATCCTATGACCTTTAAAATCTACCAAGCTCATCCAAGGCTAGGGGTGGGCATTTTTGCAAAGTTTAGAGAAAATTGCTCAAAGTGTTTTTAAAGAATTGTGTTACAAGATGGCTTTCAATAGCAAATAATGATTATGAGACTCCATGGCAGTGACTTCTTACCCATGACCTTGAAAATCTAACCAGATCATCCTCAAGAAACCATGGCCATTTGTTTAAGAGTTTGATGAAAGTCTCTCAAATTGTTCATTAGATATTTCACTTTAGGAATAAAGAATGGCCATGGGACTCCATGACTTTGACTGCTGTCTTGTGAGTCCAATACCTGAGTTCATCCTTGGATTGAAGCAGACATTTGTTTAAGCCTGATGACGTGCTTTAAGGTTGTTTGAGATTTTGTATTCACAAGGTCACATTCACAAGCAAAAGATGATCATGGTGATTCCTGAACTTGGTCTTTATCACTGATCTTGAAACGCTTCCATAATCATCTTTGGGTTATTCTGGGCATTTGTGCAAATCTCAGAATAATAACCTAAGGGTTCATAAGATATGATGTTTCACAAGCCTGTGTTGGAACTGCAAGAGTAGAGAAATCAACCAATAGAACTGTAATCAAAAGAAATCTTAAACATTTTAATGAATAGGCTTTCCTCCAAGACATTTCAGACAGTAACATAAATCATACCTTTGAAATATTAAATTTTGGACAGCACTTGTACATTTTTCAAACACAATGCTTGCTTTTGTGAACAAACATGTGTCGGACTAAAAATCAGTCAAGTCCATGGTTTTCAACAGGGCTCAATAGAATTCTGTGAATCTGAGTCTGACTTTGCTCATAAGGTAGACATAGTGCACTTTTATCATTCTAAGCATTGTACTTCACTGACTTGTAACATCCCACACAGTAATTGAAATATGTGTACAAGGTTTGTAAATCAGCAGGCTCGGATAAACCAGGCAGTGTTTGGACTTAGTGTCAAAGAAAGTTACATTTCACACACGTTTATTCATCCTGAGAATTATCATCATTGCAACATAGAACTGTGTTATCGTACATCACATCATTTCTCATACCTTGCAGGCGTAGTCTCTTTAAGACGACATGATATTTGCTGTCAGACAAATACCATTTTGGAGAAGGTGTCAAGGTGCATGTCAACTCTGTGTACTGACACAACATTTTTTGGTTATTGGACTGAAAAGAGAACAGTGCCCTTTAGTTACAGCATTTCTCCTATCTATCTGTATGACAGTGATCTCCTTTATTATCTATTCACCTTAAATAACTGAGGATATAATCAAATCATCTGTGAATTAAGATTGATTGGCATAATGAGTGATGGGTACAGGCTGTTTGTTCCTGCTGTGTCAGTGCAGAGAAGATCACATCAACATACTGCTGTCAGGAACACATTAGGCACGACCTTCCCTGATGAGCTTTTGCTGATAAGCATTGTGATAGGAAGTACACAGAGGTACACACACATATTAAAGTCTTTATTTAAAGCGACAAGTCCTATTTAGTCAAAGGTCGGCTCCTTTAAGAATTGCTGATTAAGTACTCCCAACGTTTCTTGCAAGGCTAAACCAGTGAGTCATCACAGCTCTATCAGAAGAAAAAGCAGAGATACAGGGGGAAAAGTGTTACTTCTTTGTCATTGTGATTCAGAGCAGACGCAAGTCAGACTGGTTTAATCAAGTGTTTAAAAGTTTGTCTCCATCAAATGGAACTATCCGGAGTGAATGCTTTTATCTGGTGTTTACTTCTCTCCATTATTTGTTAAGATCCCATTTAGAAACCCTCAGATGACTCCTGAGTGTTTTTACATCACTCTGAGGGACAGAGTGATAACTGTCAGGTTATGCTGAAAAATCTATAATTGGTCTCAGCAGAGATAGCTTAAAGGACAACAATCAATTCAAATGTGTCCCAGGAAAGGACTAACAAGTCCTTGGTCGAGGGTCAGGTCAAGACCAACAGGTCAAGTGTCGCATCATGACCAGTAAAGTCTCCAAAACTAGCTGAAACATTAACTATAAAGCATTGGGTCAAATTGCAAGTCAACTCCAACAAGTCTTAGATCAAGTGCCAAGCCAGTGGGAACAAAACCAATGTTGTATGTCAGTATAAAACTCACAAATCTAATTTTTGAGTCAGATTAAGGACAAAAGTCTGAAGTCAAAAGACAGATCAAGACCAAAAAAGCATGGCCAGTTATTAAGTAATGACCAACAAGACCCAGATGATACCAAGTAAAGACAATCAAGGCAAGACCGACATCTTCAAGATTTGTTTAGGGCTGAAACGATTCCTCGAGTATTTCGAGTTATTCAGTTACAAAAAAGCCTCAAGATAAATCATTTGTCCCGAGTCTTCATTTAAATCTGGATCACTGTACAGCGCACTGTGTTTTGCGTGGATGGTCATTTCTGTTTTGCAACATGCTTGCTGCTTCTGCTGCTGATCCGCCACCATAACGTAGATGTGAGGGGCCAATTGCAAAATCATGCAGGAAGAGAGGCAGAAAGAAGAGACTATGCAAAAGAAACAGCAGAAAGTATCCCAAGTGTTGGATGATTACCAGTTGAAACAAAAGAAAACATAGTGCTGTGTGTCTGATGTAAAACAGAGTTAGCTTAGCATAACAGCATGTCGTTTACCTCAACAGTAAACACCCAGTCTATGCATTAAGTCCACGGACCGGACACAACAACGTAACACTCATAATACATTAGCAGTTAACAGAAGTCAATGCGATCAATACATGAGATTAGGTCTAGAAAATAACATACTTTGTTAATGGCTCTGTGCAAAGGCTGGTTCAGAACATAAATCAATGTGTTGGCTACTTGGCTAGGTATTATGTGCACATACTTTTCACATCCAATTATTTTCCTTTTTAGTTTGATTGCAGTGAGTAGAACAAATAAAACAGAAAATGCTGACAGTGAGTAGACTAAGCAGGTATAGGGCATCCTCTCATATACTAAATAAAAGTGCATTAGCTAGTTGAATTATCTTAGTATCTACGTATGATATTATTTGGGTCTAGTAATAAAACATGATGAATTGGACCCTCAATATAGAAATTAGCATCGTTACAGCAGTAAAGGTAACAAGTAGCGAAGAGAGTTAACCATGAATAAAAACAAATAATAAAAATATTAATATAAAAATAACCAAACTAAAAAAACTTACCAAAAAAGGCAAGCTATGACCAAGAAAAAAAAAAAAACTGCAAGAACAATATAAACAAAACAAATTTAAAAGGTTAAAATATTTACACCATTGCACATGGGTAAATATCAATATCATTTGATTAGTTGTAACTGCTTTAGTGCTCACTGCAGGGACGGTTATCATTATAACTAAAGGGCCTGTTTATCCATTTAGGTTTTCACTGTATGTGTGAGTTGCACATTTTTGAGATTTCAGCTGTAGAGATGTCGACCTTCTCTCTAGTATAATTGGATTAAATGGCAAAAGTCCTGTGACGCTCAAGCACCAAAAATACATTTGAAAATTCAAAACCAGTGTCTCTTTCTAAAACTCATGACCTGGTTGCTCAAAATAATCTGCCGACCTTGTTGTGAGTAGTTTCATGTAGGAATTTATTTTTTCCAATGGTAAAATATGTATTTTGATTTTGGGATCCTGCTTATGCAATAAAAATGTTCAAAAAGGGAAATAATTAATTGTTCATTTCAGAGACCTGGCTTATTTCCTGTTTTGTATGTTACTGATGCTTTTCAATAAAGCCAAAGTGATTCAATGTAAAAAAAAAAAAAAAAAAAAGTGCAGCGTAAATAATCAATAGAATACTCAATTACAAAAAGAATCAATAGCTGCAGCCCTGGATTAGCTTTATGTCAAGACCTTAAAGGTCAAGTATTTTGAAGTCCAAGACCAATAAATTCAAGTCAAAAGTCAAGAACAGCTAGTTGAAGGTTCAGTGGCATTTCAAGACCAACACCCTCACATCAATTGTGAAGTCATTTTTGGTTAAAGTCATTACCGAAAACTTAAAGGTTTAATGTCATGTCAAACCAATTAGTCAGAGGACTAAGTGTCAAGTAAATGACTAGTCCAAGTTCTCATGTCAAATAAGGAGCCACAAGGAAATATTATTCAAGTTCAAGACTAGCCTGCCAAAACTAACAAGTCCTGGATCAAAAGTCAGGTACAGAATTAAATTACCATCTCATGTGTCATATCAAAACCAACAAGTCCAGGTCAGTCGTCTTCTTTTACACTCAATAATCAGATCTATAGTACACTGCTTATGGGTAAGTGAGAGTGATTTCATCTCCCAGTCACGATCATGGAAAGATATTTACGTTGACTGACAGATTGGTGGGTTTTTTTTTTTTTTGGAGAGTTTCAATTAGCAATGGCAAGAAGTTTTGGCAAACTAATGAACAGACAACAGGCATAGTGTCTCTCTGTTTCCTCTGTCTTGGAAAAAGTTGAGCAAAGGCAACAAGCTTTTGATTCAGAGATCTATTCTAAGAATCTATGCCATCTAATCCTCTTTTATTTTTCAACAACTTAGCCCTGTTCTTCTGCCTCCATTTCAATGCCATCCTGATATTCTCTTGTCACAATGCGTTCAAAAGCAACAACTTCAGATAGGCAGGCTTGGGGACACGACCACAGCCGAGGAAAGCTTTTTGTGTGAGTATAGAAAGATCTGATGGTAAAGCTGAGGTGAGACTTTGGTCAGGTGAGTCATAGATTTATGGTAATGTTAGAAAACAAGTGGTGTGCTAATGTTGCTGAAGTGATGGTGTGAGGGAAAGTTGAACGGTTCAGTGTAAGGCCTCCATATGTTTGTAATAAATGGTGTATATCTAATCTGATGTTCTTTTCTCTGACACTGCAGAAAATCTACACTCTAATGTTAGATCTTAAATACTGGGTATCTAAAAATAAAGTGCTCACAAAAGGATGGCAGCATCAGCAATTATAATATTATAGCAGATGAATGAGAATCATAATATAAAGACAACATTACATCCTCTTATTGCAGTTTCTGTCTTCTGAAAAAAAAAAAAAATCACTATAAATATAATGAGTGACAGGATTATGCTGAAACAGAAGGACCAGGATTTCAGAGTGATTAGTGGAGCGTCTGTTGGTTTGTGCAAATCTGTCATGCAGTCCTGTCACACGAAGAAAAAGAGAAAAAGATTCAGACAAGTTGTCAGGAATGATGAATGACGGAAGTGCCGACCGGGCATATGCTCCTAAACTTGACCTGACTTAAATTTGTGGTAAAATCTTCACTTTCTTAACCATTTTTTGTTTAACCAGGTGTTGTAATCAGACCTCTCTGGGTTTTATGAAGGCTACAAGCATGAAAACATAATCTAATGTCCTGCCTTGTCATTAAAGATATTGAATAGAATAGAGAATATAATGCCCTTTATTGTCATTATACTGAATGTACAACGAGATTGGAGAGCTTCTCCTTTTCAGTGCAAATAGATAGTTATAGGTAAAGCATAAAATAGTTAAGTAAAGTATAAGTACAAAATATATTCAAGATAAAATCCTACAGGACCGAATTGATGATTAATTTTAAGAAAGATTTGTTGAAGTATAATGTCTTGATTTTGCTGTTAAGTACTAAATAGAGGACAGAAGAAAAAATGGGGTTATATTCATCATTACCTGAAGGCCTGTGTGCTCTGTGATATGATACCAGTTGCTGTAACATACCTCTTCATCCTTATTGTATATCTCACATTATGGCTCCAATTGTTCAATAACATCACCTGAGGATCTACACAGCCCTTGGTCAACATTATTAAATTCTAATCACAAAAAAACAGCATATTTTTCTGCTTAATTGATGTATTTGACTGCTAACTTCCCACTTCTTGCTGTTGTCAGTCTGTGCTTCTCGTCACTCAGTATTTATTTCAGCTACCATGTCAAAGGTTAAGACCATGGGGCCTGATTATTATTATACACTTGTAAATGTAAACTTGTGGTTTGGATATTTTATATATTATATTTTAATGCCCACTCTAACTCAGGGATGAAGACCATGCGTACAGGGCCAAGGTCATGAAGCCACATGTTCGTCCTTTTCTTGTGAACACAGTACCTCCAGAATGCTCTGAGAGATTTTCTCTGAAATTTACACAAATGTCCATGCTAACTAAAGGGTGGATTGTTATGATTTTGGAGGTCAAATGCCTAAGGTTAAGGTCATGGAGTCTCATGAGACTCCTTTTCTTGCAATCCAGTAAAAGCAATATTTTATCAATGCATTAAGGGATTTTCTTGAAGCTTTGCACACATCAGTTATACTTATCTCAAGGCTGATTGCTTTAGATGTGGGAGGTCTGCTTAAAAAGGGTCAAGGTTATGGAGTCTAATGTTCATCCTTTGCTTGAGAACATGGTCTTTTGAATGAGATGTCTTAGCAGTGCTTGTGGGGATCTTCTGACATCATTTTTTAATAGTTTCATTTTCTGCGCAGGGGTAAAATTATGGGATTTTTTAAATAATAGATCAAGGACAGGTTGTGGAATATTATAATTATCACCCACTTATGTCAACACTATTTTGTAAGCAGGATATCCCCAGAACGTCTCATGGGATCCTCTTTAAGCTGTTCATAAATATCTTCTTTGACCTAAGGATAAAGTGATTCAGTCCTTCTTGACTCATCACTTTTCTTTCCCTGTCTAGCATTCTTATACCTTGCAGGACATACCACCAACTAGAAGTTTAAATATTTCGACGACAGGAGTTATATCTCTAAAATAAAAACAAAACAATGGCAGTTACCTTTTAAAACTGTAAAAGATGTTTGATTTATTATTTCAGTTTTATAAATGGACTGGGTCTTCCTGCTTTTCTCCAGTGGTAAACTGACTGTGTTGCCCTGTGAAGACCTGGAGCTGCTACACTTGAAAGGTGATCTTCCTGCTTCTTATCTTCACAGCCCACGTTGTGTTCAGGTCAGTGCCAGATGTCAAACAAAGCTGATATTATTCACTGTTGGTTGCCTAAACCGATCTGGCTATTTATGAATTCATGAAAATTAATCATTTCTGCAGCACCAGGGCTGCCTGTGTTAGTCAGAATGTTTCATTCAGGCACAGTCAGTTTATCGTGAAGAAATTTGCTACAAAACAAACATCTGTAATGGATGATGTGTTGATTGGCAGCCCTGTGTCAGTGAAAGTATTTGCCAGATGGTTTTAAAGTTTGGGAGCTTACATGATTCATTTTGTTCTTATTTAAACTTTCTTGACAGTAACTGTTGCAAGGGTTAAAAGCTCCCTTATCACCATATGAAATATTTGAAAATAGCCTGCCATTTGACTCACTATTTCCCTTGTTTGATTCTAGCTCAAGGACTTTAGCCTTTGATAATTCAGATGTCTACAAAAACATTTAAATTTTTTTTAAAAATATAACTTACATCTGATCAACAGAGTGCTTGTTTTGCAGAAAGAGTGTCATGCATTTTTATCATACCAGCACTGATGCCAAGTCATGAACTGACATTAATGCTTGATAGCTAGCATCACATGATAATAGCATTGCCAGCAAAGCTGCCCATAAGGGGGGAAAAGGGTAAAGCTTTCTGGGGCCGGAGTCATAAAGGGCTCCATGGTGGTTAGCAAAGAAATTGTCTACCTGTATTTAAGAAATGATAAAAGCAAATTGAGTCAAAAGAACCCCTTGAGTATTAACCCTTTGATGCACCCAAGCTCATTTTTGTGTTTTTGGCTTTCAATTTCTACCATATTTTTCCTTTTTTCATGCATACTGTTATATATTGATTTATGCAAGGTGTACATTTTTGAGAGTGCTCGATTTTTATCATGCGTTTTCTGTTTTGAGCCTATTGTAAACAATGCTGTGTAAAAAAAGACCTGTTAATGTCCCTTCACACAAAAGTGTGCTAATCGAAACATATTCAAACCACTGTTTCTGGTCCTGCCCAAATATAGAGTTTAAAATATTCAACTTCTCATTTCTGTACATAATTTGAGGCCTGTGGCTTTGAATGTGTGCTCTGAGGGATTTCCTTCATCATTTTTACCAAATATAACAAATGGAGAAAACACCTGATTTAAACAGTAGAGGGCACTTGCACTTGCACTACCTCAACTCATCCTGCAGGCTGCATAAACACCTCAGTCCATTACATCAGGGTCCCAGCAAGCTAGAAGTCTGCTCTTCATCTTATCCTGTGTCCCTCACCACCACCTCCAGTGTCTAGACTCTACTGGGAGCACTATCTTGCAATAAATCTCAGTATGTCTGAAGTACATGATGATATAACAATGGAGTCCAATTGTCAAATAGATTCTTATGGCAAAAAAACATTACACATTTTCTTTCATCCAGCTCTGTATATATTTTCATTCTAATTTTGCCACCCCTGATTGAATGGAACAGGGATACCAAAACATATCGCCGTGCTTTCAGCAATGATTTGTCTTGACTTATGTCGATCGATATGAGGCTGCTGCTGTTTTAACCAATCAAAACATCATATAAGCACTCTCTGCTAATCTGTATTTACATGTGTTAAATAATCTCAGTGTTTAGCTACAGCGTGGCTCTTCCAGCTTATCACCTGACAGCTGCTTACGGTTAAAGTCATCCCTGGAAAATTATGTTTTTTAAAGAGTTTGAGGTGAGGCACCACTCCTTCCAAAAGTCACAAATGGATTTGTCTCATGTTGTTAACGCTATTTCACTGTGAAGGAAACGCCAACATAAAATGTGGTATTAAAACCAGCAAACACTAACAGAGGTGCAGGCTGGAACAGTGGCGGCTGGCCAAAGGAGCTGCTGGGCCAAACCCACCAAAGAAACTTACCAACAGCTGCCACTGTCTGTGGGCTTAAAGGTAAAATTTAATATTTAAAAAGTTCTGATTTCTGGTTGTATTGTAAGTAGGGTTGTTCAGCATTGTTCAACTGCAAATGTTGGTCATAAGTAGTAAAACAGTCTTGTTGTGAGCATATGGATTGTAACACAGTCTGTCATAATGTAACGGGACCCGTGGTCAGTCATGTTCTGTGATTAGTTTATGAACATTTCTAAGCAGACATTTTTCAGGAGAGTGGAAGTCATTGTATCGGAACACAAATCCAACAACTCAGAGAGAGTATGGAAGTCCTTTATCAGTGAGACTACAGCAGGTAATGAGAAACCCCCAAAATAGGCAGTCAAGCCCAGAGACCATATAAATAACAGATTATAGCAAAAGTTTGGCCTAATATTTCAGTTATGTTATTCAAGCATCATTTGCAAAGAACTTCCAGTGGTAGTGTTCTGTCATTCATGCACAAGATGCCATGAACAAAAGTTCATAAAACACAAAAATTAATTAGGATAAAAGTTAAACATGAGAAAAACAGTAAAACTTGAATGTCAGTTATCAAGCATCAGTCAAGTTTTTTTTCTCTTCTTTGAAAATGCTGCTTAAAATATCCAAGCAATGACCAATCACATGACACTGATTATATCAAATACTACTTACCTGACAAGAGACACAATCACTGATAAGTTAAGACAGGGAAAAGCTCTTGGGCAGCTTTATAGTAAATAAAATAATTGTTATGTTTATGTCAGTTTTCTCAACAGGCTTGTGTATGTTCATGTTTTCTAACCTCATACTGCACTGGGTACACTGAGTCTTCATATTAAAACGACATTAATCATACACTGTCCTGGATGTGCCATGGACTGTCAGTGAGATAATCAAGTGTTTGCACACTGACACTCAGAGACAAGGGAACAGACAACCTCCCGAGGGTTTAGACCTGCGGCTGATGATGAAGAACAGAGTCTGTGCGGAGCTGAAGTCGCTCACTTTAATGTTGTAGGACACATTGTTATTTATACCAAGGGGGTAAATCTACATGGAAAAAATGTTTAGAACTATTTTCTGTCTTTGTGACCTCAACCATCATGGTTGTAATGGCAAGTAGACTTAAGTTCAGGACTGACCAAGGGAAAAGGAACATGTAGAGCCTTTCCCAAAATGAAGATATGGCCCAATGTGAATCCTGAAACTGATCTGATGTCCATCAAAAGTTTAAACAGCCATTTTAGAGAACATAAGCATTTAGCTCCCTATTATTTTTCCTTGCCTGAGCTGGTGTTCATCTATTAAAAGTGCCACAAAATGTGATAACATGTAGATCCCAGTGTTTTAGCCCTAAAATTACAGGAATAGTTATTTTTTATAATGCACATTTTATTAACATTAAAGTGCTTTCCGACTTCAGCTCACAGGGGAAACGCGCTTAAACTCGGATATGACGTCATTCCCAGTTCCCCAGTCGTACCTCCAGCATAAATGAAATGCAGTAAAATTGGTTTATAATGTTTTCCTCACCCAAGTTCATTGTCAGACTGTTAGCATAAATAAGAACTAGCTACAGTGACAAACAAGCTGAACAGTTTCATTGGAGTGGGAGTTAAATACAAGACTTCTGCTAAATGATGTTGCTGTCAGTAATACAAGAACAAAACAAAATTTACATTAAGTATAATAATCCATGACTTGCAACTTTGGTGCTTCTTCATCTGGGAAAATAATCACACATTCACTGATTATCCAGCAATTAAAATTAAACCAAAATACTTGTTTGTCTTATTTCTCCTGAAGGGCACATAAATGAGGTAAGCCAACATCCACATATGTGATTATCAGACGTGTTCCATCTGTCTCTTGTCAGCTAATCTGTGCCTTTCTCCTCTGTTCAGCTTGTCCATGAAGCTCTGACAGATTTTTAAACTTATCTTTATGTATGGATGCTGTCACGAGCGTCTTACTGACATTTACAATTCTAATGTATGCAGATGAAGCTCCCATTTCCCATATTGAGTCTCCTGGTGACTCCAGAGTGACTGAAGGAGACCTTTGGTAAACACAGCTAACACGGACAGAAGGAGCAAACAGAGAAGGCCCCCCTCAGTGTCCCCTGCGTCGGACTGGATTCAGAGAGGAGCTCATCCTGAGGAGTGAATCGAAAATAAATTAGATCTAACATGTTTATTGCATGAAGTATTTTACTCTCAATATCATACTATTTCCACATTAGTGTTATTTTGCTCCAAGAAGCAGCAGAGAAATCCTGCAGGTGATGTTTTGTTTGACGGAAACTTTGTTCCTTAAAAAAGAAAAAGATCTTTCAGAAAAAGTAATGTGAATGCATTGAGGCATTGCTTCAGCAAAGATGTCATTAAACCAGCGTCTGTAAGCGTTAGACTGCGCAGTCAAAACCATCATTGAGATGGTGAGGTTAGATGAGAGAGGAAAAGTCCAGAGGAAGAAACGTTATCCTTAACATGAACCAGTCAGTGCTGTCTGAGGCGTTCTTAACTTTTGAGTGAAATAATTCAGAAAAGAATTGAAAGAAAAGAAAGAAAAAAAAGAATTGAAGAGAATGGGTTCTTTATTTTCATTGTACAAATGAATACAGTGAGACTTTGTTTGTAGCAATCACAACAAGCTTGCAGCATGTACAGCATTGTAAGTATAAAAAATATGAACAGAATGTCCTCATTTACACATAGATATAGGAATTCCTCTTGCTCCATTTAAGGCTGGACATACTGCTGTGAATGAGAAGTCAAAGTCAAAAACAGTTAGGTGCAGTAAGCTGTTATTGTAAGTGCATTAGAAGATAGATAGATAGACAGATGGATGGATAGATAGATTTTTTTGTAAATATTTTTTAGGGCCAATTGGACTTTGTAACATCTGCTTTTATGGTAAATACTGAAATGAGTGATGGAGGGGGTGAGACTGGTCCTTTGTGACCAGGGTGGATTTTCTGATCACAGAGCGGTGATTCAGTAGCCTTGCTGAGCAGACGGACGTGCCTGATTCTGAAACCATGCATATCGGTCTTGCCAGCCTCCATTGTCCAACGACTTCCCTCCGGCTGGAATCTTATCGGCACAAAGTGACTGCATGTTTGAAAACAATGGCGGCTTCTGAAGCAGTCTCAATATTCCTGAACCTAGCATGGACCTCACACTGCTAAACAAAAAGAACACAGACAAGGGATTCATTTTACAGCCACAGTTGATAAAAGATTACATAGGAAGCAACTATTTTGATTACATTCAGATATATACGGAAGCATCAAAAAGTTCAACCGACAGAATGGGCATTTCATTTATAGTTCCAGAGTTTAATGTTAAAGTTTGTAAAAGAATCAATGACAAGTTATCTGTGTATACAGGGGAGATGGTGGCTTTATTGTTAGCAGTTCAGTGGGTTGAAAACCCTGGAAAACAGTGATATACTCTGACTGCAGCTCATCTTTGATCAGCATTAAATATGGACATTCAGACAGCAGAAAAGATATTTTATTGGAAATACAACAAACAGATATTCAGAATCCAAATGATGGGACTGATAATGACATTTGTATGGATACCGGCTCACAGTAGGCCTGAGTGGAAATGAAACAGCTGACAGGGGTGCAAAAGAGGCAACAAGAAAGAGTTACATTGACATACACGTTCCTTTTAATAAAACAGAAATGAAGACCAGAATTAAGCACAAGTTAAAGGAAAGGTGGCAAAAACAATGGTAAGAAGAAAGTACAGGCAGATGGTACTATGGAATTCAAAGACAAGTAGGAATGATGAGACAGACAGCCAGATCCCGCAAAGAAGAAACTGTTATATCAAGATTAAGATTTGGTCACTCTGGACTTAACAGCACACTCTTGAAAATAAAGAAACATACTTCAGGAAACTGTGATTCTTGTGCCCAGCAGGAAACCATAGAGCATGTGATACTGTATTGTCCAAAGTATGATGTTGAAAGAAGAGAACTTATTATCTACCTCACAGAAATGAAGCTGAGATTGGATTTAAGAGATATTTTACAGAGAAATTCAAGTGATACATGTTATGGTGCACTATTGCAATATCTCAAAAGAACAAATTTGATAAAGGAGAATCTATTTTTTTTATTTTTTCCCCTTTTTTAAAATTATCATTAGTACTAGTAGTAGTAGAATGAGTACATTTGGTTAGATTCCTGATCCACACTCCATACCAGTTGGTGGCGGTAATGCGCCAAAAAGTTGTTTGCCAACCGCCATAAAATGCCAAAAAGAAGAAGAAGAAGCGGTCTCAATATCTGCGTTGTTTTTTTTTTTATCATCAGATATGGACTCGATTTATTCTTTAAAAGAGGACGAATGAACGTCACTTGAAGCTTGGCTTACGAGTAGTCATGTTTTTGCTCTTCTCCTGACCGGGGATCACTGCTGGGAAACTGGGAGAGAACACGGAAATCAATCGACGGACATGCCAGTTAGTCTGTGGTGATCATGGTTATTTAGTGATACTTGGCGAAGTATGCTGTCCTCAGAAGTTTACTGGTAAAACTCGGTAGGGATTGTCTTTGGCAAGGTTCGTGTCACATATAAGTGTTAAATGATACATCTGTGTGGTATAATTTAATGTGAAACGATAGTCTTCAGGTAGTTTAAGCTAACGGCTAACGGCCGTAGCGGCTAACTGTTGTTAGCCGTTAGCCCTAGCGGCTAACCGCCGTTAACTGTAGTTAGCCGTTGTTAGCCGTGCTCATGTGGCTCAGCGGCACTGTCACTGCCTCTTGCCCCGGGAATCTTGAGTTCGATCCTAGGGAAAGGAAAGGACGTAGCCGTTAACAGTAGCGGCTAACTGTCGTTAGCTGTTGTTAGCCGTTAGCCGCTAAGTGTAGCCGCTACGTATGCTACGTCATACGTATGCTACGTCATACGTAGCAGCGTTGCTTGATGAGTCTGTCTGTCTGTGATGAGTGTAACGAGCCGAACGATCGTCCAATCACAAGCTGCTGTTGTTTTTGAAGGCTCTGAAAACATTTTCAAACGGCTCCTTCCCGGATGGGTTAGTGAAATATTTCCAATATGAAACTGTCCATCTGGCGTGTCAGGTTAGTGATCCGGACTGAAAAGGTTTTGAGTTTGCTATTAAAATATGAACAGTAGGTGCTTCTCTCAGGTCCTCGGATAGACTGTCACAGAAGGGGCTGTAATGCTAAAAAGAAGCTTCAGTGTATGTTTTGGTTTTAACTCTGGGCACTATAAAGAGACTGCTACCTAGAGGGCTGGTAGATAAATTAGAAGGAGCCAGACCATTAAGAGAATTATAACCAATAAGAATCTTAAAATCTGTTCTAGAAGATATAGGTAGCCAATGCAGTGACTTTACCTTCTTTATTAATGTAGCTCATATTTGCATGCTGACATTTTAACATGCACTAATGTAACGCAGTCATAAAATACTGTTTTCAGTTTACCACTTTCATTCCTTTTCTTCCATTTTTAACATGACCATCTGTGTTTGCATTTAATTCCTGCCCCCTTTTTGGAAATTTCTCTGTTTGACCTGATTGTTGGTGCTCTCTAAATAAACAGCTGCTTTTGAAGGTGCTGTGCAAATAAAGTTATTATTATTATTATACGTGTTTTGGTTTTTAGAGGTGAATATTGCTTGGTTTCAGGTTAAACCCTTTATGGGACCCTACATGACTTGTGGCCCTAGAAAGCTTAACCTTTGTCCCCCCAAATGGGCAGCCCTTTTTTACTGCAGATGTGTTTATACCATGAGTAAACACAATGTTTTTCATAGATTGCTCTATAACTAATTTTAATAATAGGAATTTAAACTGCTGTGACACATGGGGTATGTATGTTTTCCCGACAGCTACACTCAGCTCACATGAGATTTTCCTCAAACTGATTTACTCACTTCTATTTTTATCTGACATTAAACTAAAGATGATTCATTGTTACGTATGAACGTATAAGCATGGTCTGGCAGCTCCCTCTTTTGTTGGCCAAAGCACTGCTGCAGGAGACCATCAAAACTAAACTCATCCTGCAGACAGACAGCCAGGGCAGGTGGCACTTAAAAGTTTTATCTGGTTTCTGTTCTGGTCACAGAACGTTCACCAGGAAATATTTATGTGTGACCTCTCAGTGCAGACTGTGAAATGGACTCAGAGGCAGTTAGATGTGAGACAGAAACAGGGCATTTTATTCTACAAATTGAATATGAGGATGGAGAAATGGCTTCAGTCATTTTGCTGGTTTGCTTGGAAGATTAATCAGCCATTATTGAAATACTTGACATGTTTCTTACATAGAAATATAAAATGTTCAGCCTCACATGATTTAAAAGAAGAAAGAAGGCATTATTCTCTGCCAGTTTTGTTTCCCCTTTAGACAAAGCAGTACAGCTTTACCCATTTTGACTTATGTGAATAATGAGGGAATGTAATGATGATAATAACAATAATAATACACTTTATTTGTGTAGCACTTTTCTAAATACAGTTGCAAAGTGCTTCACAACTAGGAGAGAATACAGGAATAAAATCACAGAGAAAAGTCAGACAGACGTGTTCAAACTAACATACATGCAAACAATCAAATATGCAGGCTTTTGAGGAAAGGGTAAACAAACAAGAACAAACTGCAGTCATTTAAAGGCAAACTCAGGCAGTGTGGGTAAAAATTACAATAAATGTAAAAAATGGCAGCCTGTAAAAGTAAGTTTTGAGCATCTGTTTGAAAGAAACTACAAAATCAGCACACTTAAATTTCTACGGGATGCTGTTCTTGAGTTTCAACTTCAAGAAATTTGCCATCACCTCTGGATTGGTAGTTAAAGCAAGGAAACTGTGAAAAGGCCCTGATCAGATGATTGGAGGATGCGACCACTGGAATATGGGTTCAAGAGTGGGTTATGTAAGCTGTTGCCAAGTCATGCAAAGCCTTTAAGGTTTAGTAAGATTTTGAACTGATTTTTTTTGCAAATAGAAGCCAATACAGTTGTGCAGGGATGATGCATTTTTGTAGGCCATTGTGGAGGTTAGCGTCGAGCTGGTTCTCTCAACTGCAAGTCCACTAAAAACCTTTGGGATTTTTTGATGTGGAGAGCTAGATTTTAAGCTCTGTGGAGAACAGGAATTAAGAAACATACATGTTCTGTTCTTTGTGATTATCTTAACAAACTATCCTACTTTTCACAAATTTTAAAGCTTAAATATAATTGGCAAGAGTAAAAAGCTATTTTTAAAAAACTATCATACTACAACATGGTGGTCCAATTTAGAAGCAACTACAGTCATACCAATGTGTAACGTCTTACTGTAACCTTTTCTTTTAGAATTACCTCTTAATTGAACAACCTCATCAAGCTGGTCCTCATGGCTGTGGCAGTAGTATATGAATGATTATCAAAAAGACTATCAGAAATGCTTGCCGTTGGGTCCCTGGCCATTTTTGTAGTCTTCGTCGGTAGTTAGATAGAAACTGTCATTTTTGCCAGAATTAATCCCTTGCCAGCTCTCTGATTGGTTAACTAACCCACCAATCAGAATCAGAGAGCCCCTTCTCAAAGCAGCCATTGCCAGATTAGCCAGCCGGACATCCTGTGTAGGCGGAGTCCATTTTAATGCATTGCAGTGAAATTGTTGTCATAAATTTGTTACTTGAATACTGAAAATCACAAAGAAAACTTTTCTACACTGAAAGGTGAGAGAAAACATTTAAATACTGACAATACTTTGTGCAAGCTATTCTCGATTGTTTTAAATGGGAGACAGGCCAGCAACAATAGATTTTGTCTAGCCTAGTAACAGTGTGGGAATCAAAGTTAAACTGCTGATCCAGCAGGAACCCAAGGTTCTTGGAGGTGGACTTGATGCTCTTTGTAACTGGTCCAATATAATGCTGACCTTGCTGTAAAAGCAATCTGGTTTGATAACAAGTAGTTCTGTTTTATCTGGATTGAGGTGGAGGGAGTTAAGTGAGCTCCAGTTTGAAACGGAGGCTAGGCAGCTGTGAAGGGCGAAGAGGTTGTGGAGGTTCTTTGACCTGGAAGAGAAATGCAGCTTGGTATCAGTGGGTATATCCTAATAAATATTTCTTTAAGAGGCTATATTTTGCCTTCCTTCCAGTTTGTATAGTTGATATACAAAATATTTTATTTTGATGACTGCTAGAGTACAGTCACAATTATGTAGATGATAGGACAGTAGGGAAAGTCTGAAACCAGGGAGGGAGAGAAAGCAGGGAATGGTGTGCAGGAAAGTAGCAACAGGTCAAACTCAAATCCAGGCTGTTCGTCTTAAAAACAACACCCTCTGTATCACCTAGCCAAGAAGCATCCTGACATCATACATACTATATAAATAAAAGACACTTTGATACATCAGTCCCTCAAAAAACAGATTTAAAAACATCGCAGTGCAGTTTGTAACCAGCAGAGGGTGCCTTCTGCTCTTGCCTTCGCTTCTGTTACCTCTGTGATTAAAAAAAGCATAAATAAGACAAAGTTATTGTGAAAGATATTGTGTCAGTGGAGAGAGAAAAAAAGACTAACCTTAATTCAGAAATTGATCTCAATAATCCCAGTAAAATACTAATGTTCAATCATAGTGGTAAACAGCGGTCTCAAAGTTAGTAAATTAAATATCAGTTATTATTATCTATACTTACTTTGTCTTTCTAACTATCAGAGAGCTGCTGAGTTAAATAAAGGAATTAGATACTTGGGAAAATAACTGACTTAGATTCTTTGCTTTATTCTGCATACTGATTTGAACATTAATTAGTTTTGCCGTTGCAAGTACAAGAAAATAAACTCGCATATGTCATAAATCTGTAGCCTTGCTTTGCCTCTGTGCTGGCAGCAGCCAAGGCTGAGGGCATGTTGCTGGGTTTGTCCATACTTCCATCTCTTTTAGCCATTCTTATATATATGAAAAAAGTGTTCAGTTTTGCTGAAAAATGACACTACATATTCATTCCATGCTTATGAACACAATGCCTGGAGAGCATTTAATAATTTCTTTCAAACTCACCTCAAATATCCACTTTGACTCAAGAATGAAGGCATTTAAATTTGAGGGCATAGGTCAAAAGTTAAGGTCAAGGTCTTGAAGCCCCGTGTTCATCTAATGTTTGAGAAAGAGATATCTCAGGAATGCTTTACGTTCGGCCTTTCTTGGGAGCACAGTATCTCAATAACCTTTTAGAGGGATTTTAGTATTCCTTCCATGTCAAAGCAATATTATTTGTGAATTTTTTCCTTTGTGGATTTTCTTCAAGCTTGCACAAATATCCATTTGGTCACATGTTTCGTTAATCTTGCAGTGCAGATGGATCAACCAGATTTAAGGTAGACGTACATGCACCCGGCCAAGCTCCAGTAACAGCTGTGAGCAGCCTAATATGGCACTGCCCAATCAGAGCTCTTTAGAGCAGGAAGAGGTGGGAGTTACCAGCGAGACAACAGCAGTAAATGACTGTTTACACAGAGAGTAGCATGGACGCTAACAGCTTCAGTAGCAGTTTAATCAGATCTGGACTGCACTTCTTTTTTAAATGAAAAACAAACAGTCCAGTTAATCAGTTCATCCAACACTCATTCCAGGCATTCAGGCATAAATTATAACAACACTAAAATGATAAATGTTGTCACTGTTGGTTTCATTTGCCTCTGTTGATCATAAAACAAATGAGTCTATTTATTCCAGCATAACGGCTAATTTACAGAATAAGTAGCTCATAGAATAAATTAGTTTTATCAGAGTTAATCCTGATTTTCTTTAAGTTAACATAAGGTTTATGTTTTCAAGGATCTGAACAGACTGGGGTCATTTGAGTTTAGGGAGGAGATGAACGAGCATCCTCAGGGTGGTTTTGTTCAAGGTGCTTCTCCTTGAATAAAATATGGGTACTTAACAGCCCGAACGAGAGAGAAAAAACATCAGAGGGTCCTAAAAATCACCTGAATGAGTAAATGGACGTCATTATTTCTCTCTTTTTGTCTTAAGACTGTAGTCATAAACTGAGCAGCTTTCAGGGTAGAATGTATGCGCTGGAGGGAGCAGAGCAGAGAACAAAATGTTAACAGCTCAATTACAAGAGCATTACAGCTTTCTGCAGAGGTAAATACATCTGACAGGCTGGACAGACTTTAGATAGAGTTTTTTTTTTTACACAGTGATTTGCGGTTGCTGGTGCTTTTTGCATTTTGAGTCAGAAACCTGCAAGGAGATAGAGCAGCAGCTCCCTCCAGTGGACAATGAAGACGTCAGAAACTGATTAATTTAGGACATAGAAACAGTCCTTAAATAAGAGTTTAAGATCAATTACCTGCAGACAAAGTAGGTGCAGTGTTGATTTAACCCTTTTTTTGTAGAAAATAGTCATACTTTATTTTATAACTAATTGTGCCAATTCCCTTCTCTGTAAAGCAGTTGTCAAAGTCCTCATTCAACAGCTGCTTTACTGAGAAAAGATTAACACCACTTGTGGTATGAACATATTTCCTTTATGAATGGACAGCCTATGGGGACAAACTCAAACACAGAGCCCTGTCTACTTTCCATCTTCTAATATTTTCCCCTCCTTGTTTGCATGTACAAGAATAGAGGGGATATGTCATGTGATTAAAAGAAACTAAATAAAACTAAAGAGCAAGGACTAAGATGCAGACTTAAACTTTAGAAAAAGATTTATTGAGCAAAGACACCAAGAGCAGCAAAAGAAAACATATAAAAAGCACAGGATGCACACAACAAGAAGAATATAAAAATAACTCAAGAGAAAATGATAGCAACCAAAAATATATTGTCACTTCCTGGCACAAACTTCTAGTCCTTTTTATGATATTTTTTTTTCATAAAAAAGTGCTTCCATGTTGGTAAGTTAGTTTTATAAATGTTTAATCAAATATTAGTTAAAAATATAATTTTTAATCAGGACAATACAATCTTCATCCAGTAGTGGAGAATTTTTGTTTGTTTTCATTTCCTAAAAAGTATTGTAGATAGGAGGTTTGTGCCCAACAGCGATGATAATCAAAAAAGACCAAATCACTATGACACAGCAATTAATTTTTTGAACTTCTTCATCAGGATTTTTTTTTCTAGCATGTGCATCACAGCACTTTGTCCTCAGTGATCTGTCAAGACTGTGTGTTCCTGTTGGTTTCACTGCACTTTTTTGTTGTATCTTTGTCCTTTACAACGCCTGAACTGTCCAAAAACATGACAACAGTGAATGACAACAGTGAATACCAAGTTTTAACTAGTGAAAGGGAATGTATACCCTTGACTGGTTGCCAAGCTTCAGTCAAGCTTCAGTGCAATATTCACTGTGTTTACAGTATAGACAACAGTAAGGAAATCAGGGATCAAAAGCACATTACACATTATTCATCTTCTAATATTGATGATAAATAATCTGTAATTATTTTTAAGGGATTCTCCAACTTCTACTCCTAGACAGAGTCTTTGTGTTGTTGACCTGCTTACCGGCACTTGAGCGGTAGAGACGTGGCGTTTGCAAATGAGTCGACTCTTTTGAACGGCTCTTTTAAGTGAACAATGAGAACCGATTTGCAGTTGTGAGTAAGGCGTTCATTTGTGAGCCATTCTTAAATGCAAATTGCCTGCAAATTTGTAAAATACTATGTGTAAAATAGTTGACACAACAGATCCTGGGTTATTCAGATGTGCTGCAAAAAATTGCAGCTTTGGCAATCACATGATTACGTTGTCTGAAATTGTGATTTCGATCTGAAAACGAGAAATCTTTCAGCCCTACTGTTTGGCACAGTTCTTTTGAGTATACCTGTTACAACACAAACAACCGCACTGAGGTAGCCTGAAAGAGGTGGTCTCTGCTCACTTCAAGTTAACCCCCGATGGTTCATTTGCAGTGAAGGACACAATTGACCCAACAAGTGACACAAATAGGGTGACAACTCATCACACTGCTGTAGTAGTAACAGTTGCATTACAGCCACCAGGGAACTTGACTGACTACAAAGAACTATGTCATAATGATGTTTTGGAGTCACTTTCACTCTCTGTGCACAGACATACAGTACCATAAAAATAGCAACAGGTTATCAATACTTATAGACTCTACAGCAGATCATCACAGGACTCACCCACATGGACTTGTTTAGATTCCCAGAATTTGGACCAGCTTACTGAAGCAGTAGTCAGTTTTTTTAAGCTGCTCCTTAGTTTTCAGTATCATTGATGGACATGTTTACAGTGTTATGGTGTATTAGCTTACCATGCTATCTGGTGGCCTCTGTAGTCGTAACAATACTGGCTGTGACCTAATTATTAATTACTGTATTATTAGCCCTGCCTTTTTGTGTGATCTGGCTGGCTTCAAAATACTGCCATTAAGAGAATCCTGTTGAAAATTCAAATCCATTTTCATTCTTGTCTTGTAATTTCACACTGTTTTAAGCATTTCTAACATAATGTTGACAAACACTTGCCAGAATTGTTTACTTTTATTTCTCATGAAAAAGGGTGAAAAAATGTATTCAAAGGACCATTCCTGACACATTTATTGACAAAAAAAGACAAAAAAGGTCGAGGTGGATATTTCTAATTATAGTATTAACTGTCATGTTTTTTACTTTTGTACTCCATATGCACAAATAAGTTATTATTGTGCAAATTTGTATTTTAAGATGTTTGATTGCTCAAAAATGAGAGGTGACATACCAGATATGTTCACATTGGCATCAAAAATCGAACGAAATCGAATCAAATCATGAGGATCTTAACAACACCCAGCCCTACTGCCATGTGAAAAACTTGCCCTTAGGTGTGGGTGCGTGGATGGTTGTCTGTCTCTCTATGTGGTCTATCAGCTTGCGACCAGTCCAGGATGTACCACGTCAGCTGGGTTAGGCTCCAGCAACCCACAACCCCAAAATAGAAAGCAGTATAGATAATGGATGGATGAATTAAAAATGATTTTTTTGTACGTTTGATTGGTTTAAAATGTATAAAAACCCAAACCACCAACATAAAAGGTGATCTGTAGCACTCATATGAAGAAAAAGAGAATCATCAAAATTACCCAAATATCTCCAAAACTTTAAATATATTCCAGCCTCAGCGAGCACAATCCTTTTCTCCTTTACTTTTTGTACCACAGGAGGTTAAGTTTTTCCAGCATGCTTTGCAGAAACATCAGGGAAGAAAAGGAGAGAGGAATCCATTATGGGGAGTGTGTGTCCTGTTGAGCATTTTAACCAGAAGAGGATGCTGCTCCCTCATTCATGAGGAGGCAGGAAAAATAGTTTTGGGTTCACAGAGGAGAATGTGGATTTGGAAAATGGTAGTCTGGTGGAGATATAAACGAGAAGCAGGAAGAGAAAATGACGCCACAGTTAAAACATCTACAGTTAAAGTAGGAAAGTAAAATACAGTAAAGATTTGATACAGTACTTTAAAGACAACAGAACATTTAAACATGTTTACATGCATGTGTGGAGAAATCCTGCAGCCGTATTTCACAAATTTACTGCTTCTCTTTTTCAGCAGTAATTTTTTCTCTTCTCATTTTTCCTTTTTTTTCATCTGCAGATGTTGGGCGGTCCTCTCACAAAGGATTGTGGGAGGGGTTTAGACTTTTCACGTTTCTCACATTGTTGCCAGAGGCATCTGAGGTGAAATGTTCGTGTGATTTTCTGAAATATGTTTGAATGTAATGAGCAGGTAGAAAGAAGTGCAGTTTAGATCACAGCAGCCTTATGAAGATTATAGACAGACAGACAGAAGTCTAGACACTGGAGACTGTGGTCAACTTTAAGAGTTAATCAACACTGACACTGTCTAGTAAATGTAAATGTGAGGCATATGTGCATGTGATCTGGATTCAGTGCATCTTTAAACCAGTAAATAAGACAAAATGAAAGAGAAGCCGCATGTTTACACTTCTGTAGCTGCACTAATTTTGTTGTCACCCCGTTTGTCATAAAGTACACAGAGTATGACTCATTATTCACTGTGTCCCTGTTAAATGGATCGTTAAGTAAAGCTGTTAACCAATTCGGTCAATAATCATCATCTCATCATACACATCTCCTGGTTATGTTACCTGGTCCCGAGACTTTCTCTGATTAGTACCACCATTTCTGATATAAAGTCTCATTTATGCTTCTGAATTAAATCTACGATCATGAGTACAACATATCATGGTTACTGAAAATGAGCATGTCAAATTGGAGTTTGAGCCAATAAGTTTTGAACAGCACTTAATTATACTTTAATTATTACAAAGAATGAAAAAGAGACAAAATGTCAAACACTTGTGATGAAATATGCAGCCACTTACCTACTGAGGCAGATGCAATGTCTGTGCAGTCAGGTTATTTTGTTTTCATACAAGTAAACGGATACTGAAGGGAGAACTCTATGTCTATATTTTTGGAGACATTAATGGTGAAAGAACAAGAAAAATCCTGACTAGTGTTGATAATTTGTTGTTTCCCTCTTGGAGAGGACAACTTTACAATGTGGAAAAAAACCCACACTGTGATGAATTTTGTGGCAAAGAGACAAGCACTAAATAAAAGCTCCAGTTGCATTGTTTTCACTTCTATGATGCACAAGAGTTTCAATTAGACATATGCATATGCCATATTGGGGGAAATCAACTCCGCATCTGTGCAGAAATAGTCCACACAGAAGCTAGAGCTACGTAGAGCTGGACATGGGGCCAGCTTCTCTGTGTATTTAATTTTTTAATTAACTGATTATTTTTTATTTTTATCTTTTTTTTATTAGGATGTTGCAGAACAGAACAAAAACAATGTACGGATAACAGCACATGGAATACGCGAAAATAAAAGACAGAAAAAAACCTACAAATCATATTAATAAAAGTTATTAAATAAACAAACTAACAAAAAAAGACTACATATATGTATAGTGGGAAAAAAAAGACTACACAGTCAGGGACAAAGTATGGTGAATAAATTTGAGGATAAATGGGATGGGAAAATTTTAAGATTTATAGTTGTGACGTTTTCTTTTTTTTTCAGCTCAATCGTGGCTTGAGTGCATCAGCAAATAAAGATATAATATGGACTGAGAGAGGGTATTAATGAAAGAAAATAAATAATTAAATAAAAAAAGAACTAAAATAAACTAAATGAGTAAAATACGTGCTCATGAGAATTGGGTACGGTTGTGAGTTTGAAGTCAGACAATAAAAATGATACATTTTCTGATTAATTTGGACCAGTTTTTGTTTAATTATGTTACTTTATAGATGAGAGTGGTGGTAATTTTCCCCATGGACATATATATACTCTATTAATAGATTTTGCCATTGTGTGAGGATCAGCAGTTTTTTTTTTTAAAGAGTTTTAGGTGAAAACAAGCTACAAAAACAGCGTGGGGTGATTGAACGTTGTATCTTCTTTCTTGACAACAACTTATTTTTCCACTTCCAAGCTGCTTTGTTTGGGCACTGCTTCAGTACACGGCACAGCCTACGTGTTCCTCTGCTGGCTATGTGTTGACAAGCAACAATCTGCAGTCCTCACAAAACTAATAATCTGTGTGTTTCCTGGTTCATCAGACAACACAAGACAGAGTATACATTGTCTTAATTCATATCCCTGATCATGGTTCATTACTCTAGGTAAATAATTTGCACTGTTACTGTGTGGTCATAAGCGCTGCTACATTTCACATTGTCACTTTAATATCACTGTCACTTTATTTTTATCTTTACTGCACTGCACAGGAGGCTCAGCTGTTTTGTACTGTGTTAAATTATTATTTTAGTATGTTAGTTAATTTGATAATTGAACGCCACTTACTCTGTTAATTTAGTGCTTAGTATGTTAGTTAATTTTGATAATCGTATATATCTTCTATTCCTTGATCTATGTCTTATGCATGCTACTATCCCTGTACTTGCCCTGTACTGCTGCAATACCAGAATTTCCCCTTTGGGGATCAATAAAGGACTATCTTATCTTATCTTATCTTATCTTATCTTAATTAGCCCTTTCAGTTTGGGCAGAGGGACTGATCAGGAAGTTATGGATTAAAATCTGCCTGCAAAATGAAGAGCTGTTTGTTCATGAGTTTAACATTTATTTAAACAGCAGAATAATAATGGATATCTTAACCAGTAAATCCCAGATCGTTGTATTGTTTGTAGACCCTTACAGTTGAGCTGTTTCGAGGTTTTCCACAGTTGACAAGAAAAAGCTACAAATTTTCATATTTCCTACGCTACGGATCATTTCGTGTTCACCTGGCAGAATTTGATCTTTCATTATTACATCACAGCCAGTGTTGCTTTGACTGCGAGTTGTGCTCTTCATTATGGACAGAAGATGTGCCTTAATACATTGACTTGTTGCCATGTGATTGGCTGATTAGCTATTTGCCTTAATGTGCAGTCAAATGAGTGCAAGTTGCGTTTTTATAGCAAAAGAAATGGGACATTTGGTATCTTGTAGATTAGATAAAGTACTGAGTAATGTAAGTAGTGTGGTGCATAAAAGCAAAAGTCCCTCGACACATTCGCTGAAATATCATATTCAATGCATTGACCTTTGACCTTAAAAATCTAGTCGGTCCATTTTTGAGTCAAAGTGGACCTTTAAGCAAAGTTTGAAGAGAAGAAATCCCTCAAAGCATTCCTCAGATTTGTGACCACTTGCAAAGGGGGGGGGGGGGTGAATCCCAAAAACCTTGACCTTCGACCCCCAAAATCCAGTCAGTTCATCCTTATGTTGGGTCAAACCTGATACATTCAATTTAGGCCAAATAAACTGTGGTTGCCATTTTTGGAAAGTTTGATTGATTTGAGGTGTTGTGAAAGCTCACAAGTACTCTGTTGCTGACCAAAGAACCAAACTCTGGTCAGCCAGAAAATAGCGAACCACAGTTTGGTTCACAGTGAGTGAGAAAGCCATCTGAACCAAACAAGGTGACCAAACCAAAAAGCAGTGCCTTGTGGCTTGACTTTGGCTGAAAATCACCACAGAAAGGAAACTGACATGGCACTAATAGACAGTATCAAATAAATTGTGGCTAAAGTTAGCATTGCTAGCACAGTCAATCTCTAGTCCTCTTTGTGGGTTAACATCAACAATTCTAATTATTTCATCACTCAAAGTAAAACCTGACTATGTCAAGCTAAACAATGAACATTTTTTGAAACCAGACATTACGCTAGCAGTACATATTGATTTTAACAAATATAGCATGCAGCATGCAAACCTTTGGGAAATATGCAATGTACCAGAAATACTCAGATGCCATACTACTGAAGGAAAAATTTGCAGTATGCATTGGAGCGGTCTACCTCACATACTGTTACCCACAATGCAAAGCACCAATGGGTTATGTGTTGAAGTGCCAGATGGCCACGGCATGTATGCATGGCAGCAGCCTTAGCATTATTAGCATCAGCATTTATTCTGCTACATATAAAGAACGATAAAATAAATACAATCTGAGCAAATTTACAGAAGGAATAGTCACAGGGTCAGATTGGTCCATCAGCAGTGATTGAATACACTTTATTAAAGTACTTGAAAAATGATTGAGTACAATACTGAATTGTATACTGCTCAAGTGCAATACTTGAGAGGTTTGTTATCAAAAACACAGCTTGCATGTTCTTTGTGAAGGGCAGCAAAATGTGTCTGCATAAAAGTTAGGCTCAAATGAGAGAGCACTGCACAGTGAAAATGGCCAACAGAGCAGCTTAATAATTACTGCTCCCATGATGCACTGCTGAGGGGGCACCAAGCTGGCATTTGAACTTCAGAGAGCAAGACGACTTAACTGGCCCTGCCTTCATCCCACATCATAAAAAAGAAAGCAAGAAAGAAGGGATCATCAGAGTGAGACAGGCAGGAGTAAGAGGAAAAAAAGAGGAGCAGACGATGGTTAAGGAAGTTAAATGATCATAGAGAGAAAAATGTAAGAGAGTGAGGAAGAGATGGGGAGGAGAGAAAAGGAGAGACGTGGCAGGAGGTTTGGTTGGATGGGGTGATGTGACTCTGGGTTCATCTGAGGATGATTGCAGGAGGAAGGCTCTGTAATTCATGTGTGCTCAAACCAAACAATCATTACCTTTCAAACACTTTAAATACTGTTTGCACTTCCACTGATGGCACTTTCATGCTTCATAAAATTCTGTTTTCACTTTTTTTTTTAATTTCACCCCCTGTATTTGACACAGTATCATAAAGAGCATTAAGTACAGCTATGAATTTACGAGGGCTACCTCTGTTAGCCCACCAAACAATTGAGCCCCGCATGTCAAGACCTATTGGACTGAGCCTCACTGTAATAACACAGGCATCTCTTTCATGCATGTTGTACAAAGACACACATAAGATTTTTATATTTTGAGGAACATTTTTTAAAAAATTCACATGTTGGCGAGCAGTTTCGGCACTCTTCTCCCCACCTTTCCAGTTGTACTCACACTAATCTACTGCACAGTAAACCTCCTTTCTTAAAGGGATTATCTGCAAAAGTTCTTCCTCTGTGTACCACAGTTTCTAAATTTATCCTTTCGTGCCACTTGGCTAATGGCATGTTTGCGTCACTCGAGTCAAAATCGTTCATTTTTAGTTCAACCTTTGAGAAGTTAGTGTTTGCTGTTTCATCTAGAGACTGACAACTATGGCATTATTGACTGCTTTTGTAATGTTCAACTGTTGTTGAACGTTGAACTGTCTGGTTATCAATGGAGACCCTTTCTGTTAACATTCTTGTACTGAGTCATTGATCATTCTGAACAATGTATTCAATCTGTTGAATGTTTACAGTTTTTAATATGCATGGGCACCTATCATTTATTGACTTGGACATCCTTTCCTTCATAAAATCTTTGTGCCATTCACACACATGCATGTGATATGCTGTGTTCCCCATACACCTCAGTTGATGTACTAAAAGATTTGGTAGCTGTTTTGCTTAGTGTCAGAAAAAGTTTTAAGTTAATACATTGTTCAACTTTTAAGCTATTTGATGCCTTAGCCAAAACACATGCACTTCAATTAGTAGCTAACAGTGAACTGAAGATGTCACTTATTGGAAACTTAGAGCAGTTGTGTGTGAGCTCTGTGTGACTGTGAACCACATGGTTTTATTGTCTTAAGTGCAGACTGTTTAATACCACCTTGCATACAGCACTTCAGATTACATGCTTATGACCCAAGAACAAATTGACAGAAGCTAAGAAAAGTATTACCTTTTAAGGATGCCTCATATGAGTTAAGGATAAAGTAGAATAGATGTTTTTTTTGCCATCTGCACAGGTACAGGACAGTACAGATATATTAGTTTTTTTTTAGTGCATTGCTTCTCGAGTCAGCTCTACAAGAATAAAAAGGATAAATATATATCAAAATTAAGAATAAAAGAGGCAATAAAAAAGAGCAATGAAAACTTAAAGTGTACATTATTGTACATAAAAAATATGTGTAATAAGATATATTTCTTTATGTCAGGAAATCAAACTCAGCGCAGAGTATTGGCTCCTTTTATGTGACCCTACATGCAGTTTGGTAACTGCGAGAGGATAGAGATACACAACTGAGCAGACGGCAGGTAATTGTGGGTTTCTCCTCTCCTTAGCCCACCTTTCAATTTACACTTTATTGCTGCTGAAATGTGAGGGTATTCCCTTAACGTGCAATCACAGGCCACGTGTCTTTAAAGACAAGGTATGGCTGGCACACCCCAACACTCAATTCACACACTTTACTATGGGAGGCCCCTTGAGAAATAAATCATACTTGCTTTTACATTCACCATCATACTCTCATACATACACTAGTATACTCTCTTACATTAACTATCAAACTCTCTTACATTCACTATCAAACTCTTATATTTACTATCATACTCTCATTCTCTCATACATACACTAGTATACTCTCTTACATTAACTATTAAACTCTCTTACATTTACTATCAAACTCTCTTACATACACTATTAAACTCTCTTACATTTACTATCAAACTCTTTTACATTTACTATTAAACTCTCTTACACTTACTATCAAACTCTCTTACATACACTATTAAACTCTCTTACATTTACTATTAAACTCTTTTACATTTACTATCAAACCCTCTTACATTTACTATCAAACTCTTTTACATTTACTATTAAACTCTCTTACACTTACTATCAAACTCTCATACATACACTATTAAACTCTCTTACATTTACTATCAAACTCTTTTACATTTACTATTAAACTCTCTTACACTTACTATCAAACTCTCTTACATACACCATTAAACTCTCTTACATTTACTATCAAACTCTCTTACATACACTATTAAACTCTCTTACATTTACTATTAAACTCTCTTACATACACTATTAAACTCTCTTACATTTACTATTAAACTCTTTTACATTTACTATCAAACCCTCTTACATTTAATATCAAACTCTCTTACATTTACTATCAAAACACGCACAGAGAATAATAGGATATGTGAATGAGAATAGTAGTATGTGAATGAGAATAGTAGTATGTGTGTAAGAGTTTGCTTGAAACGGAAGTGAGTTTGACTGAAACGGATACGGTACTAAATTCTCTGTCTCTGATTGGTTATGTTCTTCGAAAAAGCTGGGGGAGGCGTATTTTTACATTCATGGCCATGATTGAAATGACAGTATGGTGGACAGAGAGCAACTACATGAAGCCATGGGCCTCCTTAATAACATTTTAAACTCTTAAACCGTCACAACAGTGTCAGACATATTACAACAACGGCAACAGCCATCCACTCCGCATCCAATGCGGCCGCTGAGGAGGGAATGCGGCGGCTTTTCAGAGCTGAATCAGGTTTAACCGGGAGCCAACGACACACCTGTACTCCACTTGGAGCCAACGCGAGCGTCAGAGTGACACCTCCTGATTCGCTTAGCGTCTATGTGCTCGCGCTCCTTCGTGTGCCGGTGAGCGTAAAGACGCAGATAGGCGTGCATCGCAGGGGACAGTGAGGGATCATCAGTCCTTTGTGTGATTTTATAATTCAACCGGTGTCTTGACAGCTCATGTGCAAGGTGAATGAGACGTCGTTGGCTCCCGGTTAAACCCGATTCAGCTCTGAAAAGCCGCCGCATTCCCTCCTCAGCGGCCGCATTGGATGCGGAGTGGATGGCTGTTGCCGTTGTTGTAATATGTCTGACACTGTTGTGACGGTTTAAGAGTTTAATTACTATTAAGGAGGCCCATGGCTTCCTGTAGTTGCTCTCTGTCCACCATGCTGCCATTTCAGTCATGGCCATATATGTAAAAATACGCCTCCCCTTGCTTTTTCGAAGAAGATAACCAATCAGAGACAGAGAATTTAGTGCTATATCCGTTTCAAGCAAACTCTTACACACATACTACTATTCTCATTCACATAGTACTATTCTCATTCACATATCCTATTATTCTCTGTGAGAGTTTGATAGTAAATGTAAGAGAGTTTAATAGTGTATGTATGAGAGTTTGATAGTGAATGTAAGAGAGTTTAATTGTAAATGTAAGAGAGTTTAATAGTGTATGTAAGAGAGTTTGATAGTGTATGTATGAGAGTTTGATAGTGTATGTAAGAGAGTTTGATAGTGTATGTAAGAGAGTTTGATAGTAAATGTAAGAGAGTTTAATAGTGTATGTAAGAGAGTTTGATAGTGTATGTATGAGAGTTTAATAGTGTATGTATGAGAGTTTGATAGTGTATGTAAGAGAGTTTGATAGTAAATGTAAGAGAGTTTGATAGTAAATGTAAGAGAGTTTAATAGTGTATGTATGAGAGTATGATGGTGAATGTAAAAGCAAGTATGATTTATTTCTCAAGGGGCCTCCCATACTTTACACACAGGTTACACACTACCCAGCAGAAATGGACATGAGATTTACAGCTGTTTCTATGACCTCTATCTTCACTGTGCAATCAAAGTTTCTCTTATAAAGGCTCATCTTGTCTTTTGCGCAGCAGTCTCTTGAAGTTTACAAAATAAAATGAATCCTTCTGCATTAACATATCATCAGTCCAGCCACTTGCATCTTTCAACAAGTAGTCAGAGGGGTTGTTTTCAATAGTTTATATTTATGTTGTATTTTACACCTGAAATATAATCAGTCATAATTCACCCCAACTATTTATCCTGTTTGTCCATCAGTCAAAGACTTTAACAACACGAGGGTTTGACTTGCATCCATCTCAGAGTGGATGCATATTTGCTGCATGGTGACTGCTTTGACTTGGTTACATGAATACTAAAGCAAAAATCAACACATGCCACCCTAAGGGATGCACATACAGGATTAAACTGATGTCCTATGAAAGTGGCCCCACAAAACAGATTAAGTGTGACATGTTTACATGCATTTCCATGCTGCAGATGAAAGGCTTCAGTGGAACTAATGTTTAGAAACTAGTTTTTAAAATTTTGCTTTGGCATCTTGAACGCCAAAAACTTACCACTCTCCCTGCCTCTCACCAAAGAGACAGAGGGCACATGCAGATAACACTGAGCAGGGCAGGGTTACGTAAAGCTAAGGGAGTGGATAGGAATGACTGCCCCTCACACAGTCATTTAATGATTTTAGTCTTACAGTCTGCGACCCAGTAGAAATCTGCTCACTTCCTAGTTTGGGTCAGGACACAAATTTTGGAAAGGCTGGTTTAGAGCTTCAGTAAAAGGCCCTATAAAATCTGTTATTTTTTCCCAAAATCCATTTTAGTTTTTCCCTTATTCCATTTTTTTCTGTTTTAATTTTTTGAGAATTCAGTTTTAAGTATTTTATGCAAATTTAACCCCAGAGACACAGTATAAAGTAATGAAATATCGCTCACTCTTCAGGTGGTCCTCACATGTGTCTTTATGTGTCCAATCAACAGTATGTTGACAAAATTTTCAGAACATTTGATCACCTGGCTCATAATAATCATTGGCAAACTGCTCTGCCCTGTACTTTGGAGTTAGCCCGGAGTTTAGTAGCTTCTTTGCTTAGCTGCCGCTCGAGTTGCTAGCATCGAGTCGCTAGCATCACGCCACTCGTCGCCCCGATTGCCCCTCGACACCAGCGATCACTGAAACTGAATGGCAGCTGGAATGGCGAGGGCTTTTGTTGTGAACGCAGGGTCAGTCCTTGTGGCTGTGGTTACATGTTGACATCGTTAATGAGGCGAAGACAAGGGGGATGGGAAGTGAACCGTGCATTGTCCATAGCCTTAGTGACCCCCTCAGAGCATTTCCCCAAGAGATACGATTCTTTTTAGTCAGAAAAATACGCTTTTATGTAAAATGTCAGCCATTCCGTGATTGTGGATTTTATAGGGCCCTACCTCAGCTTTAGACGAATACAAAAGTTTGCAGCAAAGGCTGCTACTCACTGTGCCCAACCAACAGCAGGTTACATATACATGCACTGACACATCACCAGTGCAGCAGTGAAAGAAACTTGGGGTTCGGTGTCCAAGATCTTGTGACTGAAGGAGCTGTAGATCAAACCTGTAGACAGACTCTACCACTGACCCACAGTCACCCCACTGAAAACGAGACTTTCTCTAACTCAGCAGGTGGAGCTATATGTTTGTGCTCATTAAATTGAAAATGGAAAACTAAACACAAATATGGGCCCATGTGATGAGCCTGTGGCTGTAGGCGTATTTTAGATTTTTGACTTTTTCCCCTTTTGTTTGAATAAGTTCAGTGCTGAGCTGTCTTCTGATTACACATGCATTTTTAACAACATGCAGACCAGTTGCTCTGAAATTTCAGATGTGTAAAAATGCACAAATCCTATCCAACCACAAAGAGGCATCAATCTCGTTAAAAAGTCGAAATAGCACAGAAAATGGGGTGCTGCCAGGTGAGGAGCTAGAGAACAGGGGACAGGGACAAGGAGGAGTGACGGAGGGTGGGAATATGACGGGGGAATAAAAGGAGAAAAAGAATGAGGGAGGATGAAGGGTAAAGACGTTGCCCCCTCCCCTCTTGTTTTCCCTCATCAGTGAAAGTTAAAAACCTGCCTCTTTTATCACTTCCCCTCTTTCTGGAGGCGTGTTTATCCCCTTCAGGGTGTTATCCTGTGGATCCACCCACCGACACCTTTAACAGCACCTGGGCAGGAGCGCTCCACCTCCTCATTCTGACCACCAGGGGAGGGGAATGTGACTCCATCAGCTTTGAGGATTCCACTTATGTGGCTCCTCTATTCCTGACAGTCTCTGAGAAGATCCAGCAGTGGGAGTCTGAGCTCAGGGAAAGAGAAGAAGGGGGAAAGACGGGGGGAGGGGAGAGTTTGGAGCTTTTAAGATGTCTGTGGAAAATGAATCACAGGGGCCGGCGGAGGGGGAGATTCAGATGAGAAACACATCTGGGTGAGACAGAAGAAAGTGTATAAAGCAGGGAGAAAGGAGTGAAAATACATTTTTGTTGTGAAGAATTTAAAGGAGTAAATAGTTTGTTGAGAAAGTGAGCAGAGGTCCCAAAGTGAGACCTCGTGTCTCATACTGAATAAATGAAACAGAACAAATTTAGAAATAGAAAAGGGCAGCAAATATAAGTGTGTGAATTGTAGTCGTTGCCTTTAATGTTATGTTATTTAAAGCCTGAGACGTCCCTCCCTAAACACTGGCTCCTCTCCACAATAGGCGGGCAGACGCTGCCAGCTCTCAGTTCATTTTGGCTGCTACAGTTTGTCATTAAACTTTTTTTTTTCTTCTGTTCTCTTTTGGAAGTTGGTTTGAGACTGAAGCAGAAGTCTGACACAGCCACGTCATCTGCAAATCTGAGAGGAGGAAAATCACTGATCACTGTGCATCACATCACATTCACACGAAAAGTAACCAAATGGAAAAAGTCAGTGTATATGGTCCACTTTCCCCTGCAAAACTACATTATTTGGACCTCTCTGCATACAAAATGCTTGTTAGATTCATGCAGTTTTCTGTCCAGTTTGCACAAAAAAATTTCTTGGTTCAGGAGATTAGTACTAAAATGTTAAATTCAGCCCTGTAGTTTTGATCAAAGAATGTTTTTTAATGGTTATAATCCATTGCTAGTTTGAATTGATACATATAAGACAACCAACAGTATTCATGACACATAAAACATATTGAATTGTGTTAAGAAATGCCTCAAATACTGCTTTTTTTGTCCCAAAGGGAGTGTTCAACAGACGTGGAAGTCAGAAAAAAGGAAAGTGGTGAGAATTTCAGCCATGTTGGAAGGCGATCAGATCTGTGAAGAAAGAGGCTGCACAGAGCTTAGACTACACACTGAAAACTTGCCTTAATCTTTCTTTTGCCTCTCTGAGTGTTTTAATTTGAAGAAAATCTTACAGCATATTTGCACGTTAATATTTTGTCTGTAAATCTTTGTCAAATGAAAAAAAAAACAGAACAGGTCAAATTTGGAATTGGGTTCAAGTTTTTTCACCTTCACCAATGCTGGGTCAGAAAAGTTTAGAGAAAAGCAAGATCAGGTCTCCCTTTCATAGTGAAAACAGGTTTTATATAACGAGTATAATAGACATTATATTGGCAGTATAAGTAAATAATATCCATAACTTGCTTTTTTCCTGTTATAATGCCTAGTTTGTGTTAGGGAGAAAGTGTGTTAAAGACCCCAGGGAGCTGTTTGAGGAAACACCACTGATTCCTGCACAGTGTGTTCATCCTGTCTGACACACATTAAGAAAACACAGTAACACGACCCCCCCACCCCCCACCAGCCTTACACCCCTCAGCATAAACACACCCAGACACCACCAGACATCCTCACCTAAATGTATTTGTATTCAACACGTTTTCACACGTTTGAAACTCACATCAGCTGAAGTCTAAATTTCATATTCAAAGCAGCTTCTTTATGAATAAAACCAATATATCAATGTTTCAAACTCCTGTTCCAATAAAGTTGAGGTATTGTGTCAAATGTAATTAATAACAGAATACAATGATTTGCAAAATCTTTTCAACTATATTTACTTGACTACACTACAAAGACAAGATTATATTGTTCAAACTGATAAGCTTTTTCTTTTGGGGCAAATATTCAAAGTCCATAATATCAAAAGATTCGGAGAATAAGTAGCAAGGCTGAAAACAGCTATTAAATGATCGTGACCTATGATCCCTCAGACAGCACTGCATTAAAAACTGATGCCATTCTGTAGAGGATATTATAACCTTGGCCCAGGAACACTCTGGGAAATAAATGCCAGTTAACACAGTTTGTCCCGTGTCAAAACTCTACCAGGCAAAGTGAAAGGCAACAACACCTAGAAACACCACCCAAGCTCATCTGACACACAGGGGGAAAGTGTGCTGTGCTCTGACGAGTCCACATTTTAAATTGTTTGTGGAAATCATCTACGTAGTGTCCTCCGGGGTAAAGAGGAAAAGGACCATCCAGATTGTTGTCAGCGTTAAGTTCAAAACCCAACATCCATGATGGTATGGGAGTGTGTCAGTGCCCATGGTATGGGTAACTTGCACATCTGTGAAGGCACCATTAATGCTGATAGGAACATACAGGTTTTAGAGCAACATATTTTGCCATTCAAGGGGCATCTTTTTCAGGGACGTCACTTTTTATTTCAGCAAGACAATGCCAAGCTACATTATACATGTGTTACAGCAGTTACTTGGCAATTTAGGTTATTGTTGTTTTTGTTGGCAAAATAAGGAGGAAATAAGGTTTACTAGCAAAACATGACTCCAAAGTCATGTTTTCATGACATCCAAATGTCAAAGAAATGTTCAGCATATCAAATAACATATTTAAAACCAAGATGATACGGGAATGTTGAAACACTTGTTTACTTCTATCATATGGCTATATGTTGCATTTAAGTGGCTGTGAACAGCGATTTTATCGAAATATATGCAATTAATTAGCTTATTTAGTAAAAAGAGTCCATTTAAATAATCATTTTGTGCAGACATTACAAAGTGCTGATCAGTTTTTAAAATGATTTAAAAATGAAGGAGAAAGAATTGTGACTAAAAGGAGGATGATTTAATTAAAGCAGACCGATTTAACAGCCACAGCAGTCCAACTAATAATACAAAAAGAAAGAAAAAAACCCATTGATTGCGTTTAAAATTGTGTCAATGATGATAATCTTTTTGTAATCAGTACTGTTATTTATTATTGTTGTTATTGTATGTTTTTAGCGTAATAAATGAAAATAGATTAAATGTAATAAGCTACTTTTGTAGTGTTGTTGAGTAACTACTAACTCAGCTTATTACATATTACAAGTAGCCCATCACTGCATACACAGTAACATCAGTCAGGTACTTGTGTTACTTTTTTGCAGAGAGGGAATGATTAACCCTTTTCCTTTGTCTCTGCGAAGGGGTCACATTTCACCTGGCAGGTTGCAAGTCTCAGCACATTTGTAATCTCAAGATAGCCAGGACTGCAAGGCTCAACAGCAGGTCTCCAACTTCCTTATTTTGTCAGGCAACAGAAGGAGAATTGCACTGATGATGGTCAACAATTTGATAAGAAAAAGGCTGATTTTTGTAAGTTACCTTGAAGGTTTTATTAAAGAGCTACAACTCTTAGGCATTTTTACAGCAAACTTCTCCATTTTACTTTCATATCAGGAAACAGACCTGTATCAAAGGCCAGCATTAGTTACAGAGGTATAATTTCAGTGTTTATATCTTGACATGGTACCATATCTATTTTTAACCACTTCAGCTTCAAAGTCCTTTCCTGTGGCTTTAAATCCGATCTGAAGATGAGATTAAAACAAAGCCTGAGGCTGTTTGTGATTACAGACAAGTACAAACCTTTTGATAAATAACATCAGTCACAACACGCCCTTATAGTTTAAAGTCACTGCTAGACTTGTACATAAGAGCACTCAGATTCACATGGATGTTTTGTGTGTTATCAAATTCTTAAGATAGCTATAATGGTTGGAAAAGGACCAAAATTGAAATGTCAGTCTTTTTATTCACAACAATTGCATAAAGCTTTTTTCATTTAGTTGTAACATACTGTAGTTAAGCTACTGCACCAGGGCTGCAGCTTGATACTGCTAACCTCAGCGTCTTTCTGCTCTCAAGGTGATGGAAAATAAGGACACCACTGCTCCTTTGTCTCAGTCAATATTTCAGTTTGGACCAAAGATGGTACAACCTGTACTGAAATGGCAGACAAACAGACAAACGTGATTGAAATTTGAAAGTTCAGTGACTGCAAAGTGCTCACAAAGTGCCTCACAACAAGAGGGCTGCTGGTTCAGTTCCTTGATCAGTCAGGGCCTTTCAGTGTAGAGTTTTATGTTCTTCCCATGCATCTGGGTACCCCGGTTACCTCCCAAAAATATGCCAGCTTTAGGTTAACTGGTGACTCTAAATTGCCCTTAGCCGGAGTGTGTGTCCAAGTGGTTCTTTGTCTCTCTATGTCAGGCTCTCTGATTCTGTGATTAGCTGGCCACACCAGGGTGCACCCCTTCCCTATCCAGTGTTAGCTGGGACAGGTCTCAGCCATAGCAACCTTGACCGGAGAAAGCAGTAGATAGTGAAGAGATGGATGGAAGGGTGATCCACAAGTATACATCTTATTTAATTGCAATTTGTGGTAACAACATGCACCAATTACTAATAAGGCCTTGACAAAAGAGGACAAAAAAAAACTAAATTCCCCTGTTCATGCAGGAAAAGCAGGTGAAATAAGCTTTTTGGGTGTGTGTCCCATTAGTGCTTCAACACATCAAAAATCTTTTGAAAGGCACAGATTATTGAGCTTTTGAAATAAGCTCTGCAACCTTTTTGGGCACCAAACTTCACAGTTTGAAACCAGAACTCTCGGTAATGGATTTAGACTGCACTGGTGAAGCAACGTAGCACTCCTCTCAATAAGATCTTAAAGAACATTTCTTTGCCATCATTTGATTCACAAATCAAGAAACGAAAGACGTTGTTCAGATCAGCAAAATAGAAATAAGAATTCAAAATGATTCAAATTAGATCATGCTAATGTGATTTATCTTGGATGACTTTCAAGATCTAAAAGCTAATTGTGATTTTGAAATATACTTATATGACAGCCATATTTCAATTACACACAGGACATGTCCCCTCTTTCTTTCTCTTTCTCAGTCCACCTCTCTCTCACACACACACACACGTCAGGACCTGCCCTCCTTGCTTTGGCGTCTTAAACCCCCTCCAGTCAGACCGCCCCCATTCTCTCTGTCTTCTACACCCACTGCTGGGTCACTAAGGTCACATCAGCACAGCATTGATAAACCTGACATCCTAAACACAGACATATTTATTGAAGTATACTTAAATCAAAAAGTCCGTATTGGATTTATGAAAGTGTTTGCAACAAACTGAGAAGTTACAAAAGAGGACAAAAACATTTACAGTGGATTCATTAATCTGGAAAAATTAACTGGCAAAATGTATCCAAAGAAACTTTCCATGCAATTTGATGTTTCAGTGTTTTCCAAGTAACTGCTCTTATGTCTAATTTTTTTTACTTTCTCCTTCATGCCTGCTTTTATGCTTAATCTTCCGTTTTTATGCATACATCCATCCATAATGTTCACAACAGAAATATTTCTTCATGTCTTCGTCCACTTTTTTCTGTTTTTTAGTTCCCTATATTGAGTCAGATCCTACTCTCATGAAGACTTTTTGCTAGTCAAGTAAGAAACCTTGTTGAGTTATGGCCTTATACGTAACCTCAGCTGCACTGTATGATATGTGCTCTGCCTCCCATCTAGATCAAACTACATGCAGGCGTAGGGTCCAAGGACACAAAACATCCTCAGTTCAAGGACACATGAATTTATAAAAATCTAAGTAAACTACAAAGCAAAAAAAAAAAAAAAAGGCATGTTTTCTTCTTCCCCTCCTCCATCTGACTCAAGCAGTGGACACGTGGAAGAATTTTCTGGTCATCATGAAGTTTTGGGCTCAGCATGTAAAAGAAAGAGAGAGAGAAAGTCAGAAGTGAGGGCTGAGGAGAAAAGAAAAGATTTGTTCTGTTTTCAGACTCCACCCCACCATTATGACTGGCTGTAGAGGATCATCTGGTCAACAAACTGAAGTGGAAGTGTGGACACGCCCTGCAGCCATGAAGTGTGTGTGGCATGTGTGTGTTTATGTTACAGAAAAAGTGGGAAATTAAGTACAGGGTAGACTAGAAGACAAAAGGGCAGGTTAAAGACGAAGGACGAAACCTTTGAAGACTCAAATGTAAGCTTTATGGGAGAAAAAGGGAAAATGAAAGTATGTTATATTCATCTTTTAAAGGGAGAGAGTAGAGGGAACATTTGGGGGAGAAAATGTGTGTGAGAGAGTTGGAGAGAAAGTGACAAGCTGATACCTGTCCCACTGCCCCCTGTAAACCCTGGAATGGGAGTCAATAAGATTCAGGACCACCAGAGAGTTTGAACATGTGCTCTCATCCATTAGTCTTTACTGACATCATAAAACCAACACTCAGCTGTCCAACCTTACTTACCAGAGCTTTTGGTGAATGGTTAGTACAAAGAGCACAGAAAAATAACCAGCTTTCTCTGCACTCTTTTCAGTGTGAAATTGTGGAAGCTAAGTGTTTCAGACTGACAGGCAAAAATGTCCACCTCACTTGGTAGTAACCATTGTTTTTTTTTTTTTTTTAAATGGTCTGTTTTCAAGGTGAGTGTGACTAGCCAGCGATACCAGTGGTCCCTAACCTTGTTTGTACCACTGCCTGGTTTGCATGCTTTTTTTATTTAGACGAGCATGTTATCAAGTCAGAGCTCTTATACGGCTAGAAAGTGCAGAAAATCTTGAGAATAGGAGGCTCGCCTATGAGACCTATGCGTTTCCAAAAAACATATAAACTGTCCAATTACTCTGCCTGTCTGTGCCTCAGTTTTTAAGTTCAGTTTTCCTCCTCTGTGGAGAAACTTCCCTTGTTGGTCAGGATGCTGTCATTCTGCAGGTTTCCCATGTCAGTTATGGAATGAATCGGGTTCCTTGTGGAGAGATTTATTGTGGCTCTTCCTAAACTTTAAATATAAGCTTATTATTAGGGTGATGTATTTGGAAAGATAGAGCTGTGACAGCAGGGAAACATACTGAAGCTGCTGAACATCCACACACCTGGTGTGAAAGCTGTAGCGGCAGCGTGCTACTGCTGCAACGTGACGCCCAAAACATGAGCTACTATCTAGAACCCTTTTGCCAAAACATGACGGAAGTGGAGAACAAAATATCTTTTCCAATTGAGAAGTGCTTTCCCTGTTGTTATTTGCTCTTTATTTAATAAAGAAATGTCTCCCATATTTGACAAATCTGCCACTGAAGCTGTTAGCATCTATGCTAATCTCTGTACGAGCAGTCAATTCCCTGCTGTCTTTACCGTCGTAGCGCCCACCACATCCTGCTCTATAGAATTTTGAACTGACTTTGAATTGTTTGCTTACTAACACTGAGATCCCGTGTTTTGTTTTGTGAAAGATCTTCAAGCATTTTCTAGAGTATTTTCTAAGCCTGAGACTAGTAAGCAAAATGCACTTTTACTTTGTATTTAACCAGATTTAAAATTGTTAACCTAAGTTCATCCCTTGGATTTTTGTATTGTCTCATACTAATTCTCGTTACAATCACTCACCAAGAATTTTAACATCTTTAACAGCTTTGCTCTTTGCTACTGATAGTCTAATTTCCAGTGGAAAACAGATATTAATATTTTGTATGAATTGCTAATTGTGCTATTTTCCCTGCAGAGAGTTACACTGGCATGTTTAGGATGAAATGTAACAAAGCTCAGCCATCATTATATCATCATTCATATTGGTTTTAAAACAGCATGGCATTGGTGTTATTACTTATATTGTAAAAGTTTTAAAAGTTTTAAAAGGCTTTACATGCACATTGATAGACATGCACACATACACCGTGCTGCTCTCCCCCGCCGGCTTGCCCTGTAATGCCTCTGTTACTGTCTGATGCTGGCACAGAGGTTGAATCCCTTTTTTAACCCAGGGGTGTAATAAACATTTAGGCTGGAGCTGGTCTGCTCAGACTGCTGATGGATCTGTGCTTCGCTGATGTGTCTATGCCAAAGATAGAAGTACTTCTTTAGGTGAATTAGCTTAGCAGGCTGCCCCCAACTTTTTTTGTCCTTCAGTTTGTTTGAACAGCCCGGTGTGAGCACACTTAAAAGAATTAGTTCCTTTTGAGAAAATTAAATTACTTTTATTTTTTTTGTTGGTAAATAAAAATCCACTTTCTCATTTGTTGTTTTTGCTGTTATTAATGACCCATGAAAATCTTCATACAACTTAAGTAGAAAAGGGAACAAGATGAAGACTTTGGAGAAAGTGGAAAAAGAAGGGACACGTCTTGTTTTTTTGTGTCATTGCGGTTAAGAAGGGGGGGAGATGTATAATCAAACTGAAACTGAAAAAAGGGGTGACCTTAAGATTAGAGAAATGTAGAAGAAGAAGCAGTGAGTTGGTGAGAGGAAAGCACAGTATTAGATTTTCTCCAGATGCAGAACTTTCACAGTGGACGTCAGCCAGCAGGCATGTACTCATGCTTTAGCTATGTCATGGACCGCCTGCTCTACCCTTAAACCTCCTCCCCTTCTTTTACGCACCCCCCTTTCTCTCTTTCTCTCTTTTATTGGTTTTAACCCCTCTCTCTGTCTCTCTCTCACCCTATTCTCTCTGATCTGCCGTTATCGTTACTCCTTTCCTTCATGCTCACAGCCTCTGACTCATCGTCATACTATATAAACAGTTTGTGTGTATCGTCATGATAACCACTGGTTTTTAACTATGTCTGGTCTGTAATAAGTAGGGTGGCAAAATAAAGGACATGGCTTTAAAGTACAACAACTGATGACATGAAAAAGTCGCCATTTTGCTCTGACTAAGAGAGTTTGAACAGATGTACACGCCAGCTTCAGCCATGATGGAGATTTTCCATGGAGCGATCGAGAGAGAGGGAGAGAGAGAGGGGAAGACTGGGAGGGACTAGACAAAAGAAACTGGGGAAAAAAAACATCTGTAATTCTCAAATGGAATTTCTTCCATCATCAGCCAAACCTTCAAATGTAACCAGCAGAGGTTTACACATACTGAGTCTGGTTCTGGTGGCCTATATAAGAAGGGGGATCCAGCAAAAATGACCTCTATGATGTTAAATTAGTCAAACCAAGCAAAACCAAACTAATACTGGAGGATTTGAGATTTTATTCTCCTTACAAATCCATGATTTTTCCGAATTAATAAGTCAAAACCCCCCCCAAAAAAGCATTCTTGATTTTGTTTTTTAGCATAAATGTGCCCTTTTTGGCCAGTAGATGACTCCTTGACTAGTTTTGGCAGAAAGGGAAGCTAAAAGTAATTTTCCTCTTAAAAAAAACAAGAAGGGGTCCACAGCATGTGATGATGTCATCAGGCCAGTCCAAGCAGTTGGAGCGGCAGGGGGTGCGGACTCTACTAATCACTGTAATGTGGGAAAAACGGCCCCTGCCACTTAATGGCTCTTGTGCCCGCCACATGGCTCCATATAACATAATGTGTTCCAGGTGTGCTGGAGGCATGTAGTTTCCTTCTTTATAAAGATGTGCCCACAAACATGTGTTTATTCTCTCACAAACATGAAAGTAAATATGTAAACAAAAAATATAACCCAGCACAAACTAATATCTTTTTGGAGGAAGTTTCCAGAAGGTGTGTGAGAGACCCCTACAACCCTGATCACCAACCATGACCAGCAGTCTAACTTCACACGACTCTGATGACTAACACACGTACAGAGACATAATAAACTACCGATAGCCTGGTACACTTAGCTTGATCATACATACACGCTTCGCCAACTTTTGTGCAAAACAGCACAAAGCATCCTTTTTTTTTTTTTTTTTTTTTACACTGCTACATAAGAAAACCTTTCGAGGGCTACACAGGAAACATAAAGGATTTCAGGCTGAGCAACAAGCTCCCATGGAGCAGTCTGTAACTGCTGGAGGACTCGCATAAACACTGAGCAATTTACTAATTAGCAAGTTAAACATGATACTTTTCTATGGACATCCTGCTGTTCCTGGACTCTGTTGACCTGTGGATCTATTATTATAACAATGGGAAAATGATAAATCTGTCTAATTGTCTACTTTTGCTTTTGTCTTAGTGTAATTAAGGTAAACATAGACATATAGTAAAGAAGATAATTAAAGGCTTGAAATTTTATTCTCCTCTGTGAAGTTTGTGGTTTTCTGATTGTTTATTTATCAATGCAGGGCCCACTTCCTGTAGATGTGAACCTGTAAACTGTAAGGCCACACTAATATTACTGTTCACCAGGTTGTGTTTTTGGACTGTTATAAACAACCTGGATCAGCCACTAATCCCTCAACAAAGTACCTGTGCTAGCAGGCGCTCAGCAGGGTCTCACCTGGGGTTTTCCTGAAACAAACAACACTTTACACCAATTACTGTACTCCACTTTATGAAATGAAGTCCCTTTCAAACTCCATTATTATCCCAATAAATGTGACTTAAGAAAATGCCTGAGTTTGATTATGTTGTGTTAAAGGCAGAGGTATGATGATAAATATATTAGTTATTTTATGTCAAATCATATTTTTTTCACTGGTATTGTGTATCTTTCAAATTATTATGTGCATTTTAATCAGACCTTTCTTATACATAATCTAACATGCACTAGATGTATAGTTCTTTAAATAAGTTCATGATAGCTGTGGTACCAAGCAAACTGCCTTTTAGCACAAAATTCAAACCAAAAAAAAAACATTATTTTTCTAGCCTGAAACGCAGGCCAATTGATTACAAAAGCGTTAAATGACATAAGTAAACAGCCAAAGTAGTGTGTTAGTAATAAGATAGCTTAAATGCTGGTGACAAATATCAGCCATACTCACAGGCTGTAGGACGGAGCCATGTCAGCCTTTTGACTATCATAGTAGGCTTTGGAACATTGCTGATGCATAATAATGGACACTGCCATACTGCACTTGTCATCCCAACCAAACTTTAGCTCAACCTACACATAGACGTAGTGTTCAAGTTGAGGTAAGATTCGAGGCTGTCTGACAGATAGCGACTCCACACAGATGTGTGACCATGTAAATCATATCCCTGCTTCAAAACCAGAGATCCTCTGGAAGAAAAACAACATAACAAAAATCATCACCTGTACAATCAGAGCACATAGATATGTTATAGTTTTACACAGAAGTTGTTTTTTGAACCAGGCTGTTTGGGTGTTTATTAAGGCCTAATAAAAATTTCAGTGTCCTGCAAACAATCATAACACCTCCATGGTTCCTGCAGCCAGTCTCAAGTGGACACTTGAGAAACTACAGCCTTTGGACTTTAGCATGCGCCTCCTTTTTTAACCAGGAGGCTGCTGCCTGACCATACCTTATTAACTTAACCTTGCAATGCCGCTGGATCTGCCTGATCCATTTTCTGCTATCAGGCAAATCCATCTTGCAAAGTTCCAAGCTGGCACTAATTAGATCAGTTTGTAGAGGCATTATCCAATCTGTTTTTTGAGAAGAAAGAGGCAGGAGCTACGAGCTGGATGACAGCATAAGCAAGTGTATGACTGTAAACAACAGCTGCTTTTACAGAGATTGGCATAGATTCTACCTGCTCCAGTGGCAGAAGAACAAATAACACTGAAAGCATTTATTGATGGAAAGGATATTTTCCCTCTTCTTCCAGCATGTTCTGGTGAGAGTTTACTTGTGAATTTTCTTTAGGTTTTATTTTGTAGCTCTTACGACCACATCCCAATGGCCTGCAATGGATGTGACCGTCAGCTTAATCATCCAGTCACCTTCAGGATATGTCTATGAAAAGGTTCTCCTTTCCCCAAACACTTCCTATGGGCAGTTGCCCAGATGAACAAGTGAAAAATATCCTGTATAGATGTTGGCCTGTCTATCCGGCATGTCAGGTTATCGTTATCCTTGAGTTAGCCTGAGTAGCATAATTAAGTTAGCATGTCATTCATCATAATGTAATGTAACATGAACAAACAGTGTAACACTAACGGAACAGCTCAGGCTGTTCATTTATAAGGGCACTTATTTTTTTTTATAAATAATACTTTTTGACTTACTTCAGTAATGCTTAGTTCCTAAGGTATGTTATCATGATTTTGTATATGAACAGAAACGTTTAGATCCAAGCCAAAATATTTCAATACAGCATGGAGGATGAAAAGAAAAGAGTGAGCTGTATTTCCAGCAGCTCAAAGTATAGACTTGGTTTAAGATTTGTGTACATGGAAGCAACAAAAACTATTGCTTATTGTTTGCTCATTTAATTAAAATAAACATAAAGATGTATCTGTCTAAGAACCCCTGATCCATCTGTTTTCTCTTTCTGTCTCAGAAGCTCTGTTGAAGCTCCTGTCACTTTAAGGTTCCCTTCCCCACATGGGCCCATTTCGCTCTGATTGGTCAACCAGTGGTCAGCTTAGTGCTGCTCAGCACCATGTTTTCAATGGCTCTGCATTCTTTCTATGGTCCATACCTTACACCAGACTTCCTATGCTCAGCTAATGGGTTTGGACTGCAGGGGAGATGAAGAAACAAGACTTTTTAAGCACCTACTGGCGCTGTAAAATGGGTAAGGGGCAGAATCTGATACCACAGACTTTCTGTCATTTTCTATCATTTCATATAAAACAAAAAAAAAACATGACATGGGTTATTTAGCACAGCGTTTTAATGGGAAAATGTAATTAGTGACTTTAAAATACTACGTTTCTTTTAAACCAGTAGTATAATTTCTTATATGCCTTTTAATGTGCTTTACATCAGTCAGTCTGCGTGATAAGATGTTTTTATGCATTAATTAAAGTCTGCGGCACATGGACTGCCATCTCAAAAGCAACAGTAGCTGCTCATTTCTCTGGCCCTCCCAAATAGACTTACCAGTGTAAAGTCATACCACTGTTTGTCAGCTTTTTATGCCAATTAGCTCAGGTGGCACACTGTGCAGAGCATAAACTGAAGAATAATACAGAGTCATTGTTGAGGATGGCCCTGAACCCCACTGAACTGACCCATTTGGGGAAAGGATCTCTAACAGTGTGTGTTTCAGAGAGAGAGATTACAGATGTTATCAGTATGAAACAATAGCAATTGTGAACATACTTTAGCAGTCATCAAAATCAAATAAATGAACCAGAATTAAGGTGGAATATGATTCTAAATTCTGTATACTGGAAAAAAATATCTCTACCTTCAGATTATCTCTACTTGTTTTTAGTATTGTTTATGTACATTCTCCTTCAGTGCAATAAACAGATTAATTGTCCCACCACAAGTTTTCACACAGATTTGTCCATGTTAGTAAAACCACTGGAGTTCTTGAACGTACAGTATGTGTGAGAGTTTTGAGCCCAACATTTGCTTTCAGTCGAGGCCTGTTAAGCTTCTGCGGAGAGGAGGAACTTCTGCACATGCTGCGCCATAAGGTTGCCTTTAAGAACTACACCATTAAAGTAAATGTGGCACAGATTCATCTATTTCTAAGCTGTAAAGCAAAGCAGAGTAGATTTATTATCAAATACAAACAGCAGGGCTTCATATCTGTAACTTCAGAATGCAGAATCTGTTTCCTGTACTAACTTGAGTTTTCCTTTTTTCTCCTTTTGTTTGGCTGTGCAGTGTTTTCTCTGGGCAGCAAACCCTAACATTTGGACTGTGATCCTGAAACTAAGGATCCAGACGAGCTGCAGTACAGGCAGAGAAGAAAAGAGGGCGAGAGGAAGACTTTAAGGAGAGATACAAAAGGAGGAGAAGTGATGATGTGGACCTTGTGAATACAGTCACAGCGAAGAATTTTAGAACAGTGAAAGAATGAAAGGGATGAGTCTGGCTTTTTATGTGAGTAATAGAAAAACAGAGACACACTTTAACTCACTAAAAGTCCTGCAGCTACCAGAAGCTGGATCAAAGAATTATTTATAATTATAAACAGATGAATAATTTTATTCAGACGGAAAAACAACTCAAATTATTTTAAGTTAATCATTTATTTCCTATCTAAGATGAGAACAACTGACAACAGATTATGACCTGGAATGCTAAACATACAAGATTTTATTAAACAAATAACATTTTTTTTCTTTGAAGTAACCTTAACAACTTTTAAGCTGATGCTGACATTAGAGAATAAATCACAAATCACACCCTTTTCTTTATTTAAATCTTTTAGAAGTTTTGAATGTGTCACTGATTATGGGACATTGGTATATGGTTCTATGACTGAACACAAGCTGACAGATAGAGGCAAACAACTAGAGACATGTTGTTGCTATGGTGTCACTCACTTTATACAGTATGTTTTCATCTGGCTAATGGCGTTTAAGAGGTGTTGTACTGTAATCAAAGGTAACATGAGAGTAAAAGTCTATTTAACACCAATGTCAGTCACTCTGTCCAATACACTGAGTCATCTTGAAGCTGCTCATATGCAGAGAAATAGGCATAGACATGATTCAAATAAGTCTTGTCTGTACACAGGCTGTGCTTTTAAAGCATTCAAAAGCCATGTAGCCATGCACTATATTACTTCTCTGAAGCCCTTTTCACACACGTCACCCTGATATTATTTCTAATATTATCAGGATAATGTCCAGGCAGCCTGCCCCAGTAATTCACTGACATGATCGTTCACACTCGCTTCTCTCAGCAGGGAGTAGTCCCTGCTGGACGGGGCAGAAGTAAAAAAAATATGCAACTGATAATAAGTTCTGTGTTGAACTAAAGTTTATGAAATGTCCATGTTTTGTTCATCATAATCTTTACAAGCAAACCTAACTTTCATGATATTTTCAAGCCTAAACGTATTCGGCAAAAGTAAAAAACTGTCATCAAGCAGAGATGGTCACATTAGCGGCCCCGACCATTTTTTGTAGTCCTTGTTAAAAGTTCACTTGCAACCATCCTTTTACGACTCATTAAGGCTTCAAAATTCAACAGCGGGCCGCTATCAGATGTGTTTTATGTTGCAAAACAAAACATTCAGATCTTGTTTGCTTGTGTTCATCATGTACCTTATTTAAGGTATTTTCCAAAAGTCAGTTGTAAAATCCCGTATACCTTTGGCCTTTGGAACCAGAGGTGTTAAAATGCCAACTCATTACATGCTTTAGGAGTCATTCCTACACTACTCTATTTATTAAAATAATGAAATATGCTTATCAAACAAATACTCAGTGGAAAACTGCACAAAGAAGCATTCAGAAGTCCTTATTCTGTTTTTAAACAGGGTCACATTTCCAGCAGAAACATTGATATGAGCTAGCATTAGCATTTGCCCATCCATTGATCCATCTGCAAATGAACACTGACAAAGTAAATTTACTTAAGCGCTGTACTTAAATACATTTTTGAGAATCTGTACTCTGCTTGAGTGTTATTTTTTGTAAGTGTGAGGTAAATCACACTGGTGTCTTACTGAGTATGTGAAGAAAATCATCTCAGTGCAGTTATGTGTGTGTGTGTGCGCGAGTGATTGGCCTGTGGCCCCGGTATGCTGAGCTTATATATACTTCTGAGTTGCAGTGCTCGGTGCTGACTCATTGTCTCACCATCAGAAATTGTGAGTGGTTGTGTGTCTCTTGCATTGTTCTTTGCCTGTGAAAAATCTACTAAGCTGTTTGAAAGATTTGTGTGTGTGATTTGGGTGAAATTTACTCGTACCCTTAGGAAAGTTGGTGTGGCTGGAGGCTATGTCCAGTCTCTTTGTTTTTCTCTTGAAACACCTATCAGGACTTCTGTTTCATTAAAAGGAGTGAAGCTTATAAACCTCCCAAGTTTAGTTAGTAGTCAGCTGCATGGCACAAGTAAAATCAAACCTGAGCTTTTAGTTATCTGGCTTGTAGCCCTCTTATTTGTGTATTTTTCCCATTCCTATAAATCTTTTGCAATTCTAGTGGCTACTCCTCTTGACACTTTTTACTTTAATCCACTTACATTTGAGTGACAAAATTCCCACTTTTTACTCCACTACATTTCTATAAATGTTCTTGTTAGCTGATGCTTGAAATCAACTGATCAATTTCCCTCTCCTTCCCAACATCTGAGCCAAAAGACCACAAATGGTGTTTATGTAGTTTGTCTATGTGGTGCTGCAGTGCGTGTTTAACATCCTGAATCTCCATAGACAGAGGATAAGATGTCTGAGCATCTCGGGTCAAGTGCCTCAGTGTCATTGATGGATACGTCAGAGAGGGACAACAGTTATCTACCAGGGCACCCACATGGTCATATCTCAAGTCTGAGGTTCTTAAAATGAAAAATGCTCGCTCTGTTTATCATGAGCAAACTCCATCATGACCATCAAAATGACTATTTTTAAGATTTTCCTTCAATGGAAATGGTTGGAGATTGGTAGTCGTGTCATTTTTCACTGCACAAAACAATTTAACCAAACACAATCCCCCATCCATGAGGTTACAATATTAACCAGAATAAGTTCACTTTAAGCAAGCACTTCAGTGTAGACTCAAAGACAAGTATTTTTTTTTATTCCAGTGAAAAGTGAACATTAACTTAGTAAACTTTAACTTGAATACATTTTGTGCTCTTTTACCAGCCCTGCTAACATAAATGTGTACATGTTGTAAAACTACAGTTTCTGATTTGAAGTAACATCTGAACATTGTGAACTGAAGAATAACTTATCTCCTCTGACAATGACTGAGGCTGAACTGAGTCTGCGTGTCCACAGCCCACAAAGTCTTTTTTAGATGAAAGCTCTAATTTCAGGAAATCCATTGAAGTTCATTCTGTAGACTAAATACTAATCTGCTGCAACAACCTGTGACAGTTTGCCTGCATGTTTTATTTTAAGTTCTCTGTGTTAAAATGATCTATAGTTAGACTCAGAACTTAATTGTCTCAACTAGAAAATGTTTTTAAACTCAACATCTCTTGGTTGCAAACTCTTTGCAGATGATTATCTTTTTTCATTTATAGTAAAAATAGGTAAAGTGTACAGTTTAAAGATGTATGTCCTATGCAAGTTTCTCAAATTCGTTTGACCCCTTTTTTTGTCTCACATTTCTTTTTACCCACCATGCCTCTGGTCTTGGTTTTAACAGAGCTGGGTTTCCTGATGCAGAGGTCTTCCTGCTGTAGTTTTCTCCAGCAGCAGCCCTCCTCCTCCTCACCCTGGCTGCACGGGTGGAAAAAATGACACAGCAGCAGACCAAAATGCACAAGTAATGTTTCCTCCAGACAGAAAGAACAAATGGAGAGAAAAAATGATCCAACTGCTTGACTTTCTTTTGTTGGATTTATTTGGTCTCAAAACTGAAGAAAATACAAAGCATATCCCTTTATTGTCTAACGTGTAAGTGGTTAGAATTCCTTGAAATATTCATACACAGACCAGTACACCATGTTTGCATCATTGTATTCATTTTTTCATGTTGTTAAATCACTAATCTTGTAACAGCCACTAATGAAAAATATTTATTATATTAAAATGCAAAATATTTTTACCACGAACTGCCAAAAAAACGCTCAGCATGAGTCAATAGCCTTGATAAAGACTAAAAAAAAATCAGTACGATAATAATGAATATTGTTCCAATGTGTTAAACAGACAAATAATAACAAAATCACAATGCTGTCTTCAATATTTCCAATGTTTCACACTCTGTTGGCACATTCAACTCTCTCTCTCTCTCTCTCTCTCTCTCTTCAAGACCACATCCTCTCAGCGGGCTTGGGGAGCTTTACAGAGCTGATGGCCCTCAGCGAGTGTCCACCAGGTGTTTTACGGGGCAGGTGGAGGTTTGATTGGCGGCAGGTGGCAGACAGCTCAGGTGCTAACTTCAGCCCCTAACCTATAAAAACAGGACAGATGCATTTTAGTGTTTGATTACACAAACAAATCCCTGCAGAGGACCTTTCCCTACAAGTTAGAAACATAAGAGACATGAAGTATTTCCTTGCTTTAAGATCTGAGCAGGGTAATTAAAAACTGATTTGGATCAACAGCAGTATGGACAATCAAACTTAACAACATGCCTACAGGGGCAGCTCACTTATAATGGGACTCGCTTTCAGCTAACCAGCACTTCACAAGTTTTATTTACTAAATAATAGTCCACCATTCTCTTTAGGCCAGTCTCACCCTTTCAAAACTATAAGTTCATAACAAAGGTCACACAGGTGTTCATTGTTTGGTACTGTTTGGTACAGTTAAGACAAGATGAGGAAATTCTGTGTCTTAAATGTATTAACTTTTAACCAAACCAAGGTTAAGGTAAATTTTCAGCTAAGTTCTTAATTCAATAATGAAAGAAAATTACTGAGCAATACTTGGATAGATACATGGAAAGTGCATTTTTTTGTTAACAAAAAAAAAAGTTAATATATTTGAAATTTGTTGAGTACATGCTCTGAAACAACATTAAAGCCCTATGAAGCTGGATACTGTAAAAGGTATGCATGTATAGAAATATAATTCTGAAAATGTATTCAGTTTACTTCAACAGATCATTTTGGGATATTGTACAAACAGCCTTTTCCTCTTTTGTCTTTGGTAGTCACCTACACAGAGCCTGGCTGTTTTTTGCTTCCTTTCTATGTTTTATAGCTTTTATGTGATTGCAGTGAACTTCAGTAACAAGTGAATAAGAAGGGTTGGAGTGTTATTTTACAGTAGTGTGATTTGTAGAAGAAAAACATTTTTTTAAAGTGCATGTTCTGAAATAAACTTCAGATTAAAGAGCTGCTTTAGTATATTAGGGTTGAACTGAAGCAAAAAATAATGCTTTTAAAACTATAGTTTCCTTTACCTACCATTTTTGGTGTCCTGTCTATGTCTGTTACTGTTTACATTGGTCTAAGGTAGAAAAAAAAATGAATAACAGTCTCAAATTGATTGTATGTTTTTCAAATGCTTAACAAAAACAAAAGAAAAAGCTATGTTTGTATCTTGAAAAAATAAACCACATCATAAGACAATGTAAAGATAATTCAAGGTTAAATCTAATTTTATAACCTGAGTTCAAATTGTAACCTGAGGTCAAATTTCCCATGATCATTTTCATACAGAAATTTGCCTTAAAGTTTGATTTCCTGAAAAATGCTAATTTGCTTTTAATGTCAGAAACAGCTTGGGGAGCAGAAGAACATGACACCTTTTACTAAATTCCCAGTGAATGGAGAATGGTGTTAGGCCTCTTTAAAGAAAATGCTCCTGTAAAATGCTCCATTTTTAACTTGCTGAGGTATATTTTGTCAAAGCTATAGAGCGTCCTCCTACATGTGAGTTTTCTTTTGTACACAGGCAGACACTATGACTGTGTTGAAAGTCTGCTTCACTGCCTAAACCCCTCCTCCCCCTCACATCACACATACTTTGGGCAGCTAATCAGCACATAGCTCATTATCATAGCCTCTTAGAAATGAGCATTTCCAAAGAGGAGGGAAAATGAGCTGCATCCAGTCCTCTACAGAGACAAAATTTTTCACTTTTTTGTTCAACTTAAATCAAATCCTTGCTTAATAGACACCAAAGACGTGAGGTAAACAGTCAAACACACCAGGACATGGGACCTTTGAACTGTTCCACATTCTTTCCCTGGCTTACTCTGTTCGACAAATTGTCAGTGTTAACATCCCTAACTAAACTGAACATCACAATATTTCACGTTTCCATTTAATGTATGGGGGTAAATGACCAAGAGGAGTACGTGTGAATGGTTTCAAGTCACATTGTTCACACAGTAACATAGAGTGACCGTAGGCCTCTCCTGCACCAAAAGTCTTTCCTGGCTTTACGAGCTCAAACTGTTTGGTACATAGCTCCCCTCCTTCTCCATCTGTGAAATCATTCAAGTGCAGAGGAGGTCTGGAGGTTTTACTTCCTTGTTGTCACACCAACTGCAGCTGTAAAAGCCTGAAAAGAGGCCTGGAGTTTTACCTGCAAGACTAACATCTAGACAATGTTTGAAGAGAAATTATATTCCATGTATACCTATGTACAAAACAACAAAGATAAAAAAATTTATTAAAATCCTCATTGACAAGAACAGCACTGGGAAAGGGAGGCACAAGTCTTAAAGATCATATTTTCTAGTGTGATTCCTTCAAGTTGGCAAAATTGGCACGGACCAGTCAAATGGCTCCACTTAAACTTATGGTAAATCATACAGTGTCTCTGATTACAATGACGTTCAGCTTCGGAAGAAATGGTGCAAATCAGACATTTAATGACTGATGGTAAAAGAAGGAAGTTTCTTGTCCAGGTTCTCCAAAAACCTCTCCTCCCTTTACAAGAGGGGTTGAGGTCAGGCAAGAAGTGGATGGCATATGTGGGGCTTCCAGTGATCCGTGGGTTTTTTTTTTTCCCCCAACTTTGACCTTTGGCACCCATCATTCTTACTGCAGGGACCCAGAAATCTTTGTGTGTTTGTGTTTGGAGACAGATGCAGAAGCTTTCCTTTTCTCCTGCATGATGGCTAGTTGTTCTACAAGAGGGAGCTAAAGTCATGGAAGCCATATTATTGTGGTATGTAGACCTTGGACTGAAGGAGAACAACAGTTTCCGTACTGGAAAAAGAGAAGTGTAAGAATCCTCCCTCCTGAAAGCTCGGACAGTCATCACATCATCCACCTCAGCAAAATAAAACTGCAGGAATCAGAACAATATGAGGGGGGGCTACTGAGAGGAGCTAATGGGAGGAGAGACCGAACTGAAATATGAGATTTCTAACAGTGCTAATATTCATGACACAGTTTTCAAGTTCACATTGGGGATTTATTTTTTTCCTTTGAAGGACTGAACAGCCCTCAAAATGTCTTCTTACACAACAAAAGGCTGAAATTGAATAAAAGTGAAGGTTTAAGTATCTATTAAACAGTTTTAGAGTCTTTATTGCTCTAAGTAAGTAAAAATAATGATTTAGATATGTGTTTTCTTTTAAGAATTTCTAATTTAAACTAAAATGGACAGAGTGCTTTGTCTCCCTTTTCTCTGGTTTGTCATCTGGGGCTCTAAGTGCATTTTCCCAGATGTGTAATGATATACGGCTGTGTTGAACTTACCCCTAACCAGCCAGTGAGAGAGAGAGAGAGAGAGAGAGAGCAGGAGGGAGTGAGAGACTCCAGACAGCTGAACTCACTTAGATGTGTTCCTCATGTGTGCCGTAATATGGAAAAGATTTCTGCGCTCTCCCCTCCGCTCACCAAAACTGGGCCCTGCTTTAACCCTTAAACGGCCAAAACACTCAGACTTCTTTGAAGCTGTTTGTGGGAACTTTGCAGGTCCTTTAACATCCGTGATATGAGTCAAGACTGTCCCTTTGATAAACGCTTTAACAAAAATCATTGCACAGGAGTTTCTGAATTAAATATCAGTTAAACTGAACTTAGTAAAACACAAGTGTAGTTTTATCTTTAAATTTCAGATTATCGTAAGGGCGAACTGAGAGGATGTAATAATGAGGGAATATTTCTTTGTATGAAGCCCCTTAAGAAAAGAAAAGAAAAAATGATACAATTTTGAGCATAAAGATAAAAAACCCAAATAAAATTGAATTGCAGTTTTGTTTCTTTTATTGTTATTCCATATCAAGTTATTATTGACACTTTGACTTTAATTATGACAGCTCAACTTAACTGTCATAATTTTGACTTTTTTTCTTGAAGTGCAAAATAATAATAAAAAAACCCTGATGTTATCTGTCTCATGCCTAACCCCATTAGTGCTCCTTCATATTAAAAAGAGTCACATAGATGCAAAACTATTTTCCTTCGGTTCTTATTGCATATTGTAATTTGATGTGCAGTTGCCCATCTATGTGTGTACTTTTATAGATTTTTTTTGGTTTGTAACCATTAAAGCTATGATCATTTACCATTGTATCTAACTGACTGTACAATTCAATGTGATTAAAAACTCTACAACCGAGCTATAGAGTTCTGCTACACACAATAGAACTGAATAGCTTGTCAGTGGAACAGTCTGATAGACTCTGTCGTGCACTCTGTAGTCAGAAGGCTGCAGGTTCGAGCCCAGTGCCCTCTGTCACATGACAGTGTGTCCTTGGGCAAGACACTTGGGCCCAAATTACTCCCACTGCTGCATCAGTGGCATGTAAATGGGTATGAAAGGGTGGGAATAGATAGATAGCCTATTGGCTTACCAGCAGTCCAGCAGCAAATAAGAGCTGGGCAATGGATAGAGCCAAGAAGTTGTAGTTTCCCCTTCCAGGCTCCTAAGATCATCAAAATTTTAATGACATATTAAACCTCAGCTGCCATATACATAAATCTCTCAATTTTAATTTGTCAAAGAGAGAACAGCCTAGCTAGCAGCTTTGTGGGTTTTTAAGCAGCAGTATAGCAAAATATGCTAATAACAGTAATGCTAACATGCTGAGGGGTAGCCCATAGACTCTGCAGGTGAAGCGGATGGCTTCAGTGAACCATATATTTTTCCTGTTGTCTCAAAACTCTTGGATGTAGAATTTAAGCTGATCTTGAGGTTTTGACGAATGGCCATATTTAGACCAGAGATTGAAGATTGTGAGAAGAGTTAGGCAAGGACAATATGGCATAGTATTTGTTGATTTTTCGATACGAAAAATTGATAGACTTGCATATTTTGTTGATGTCAAGTAATTAGATAACAAAAGACATTTAATAGGAAATAATAAAATGCTAATGTGGCCTGCTTTTGAACCTCAAACTGTGGTCCTGTGTTAAAAAGATTGTTGCTAACTAACTGCTAGCAAGGACTACAAAATGGCCAGGGACCCAACAGTAACCATTTCAGATAGTTTTTTAATAATCAATTATTCATATACTATTGCCACAGCTATGATGACCAACTTGATAAGGTCATTCAATTAAGAAAACACTCTCAAAGAAGAGGCAACAATAACCTGTTGTACACTGGAAATATTGTAATTGCTTCTAAATTGAACAGCCATGTTGTAGTCCCATAGTGGCTTAATAATAGCTTTTACTCTCGCCAATTACGTTTAAGCTTAAAACATGATGAAAAGTAGGTTTGTTTTTGTTAATGATATCACAAAGAGCACAGCTCGAACCTGCAACCTCCCAATTACTGACCAAGCACAGAATCAGACTGCGTCAGCGATGCTGGAAACGTATAACATAACGCCGTATTTAAACTAGCAAACACTAAGGATGTAGGGCCGGAAGTAGTTCTGTTGTAAGGAAGCACCTGACACTGACATCCGATTTATGTGTCTACTGAATGAATGTGACCCAATGTTTGCATCTGCTCATGAATATGTATGTAGGTAAAAAAAAAAAGCAACTGTATCAAACCCCAAAACCAAACTTTAGGATTTAAAAAAAAAAAAGTGCAGTTAGAATATTCAGTAATTATAATTTATCTGTTTTTATTCCTAACCAAAATATGCAGGTATAGGAAGAATCAAGAGAGATGACCATATCATTATGTCAAGACAGATATGGATTTATAACACTTAAAAGTGTAGTATTATGAAGATAAAATGCTACTTGAATAATTACATAAGGTGTTGAATGATTACATGTTTAACACTGAAAACAGAAGAACATCTGTGGGTTTGGCATTTGGAGATTTAAAAAATCTTAAATTGTTATTGTTAAAATAATATTAATGATCATTTGTGAAACAAAATTTAGTTTAAATAATGTTATAATTACATTATTGAAATGCAGTTTTTGTTGATTTTTTAGGTGTAATTGTTTTCCTTCTTCTTTGTATGTTGTTAAAAGGTGCACTGATGAAAATTCCTTTAGTATCTTGAGCTTATACATGTTGGTTCAGGGTAAAATTAAAGTGTTCCTATGTTGAGATCAAGCAGCTACTAACATTTAGAACGGTCTGTAAATTAATTAAATTTTTGTAATTATTAGGCTTAAATCGACAGTCCATCGCCATATAGATATATAGAGATACATAAAGTGGCGACTGGTTTAGGGTGTACCCCGCCTCTCACCCAATGACAGCTGGGATAGGCTCCAGCCCCCACAACCCCGAAAGGGATAAGCAGTATAAAAAATGAATGAATGAACGAGATACATAAAGTTGTCAGTCCAGTTAAAGTTCCTGTGTTGACAGCCCAGCTTACAGCTCTGTGCCTGACAGCAGTGAAAAACCCAAAGGCTAACCTCAGCATTGCTAGTATGCCACCAGTCACAGTGCTAACATGCTCAATGGTAGCAGATAGTGTTTGTATTCATCAGCAGGGCAGTAACTAGTTACTTGTCATATATTACTGTAGTTCCACATTGTAATATTTGCCCTCACAGTGATTGTTCATGGTTTGATTAAAAGATGGATGGCATCTTGGTGACTCCAATGGAGACTGCATTATCTAGAATGCTGTCTCACACTAATTGGGAAAGCGACTCTGTGCTAATGTGGACCTCAGGACTCCTTGCAAACAGCTTTAAACGCCTCCCCCGTCTGTCATATCAGCCACATCTCTAATTATCTAAGCTTATGCATAACTGTTCGTCTTAAAAGCTGTGGACACCCACATAGGTGTTGGTTTAAAGGCCATGTTTACACCTCTTCACAGGAATTTGTGGGTGTGGAAGAATTTCCTCCATGTACAGCTCGACAACCCTGTGAATTTGAAAGATCTAATTTGGTAATGGGAGTTGTTGACCTGTTAATCATCTCTGTAGGTGCTTTATACACCACAAACTCTCACCATAGCTTCATCTGTTTTCAACGTCTTCTACGCTGTGTCCAAATCACTCTATTTTCACTATCTAATGCACTGTGTAGTGAACAAACCATTTCATAGAGGGATCCAAAATCTGAGAGAGCATGATTATACTCCAAATAATGCAATTATTGTTGCACAATGCATTGTGAAAAGCAGTGAACAACTGATATCCACGTACTGCCAAAATATCCTATCCTGCATTGTGGATCATTGTTTAATGAGCAGAATGTGACACTGGGCTTCTCTCATAAAGACAGATGTTTTAGCAGCAAGTAACTTTTGATAAACAATGTTTGTTCTTGCAATTACAATTACATAATTTGAATGCACAAATACATAAATGTATGAAGTGTGGATAGAAAAATATATATTTATTGTATTTGTCCCTCAGAGAAAACCTGTCCAGTGTAGTAAGTTAAAAGTTCAAATTGCACAGCATTTTCTGATCCCTGGCCGTTGCTGTCTCATATATTAACCGCCTGAAAGCAACGTCATTGACAGTGGCAGTAGTAGTGTATAACATTAAGTTATTATTTTGCCTTAGCTATTAAGAAACACCTGTCCAGGGCTTTTAAATAATGGAAATTACTGTAATATTAAGCAATTTCACAGTTTACTTTAAAGAAATAAGCATCAGAGACCAAAACCATGTTTTTGTAAACATGTTTGTTTATACTTTAAAAATGAGAATTTTTGGCAGGGACCAGTGAGTATTTGTCATTTTTGAGGTAAGCCTCAAGTGGACAGTTAAGGAACTGCAGGATGTTGCACTTTGTATGGGCTTTGTTTCTCTGAGCTGCAGGTTTCCACTTTACTCTCTTTTTGGTACAAGCCTCAAGTGGTCACTAATGCTGGTCTTACACGTAATTGTTAAACTTAAACTGCAATTTTAAGGTCATAGACAAATTTCCAAAGTCAGGGTAAAATTTTGAGAGTCTTCTAAAGTCGGGGCATACTCCATAAGGTGGGTTTACTATTTATGCAGCTTGGCTCTGCACCAAAATCAATTTTAATTTTATCCTAAGTTTTTAAACCTGTCTTATGCATACTGTGCCGTTTAATTACGTGATGGTGTTAAATAGCAAATAGCAGTGGTCTCATGAAAAAGATACAAAGCTACAGGCTAGAAAACATAGAGGGGAGACAAAGGAATGGACGACTGTTAAAATAAGAAGAAACGGTTGGATTTGTAGAGAGAGCAAGAATCCCTTTGACTTGTCCTCTACTTTGAACAACAATAATGAGGAAATGGAAAAACAACTGTCGCTAAATCAAAGACCAGGGATATCAGTGCTATAGTTATAGCTAGCTTGGGAGCTAACCACAGACACTATCCATCTGTACATTTCTGAAAAAGACTGCTACTTTTAGTCAAATAAACCACACCACCGTGCTTCCTCTGAGTCTATCCCACACACACAGGTCTGTGTAGATGGGGATTTATCATACTCGGCATTATTTAACAGCCAAAATATGACTTCAGCTTGGAGAAAACAATAACCACAGCCCTATTTAGGACAGTGGTGAGCTCATTTGCCAGCAAGATGTAACATACTCAATGAAGCTTTCAAGTTTGTAGCAATTTTGGTGCTTATTTTTTGCTCATCTACACTTATGTGGCACAAAGGAAAGGGACACGTCACATTAAATTCACCAAATCATCTGATAAACAGCCCCTTAGGGGTGGGAATTTATAAGATTTTATCAATACCAATGCAATTAACAATCCTGCTAACCGATCCAATTCTTTAACCATTCCCTTATTGATTCCTGCAGATTTTCCGTGTGGGCAAATGTTGGCCTGTAGATTTTCAGTGGCAACAATGTCAAACACACGTCACAGAATAGATAACTGCTTCTGCAAGTTGCTGGTGTTTCCACTCACTTGAGGTTGAGGTTGTGCAGTAGGCGCCTTTTGTAAAAAATGAAGCCACAATTCTGACCGCTTCTAAACCCTTCCAGTGAAAGGAATTGATAAGGGAATTGATTAGCAAAAAGACTCATAATATCAATACTTTGATGGAGCTGTTAACGATTTTCAACTGGAATTGGTTTTCCATTCCCATCCCTAAAGCTCCTTGAGATGGACTTTCTTTTTGAGGGGTTGAGACTTATTACTAAAAATACAGTGACCCAACATATTCATAATAAACAAAAATGAAAATTCGTCATGCACCAAAACCTTCACACACCTACACAATATGTGAACTCTATATCATAAAACAGGTGTAACATGTTAACAATTACAGTGATGGAAGTGATAATAATATTAAGGGTAAAAGCCATTGTAAATATTTCAATGATAAACTGACTAACTATTATTACAACCAGTTGTCTGTATTAGAATACAATTGTAGAGTAACTGTTTGCACTGATGGAAAAAATAATCTAGATACAAAATTTTATTGTCTGGCAAATTCTTTGACTTCTGTCTATGCTTCTGAAAAACAGTTGCCAAAGCCTTGACCCAACTCTTTCAAAAGATCAGAAAAACTCTGTCACATATTTACACAGGCTTTAAAGGAAAAAGAAACAGAAAAAGAAAAAACGGACATTCTCTTGCTCTGCTCTTATTCGAGTTGAAGCTTTTTCTTCTTCTTTCAAACCACGGCCTAGCTCTATCCAGCAATTATCTGCCTTCCTTGGACTCTGGTGACATTGTGTGTGGATATTTCTGTCACGTTTATTATGCCTTTGCTGACCAGACTGTGAGTCATGTGGATGCAGGAAAATCTAACCATGTGTTATGCCTGGCCAAGGGAGGTTCCTTAACTTTTTCTCCATTTTGCACTAGACTTTTTAGCACTTTTTATGTTCAGTTTAGTTCTGTCATTGACAGAAAAGACTTGTCAAGAAGAGATAGTTTTTGATTAAGTGGGACACGAAAAACGACACCATTTTGAAACAGGGAAAACTGTATTTTCTATTACTTCGAAGTGGATCAGCTATCCCTTCTGACTCATCTTCTCCACCATGCTTACTTGTGTTTTCCTGACACATCTTTATACCTTCCCTCACCCCCAACTCCCTCCTTGCACCCATCCCCAAACAGACATTAGACAAACTCCTCAATAACTCCTCCTCCCTGCAGCTGAAGCCTAAATGTTAAAGAGATATATTCCAGTGGAAACAGCCTGCAGATGTGGTGACCTGAGGGAGGGAAGACAGACGAAAAGAAGAGCGAAAAAAGGTGGGGGAGGCAGGGGGAGACACTGAAATGATATGAGAGAAAAGGAGAAACATGGAGGACAGGAAAGAGCGAGGAAGGCGTAACATACACATAGACACATAACAAACTTGGACGGGGTGTTGTATAATTTGAAGCACTTAAACTAAATGGGAGCTCCTTAAAACGTATGGCCTCTCTTTTTTTACTAGTTCTCCCTCAGTTCCTTCCTGGGTGCTCGAGAGCAGCTGAATAATGCTGGTGGCCCCAGCATGCTGATATGCGCTGGGGCCTGTCGAGCCAAAAGGAGAGTTAAATTCTTTGACTGGGTCTGACTTTCTGATCACGCTTACAGAGCTGAGCGAGTGCCAGCAGCTTCCACGTTCTTCGCTGAAAAGTGGAGAAGAAGGTTACTGCTGCGGGCTCCTCTAACGTTTTGTTAGAAGAAGCTGTGATTCCCCTATTTACAATTTGATATTGCTGCCCTAATTTGTTTACCATTTAAATCAACTGTCCAATGATGACAAGTGATTAGGTTGTGCATGTGTGTTTGAAAGTGAGACTGTTTCAGTGAATATTGTAACCAGTAAAAGCACATACAAGGCTATCTGTACTGTGCCCAAGCACATATGACCTCCAGAATTTATACTCCTCCTTGGCCTTGGGGGTTAAGAGAAGGTATGCCTCAGAATTGGACAGATGCTCATGCAGGAGCACCAGCATCCGTATTCAAAGTGGAAGTTATTGATATTGATTCTAACAGAGGCAGATGCCTTGTGTTAATATGACAATGAGTGTTAGAGGACTGTATCTGACCAAAACCAATCCAATATTCTCCACTAAGTTATTAAAGTTGCAGCCATGTGGCTCAGGGCACTTAAGCTTGGTAGGGACCCATTAAATCTTGGTAATATTTCCTTTTCTTCCAGAAATTTCTCCAATAAGACCAGCCAGCACTTCGGCAGCTGTAGTCTGTGTTTAAACTGAGATTAATATCCATCCAAATGTACAAAGTATTCTGCATAGCTGGGTCTTGTGCTTCTGGACATAGACAGGCTGCTGCTCACCTTTTGCTTCTTGTCTTTGTGCTGAGCGAAGAGGCAGCTGTCATGTAATTTAACAAACATGCTGGCCAAGTGCTGGCTACGTGTGTCACAAATACACCGTGGTCTAAATCTCCAACATAATATAGCTGTGCTCCTTTATGGAAGAATCTAAGAAATCTAAAGCAGAAAAATCCTATTTTAACAAAAAGAGGCTACGTTTTCTTTTGGTGTTTCGCTGTAATAAGTTTGCTGGATGAGAAGAGAAGGACAAAAAAACTGCCTGGAACAAACGCTGTAATTTGAAAACCTCAACCGCCCCTGTATGCCTGCAGATGTGTGTATCTGTGTGTGTAGTGCCCTGTGTAATGACTAGCTACCTCCTTGTGTGTGTGTGTCACAGAGGGCAGCATGTCTGAACTTTCATATCAGTCACTTTCTGCTTCCTTCAGTCTTCAACAGTTTTTTTTAATCTTTCCTCATCTCTTTCTTCTTTCTTCACTTTTGTCAGTGAAACAGTTATAGGTGTGTGAGTGTTTGTGTGCTGTCCTTTTGACTTTCTCCTTTTCTCTGCTTAATCACCATTTCTCCAGACAGTTGCTGTGCTGTGGGTGCCTACCTGTACCAGGCACTTTATTTTACATTAGAGTAAAATGTGTAAAAGATTGGTAACTCCCTGCTGTTTAATTAGCCTGTCTTACTGGGGAATATTTTTGTTTTCTTCCTTGTAGAGGTAACTTCCTGTCGATGATGTCAATGAAACTTATGTGAATTATAAACAGTACTGCATGGGGCTGCACTTGAGTATTTATTTATCTACAGTAGCTGTTATTCAGCAAAACTTTCACTTTTTTGCAACAGGAAGCTGTTTATCTCAAAAACAACAGACACATATACGGCGTTTCACAGCCCCACTTCTCCACTGGTGTGCTAATAAGCTCCAAAAACCCTGGAACATAAAGTTATTTAGCTCAGTGCTTGTGAGCAAACTACACTGCCAAGGTCAGTCGTAAAAATTCAGTTTTAGCTATCAGAGCAAAAAAAACCAATTTATTCAACTTGGGTAACTTAAAAAAGCAAAAATGAACCTGTTTTGTAGTGTTTTAGGTGAGCTTGTCAAGTCAAATTATCAGTGGAGACAGCATAATCCAGACTGGTGACAAAACATTAACCTGACACACCAGATGACTGTTCAGTGTATTTCACTTGTTCATAGGTACAAAACCCAAAACCAGTGAAGTTGGCACGTTGTGTAAATCGTAAATAAAAACAGAATACAATAATTTGCAAATCCCTTTCAACCTATATTCAATTGAATACACAGCAAAGACAAGATACTTAACGTTCGAACTGGTAAACTGTGTTATTTTTTGCAAATATTAGCTCATTTTGAATTTGATGCCTGCAACATGTTTCAAAAAAGCTGGCACAAGTGGCAAAAAAGACTGAGAAAGTTGAGGAATGCTCATCAAACACTTATTTGGAACATCCCACAGGTGAACAGGCTAATTGAGAACAGGTGGGTGCCATGATTGGGTATAAAAGCAGCTTCCCTGAAATGGTCAGTCATTCACAAACAAGGATGGGGCGAGGGTCACCACTTTGTGAACAAATGCGTGAGCAAATTGTCGAACAGTTTAAGAACAACATTTCTCAACGAGCTATTGCAAGGAATTTAGGGATTTCATCATCTACGGTCCCTAATATCATCAAAAGGTTCCGAGAATCTAGAGAAATTACTGCACGTAAGCGGCAAGGCCGAAAACCAACATTGAATGCCCGTGACCTTCGATCCCTCTGGCAGTACTGCATCAAAAACCTGCATCACTGTGTAAAGGATATCACCACATGGGCTCAGGAACACTTCAGAAAACCACTGTCAGTAACTACAGGTCGTCGCTACATCTGTAAGTGCAAGTTAAAACTCTACTATGCAAAGCGAAAGCCATTTATCAACAACACCCAGAAACGCCGCCAGCTTCGCTGGGCCCAAGCTCATCTAAGATGGACTGATGCAAAGTGGAAAAGTGTTCTGTGGTCTGACGAGTCCACATTTCAAATTGTTTTTGGAAAGTGTGGTCGTCGTGTCCTCTGGACCAAAGAGGAAAAGAACCAGCTGGACTGTTATAGCGCAAAGTTCAAAAGCCAGCATCTGTGATGGTATGGGGGTGTATTAGCGCCCAAGGCATGGGTAACTTATACATCTGTGAAGGCACCATTAATGCTGAAAGGTACATACAGGTTTTGGAGCAACATATGTTGCCATCCAAGCAACGTCTTTTTCATGGACGCCCCTGCTTATTTCAGCAAGACAATGCCAAGCCACATTCTGCATGTGTTACAATAGCGTGGCTTCGTAGTAAAAGAGTGCGGGTACTAGACTGGCCTGCCTGTAGTCCAGACCTGTCCCCCATTGAAAATGTGTGGCGCATTATGAAGCGTAAAATACAACAACGGAGACCCCGGACTGTTGAACAACTTAAGCTGTACATCAAGCAAGAATGGGAAAGAATTCCACCCGAAAAGCTTCAAAAGTTGGTCTCCTCAGTTCCCAAACGTTTACTGAGTGTTGTTAAAAGGAAATGCGATGTAACACAGTGGTAAAAATGCCCCTGTGCCAACTTTGTTGCAATGTGTTGCTGCCATTAAATTCTAAGTTGATGATTATTTGCAAAAGAAAATAAAGTTTCTCAGTTCGAACATTAAATATCTTGTCTTTGCTGTGTATTCAATTGAATATAAGTTGAAAAGGATTTGCAAATCATTGTATTCTGTTTTTATTTACGATTTACACAACGTGCCAACTTCACTGGTTTGGGGCTTTGTAAAAGCCCATAGAAAGTGCTCGAGAATAGACAGAACCTTTCTACAGCAAATCCTGTCGGTAATTGGACAGTCATTCACCAGTCACATTTATTAGAGGCCAATCTGGTATTGTAGTAGGCAAAGGCTACTGCTACAGTGTTAAATACAAAGTGTAAACAACTACATAGAACAAGCACTCACCAAAACATGTTGGGAGTGGAGCAAAAATATCAATTATGACAACAAGTGCTTTTGTTGTCTGTTTTTGATTAAAGAAGTAAATGCGGTCAAGATCTGATAAAACTGCCACTGAAGCTGTTAGCATCTATGCTAAACTCTATTGACTGGAGCTTGGCAAGACATTGAATCAGGAAGATCCAGCTGCTGTGCAATGTAAACAAAATATCAGCTGCACAGCTAAAGTTTGCTGCAACCCAGGCAGAAGATGTAAGTACTAGCCCGAGAGGAAACTTCTAAAACCTTATCATACAACGTATTAATAGGAGTATTGTTATAGTTAAAATAATAGATTATGAGGTATTTAAGAAGCTTCGTATTAGATAATTACAATAGAGAATGATAAGGTATGACAGGATAAGATTAGCAAAGAGATCACAGATCTCGGAGAGATCTGTGACAACAGAGGGTGCCAAGACAACATCCTGAAGTTTCTCACAAGACCTTTAAACAGGATAATAATAAAACTGCTCTATTTCTTCAACCATGTAACTACCACTTTATCCTGTAGGAACATTCTGATATCCTAATAAACTAAACAGACAATTCTATATATGCTGCTCAGGATATGTATCATTAGTCCATTTGGGCAACATCCTGTAGAATGTGTTTGGGGAGGTCTGAACATTTCAAAAACATATCCAGAGGGTGACTGGAAAATCATTCTGTCAATGACTTTCATTATGATCCAATTAGATTACGGCGTAGGTGGGCGCCACTACCACAGTCTAAAGTACATAAGCGAGCCAAGCTATAAAGCTACTTCTTGCCAAAATAAGAGGGCAAAACTATCTTTTATATTTTTTAAGTGTTGCTCTTGTTTTCATCTATGAAGAAATGTTGTCCATTTCGGTCAAAAATGCTACCAAAGCAGGTAGCTTCTATGCTGATCTTTGTACAAGCTGCCATTGTTTACAGGCTTGCAGCTGCTTCTCTCTGTCGTCACATTTTTTACTCCCACTCTTCTCCTCAAAGGACGCTGATTGGGCAGTGCCTCTGCAGAGCAATCTGCATTTGGCTTAAAGCTTTGCAAGATGGATATGCCTGATTACAGACATCAGGTGGATCTAGCTGCACCCTAAGGTTAATTTACATGGGCATGTCAGCTAATGTTACATAGATATGCTAACTTTCTTATGGTTGTCGATGTTTTGAAACTAGTGTGTGTTCCTCATTTGGCCAGGGTCAATTGGAAATAATTGTACACGGCAATATATCTCTGTTTCAGACAAAACAGTTGAAATAAAGTGAGGTAAGGAGAGGTGGTCTCGACATGTTTCAGTCAAACCATGGAGCAGTTTGTTTGCTGTGGAAAGCAATCAAGCAAACAACCAGAGCAAGCAGGCAACCTTAATTATAACCAATAACAAAGAACCACAGATAATACAATCAATTTGCAATCCAGTAGGATCGCTTTCCAGGCCATGGTACTTAAAAGCATTAAAATAGTAACATGTTAACATTTCTCCATGTCTCATCAGCATCACAGGACCATAGAACATCAGCTGGTTCATTAAATCTTAACCTTCCTGGACCTTGTCCAGCTTGTTGCAATAGGAAAATTTCTCCTTTTCATCATTTAAAGCTCCACTTTTACAAAGCTGATCTCCACTGTTCAATATCACTGCCAGGGTTTCTCTGCCAACCTGCTACATGTGTTACTGAGGAAAGAGTTACCATAATGACAGTCAACCTCTGTGATCACCACTGTCTGCACCAGCTAGCATAAAAAAGCCCCTGTTTGTGCAGTTTGTCAATTTTTTATTCTGTTAGTTTCGTCAAACATTTTGTTGCTTTTGTGTCAAAACATCTTATCACCAGATTTTCTACTTTTCAGGTAATAAATAAACACAGTGTACCACTTAATAAATAAACATTGTAATGTCCTAATTTGAAATTTTCTTTCATGCTTTTATTTGGTTTTAAAAATTAAACCCACTGACGCTTCAACTATTCTATTCTATTGGCACTGTTATACGGAAAAAAAATCCAACAAAAGTGCTTCACCAGTATCATGTCACTTACGACTTTGACGATGCTTACAGAGGCTCACCATCTTAACATTATTATAGTAGTCGTAAATAATTTTTACTTTTTCAATTTTAAGCCACAGTAAACTAGCTGATATGTTCATTCTACACATTGTTATATTTTACAGCCAAGCTGACACACTCAGCAGACCTGAATTCTGTCAGTTTACAATCTAAACATTTCCTTATTAACAGCCACATATGGTTCAATAACACAAACTTTAATCTGAGAACTGGCCAACATTTTCACAATACTATTACATCTCCATCCTGGCACACATTAGCTGATCAATGTTTTCTTCCATTTCTGATTGGTTTTTGTTCCTTTCTTCTTACCAGTTGGTTGACAGCCTCTTCCAACATGAGAGGATCCGCTCCTCCCACAATCCTTAAAGCTTTCCTCTGCATCAGAGGGGAAATATGAGACTCTGACTGAGACCAGTGAGGAAACTTTTCAGACAGCCAATCAGAGCGAAGCACATCTGGAAGAATCTGTGTGCAGACACAGCTGCAGAACTAAAGGGAGACAAAAGAGGCAAATTGTTGAATCTAAAATGTCTGAGGAAAAAATATGTTCATTTTCAATTCACGTTTTGACAGCAAGAGCAGGGAAACGTTTAATTAATCTTTTGTCTGATAACTAGCTTTTTAATTTGACCAAATTTGGGCTCTAATAGTGTCCATCTTTGAAGTGAATTTCAGTGAGTCTGTATGAAGAAGGATTTGTAGTTCTGCTTTTGAAACTTTTGGTCTAACAGTTTCCCCCTTTGACCTTTTATCAAGCTGCAGATCTGGAGTCTGAGCTAACCTAAACTAGCTGTCTGCTCTCAGTGATAAACTTCTTGACCCACAGACCATCCTTACATTCTTTAGAAAAATAAGACAAGTCAACAGAAAGTGCCAGATAGTACATTTATAGTTTGCAAAAGGATAATACTTGATCAGATGGATGACTGGACACTTTGGAGCTCCTAAATTTAAGTGAAAAGGAGCCACTATTTAATTAGCCCCTACTTTGTGGTTAAAAATATTTTTTACACTCTAAACTTCTGATAAGTGTTTTAAAGGGCTAATACTGACTGACGAGACAAAAGGTTCCCTGGGATTAATGAAAATTGTCTATTTAATGTGGTTAAAGATGAGACAGAGTCTGATGATGTGGAGCTTTGCAGCCATCTTTGATTTCTTACTCCGCCTGTCTGCTTCTGCACAAACATGAGGATGTAACTGTGCAGAGAAATGGGAGCTCTGCCATCTTTAAAACGCATTTCATCTCGCTCACCACTCCTCGTCCTCTGCTCTGTTTTCTCTGTCTGTCAGGGTTTGACTCAGGGAAGAGCTGAGGTGAAGCTATAGGGAGTGTCCAACAATTGCTCTTTCATTTTTTTAGAACAAGTTAAGAAACTTTTTGTGTACGCAGGAGGAAAAGAAAAGCTGTACAGTTATTTTACATCAGCAAAGTCTTATGGAACCACTACGTGACCTTAGATACTGTTTTTATAGACCTTCATACACTCTTGAGAAGTTATTGATATTCTCAAGCCTCAGCTGTCTTTCTGTATATCATTCTGAAAGCAATATCTCAAAAACACCTTGAGGGATTTTTTTTTTACATAACAGAAACTTCCAGTCCGACTACAGGTTATAATACATTAAGTTATTACATTTTTGTGATCATAGGTTGAGGTCAAAGTCATTGTGTCTCATGTTTATCCCTTGCTTGTCCATACCATACCTCAAAAACACCTTAAAACTCAAATTTCCACCATAACTCGAGGATTGTGTGATTTGATTGTTTAGTTATAGGTCATTATTGGCCATTGTCCCTCTGTTTAATTTCTTGCGTATTAACACGATAACTGTGGAAAGCTTAGAGGTCAAGTTCATTGGGTGCTCTTTTTTATCCCTCACCTACAATAGTTTCAGAACACTTGAAGAGATTTTCATCAGTCTTCACTTATAGAGCCCGTATTTAGTTTTATATGCCCTTGAGTGTGTTTTATATGTCTCTTCAGTGTCATAGAGCCCTTCTATGCACAAGACAAGGTCCATGGCATCAGGACTTCTCCCTCTCACCCTGTTTGTGGCACCAGAAGCTACCTGAAATTACACATTCTCCCACCCCCCTTGGATAGACCTACCAGTTTGGGGTCTTCTTTTGTTTTGTTGGAGGTTTAAGACATTGGCTTGGGCCAGCATGCCCTGTGTCAAGCATGGACTCTAGAAAGAATGCAGAGTCATTGACAACATGGTAGCAAGCATCGATGTGATCAATTACCACGGAGTAGACCTGTCAACCAATTAGAGTGAACCGGCACACATGGGGAAGGGAGTCTTAAGGGACAGGGGCTCCAACAGAGTGTCTCAGACAGAGAGAGAAAACAGCTGGGTCAGGGGTACTCTGTATTTGAAAACTAAAAGACTTCGAGCAAAAGCAATTGTGAACGTACTCTGGAATAGAAAATGTGAACCCAAGTTCAGGCAAAATTGGGTTAATTTAATGTCCACTCTGACTCAAAGTCAGATCAAATACATGTTGCAGCATCAACTTCAAGGTAACTGTGACCTCAAATCTTGTGAGCACAATTTTTAAAAAGTGAAAAGTGGAGATGATGTTGGATTTGGCACAAACCAACAGATGAGGGTGAGCTCATTACATATTTAACATTTATTTTTGCCTGGCTGCATAACTACACATGCATCTCTACCATTAAACATTTAGGACTCTTACCTAATAAACTACAAGAAAACTACCCCAGCTCTTCCTCTTGACTCTTGACCTCACAGGGCCTAGAGCCTCCTGATGGTAGTTTTAATGATATTGTGTTTCAACATGGGTTAAAAACAAGCCTACTGGATGTGAGAAAAGTATGTGATGTGCAAGAACACTATTTAATCTTACAAAACAATTTAATCTAATAATACAATATAATTTGCAATAAGTTAAACAGTGAAAGAGGACTTTAACTTTTAAGTTAGTGTCCTAGCTTTTGCAATTTTTCATGTTTAAAGCAACACTTGGAGTTGTAACATTTTTTTTTTCAAATCTTGAATAATAATAATAATAACAATAACTATTACTTTTCTTCTTTTATTTGGCACAAATAAAGCTCAGGGTTACACCTGGCCTAGCTTGATCTGATTGCATCCAAAGGGTTTGAAAGCAGGCCTTTTTTAAAATTTTTTAAAGCAGGCCTTTTTTTAAATTGTGATATATTTAGACCAGACAACCATTTGATAAATTGTGCAAACCAAGTCAATTTAAGATAAGGATATGAATGTGTCATCATCATAAAATAAAATAAGGCTTAATTAAATGACCATTAAAACCTGCAGAAGTGAAGTAAGGATCATTTTCCTTTAATATTCTGTTATCTTGACAGGGATGCTTTTCTTTGACAGCTAACTTTGTATAAGAATGCTCCTCATATATTGACATAAAAAGGCAATCTTTAACATCACTTTTTTTCATATTTTTTGCCATAACTGCAGTGGGTAAATTGAACAACTGAAACCTGAATTTCCTTTATCAATCAATGAAAATGTATCCATCTGAAATAGGTAGAGCTGGGGTTAACGGAGACACCTTATGATGTTATTTACATTTAAGTAAATAATAAAAAAAATGGAGTGGCTCAAGAATGAAACTTGGCCAGCCCTCTTACTTGTAGTGTCTGCCAATTAAAAATGATGAGATGGTATTCAGAATATGGGATTTAAAGCTGGACTAGTCTACAAACCTGCTGCAGCCAGACAGCTAGATTTAAAGTACTTTTTAATGTAAATGACTGAGTACTGAGAGCATAAATTTAGGTCATCTCATATTATTTAAGATTATTTATATTTAATATTCAGCCCCTTTGCTAATATCAGATATGTGTGTGTTATTAGCCTTCAGGAAAGCCATACTGAATGTTGCTGGAGTAGGAGAGGAGGAGATGACATGTTTGGTCATGTGGGCAGGTAAGATGTGGGGAGGGGGTTGAAACAGGATCTCTCACTCACACCTGCCTTTCGTCAGTCTTGAGCAGTAATGTGTGTTGCATGTTAAGCACTGCATTCCATAACTTTATCTGGGTTATGACAACAGATTTTCAGCCCATGCGCTCTAAAATAAAGAGTCTCAATCAATAAAATGTGAGGGCAAAACAATTTTCATTTAAAAAAAGGAAACATTTGGTGAATGCTTGGTGCACGAGACTGTAATTTGTGTGGAAAATTTGAGTTGGTTGACTTTGTTGAGTTAAAAATTGCATGGTGGCATGGGGTAAATTACTTTTAGCCACATGCTGTATATCCAGAAATAGAAAAGCTGTGACGGGAATTCTCTCCAACGCAGAAAGGGTATTAATCAAACTGACTAATATTGCCGTGTGACCCGTGCGTAAAGCTGCGCGCTAAAGCTCATCCTGTTTGACCCCGACAATTGAATAAACAATCCAATAGTCTCTTCAAAGGCTATCTTTTGCCAAGAAAAAAAATCCAAAGAAAAGGAGGGCGACGGCCAACGCGGTGCCAGCTGATGCTCACAGACGCCCCCGGACAAGGCGAATTTTACGCGCAAGCTGCGCGTAAAGTTGGAAGCCATGTGCCCGTGTCTGACTTCAACAGTCCGGGTTCACAGCAAAAGAAGGGAAAACACGTAGGCCTTCCTCTCCCTTTTAAACCTCGACGCTGTCCACGTCCTCAAAAAGAATGGATCTAATTAAAACGTTGCACTCGTCATCATTGCCAAAGCTTTGCCAAACGCGCTCTGGTGGAGAGGAGGCTGGGAGATGCTGCACCACATGACTGAGTGTGAGCTGGAGAGGGATGGGAGTCAGATTCGGTTTCTGCGCTCTGATTGGTCGGTGGGCTGACTTTTGACACGCAGACCAGGGACCCTCCTGCCATATAAATAGGCCTGATAGAACTTTATTATTCTAGCATCACGGCAGCAGGTTTGTGCTCAGTTTGGAGTTACTCGTGTCACCACAACTGTATGCCTGCTTGAAGGTGGTTTAAAAAACAGGGGCTCAGCAGCACAAGGAGTCTGCATGTCTGTGTAGACATGCTCAGCTTTGTGGATACCCGGATTCTGTTGCTGCTTGCAGTAACCTCATACCTAGCATCATGTCAATGTAAGTTTGAATATCTGCTCTTTTTTTTCTCTCTGATGGATATATTTTTAACTTCTTCGGGTCTCACTGCTTTGAGGATCTTTGCGCTTGGCTTTTGTTTTGGACTTACATCAAGGTCAACCAGAAGACAGCTCAAAGCAAGGCTGAAATAAACTCCATGGATTTGAGCTCTTGCAGAGGATTCTTCACTTTTTTTTATCCAAGGATACAATATTGAGACAGAGGGGGAAGTTGCGCCCCTGAGAGAGTTTTCTCACCTTTCAGTTAGTTTTTAGTGCCTTTTCTAATCTTTAACTGCATGTAAACCTCTTAAATAGGCTAAATGTGCCCTTTCTTTCAGACAGAAGATGGAAAACTTATTGGGGCGTTGTACACATTGTTCCATCCAGACGTCCAGGGAATGAGGTTTTATTATAGGAAACAGTAATGTCGCCCCCTGGCGGCCATAGTTGTTAACATCTGCTTGGCATCCCTTTTATTTCCAGATGAGGAGGAACATCTGGTTAACAGATCTTACCAGGAAATTAGATGTATGTCTCAAATACTGAAATATTTTTACAGTTTTTAAACCAATCACCCTTTTTAAGGCTGTATCCTACTGCAATTAAAAAGAGACAGTTTTGGAACTATTTACAATGCGTTAATTGGTATCAAGCAATTGAATAAGTTTCTTTATCTTTGGTTAACTTCCTTCATTAAGTTTGCTAACTAGAGTTTATAAGCTTTATTCAATCGCTTATTACCTTTTTTTTATAGCTTTTTTAAAGTAAGTCCATTAATTCTCTTTTTTTAAAGTGTGAACAGTTTATACATTCTTATTAAGTTGATATATAAAGTCACAAACTAACTCTAATATAAGATTATATTTCATAAAGTCAGTTAAGGCCCCTTTGGCAACCTTGCCCTATAATTATAGTTCTGAAAAGAGAAAATTGGTCGTCTCACGTCACTCTGAGGGTCCAAGTGCGCCCCCCTCTGGTCTAGTTGGGTCATCAGGTTGTTAGAGTTCATGGGGAGGTCCCAGCTGTGACCAGCTGCTCCAGTTTATAAAGACGCACATCTGCAAGGATGTGTGGATGAAAAACGCAAACATCAGCCTTGTGCAAGGATTTCAGCTGTTAGTTCATGATATTTCAAACATATTCACCACTTTAAGGGGTATTTACATACCTGTGATTATAAAAAAACTACATTTCAAAATAAAAAAAAACCCCATATAAAACAAACTTTTTTTGTTTATGTAGCTGCAAAGATCAAACAACATAGCAGGTGTCAGACACACATTTTTCAGCATGTTTTCAGTCTCGACTTGTTTGCAGCAGCTGGCCAACTATTCCTGTCCTCAGGGCATGACGTACCTGTACAGGCCCGTTAGCAGCCTGATTCTTGATATAGGCTGTTATGTACAGCTTATTGAACCCTGAGATACATATTCTTCACACTCTTAGATAGTGTGGAAGTGTTTAGTATGCAAGGATGGCCCTGAGCTATGCTTTCAGACATTGTTTGTAAAATGTTTTGTAGCAAGCATCCTCTTTGCAAAAATCAAATGCGGAAGGCCTCTGTGTTAGCATCTGTGAATGCTTTGAGTGTCCCATACAATACTAACACCCTGAGGCCTAAATCTTTAGACAATAAACCACAAAACTGACCTGCTTCAGTATCATGCTTACTACTCTGCGAGAGAGTGTTTTTGGACTTGAGATTTTAAGACATTTATAAGATTTTTTTAAGTTTCCTAAACTGCACAGACTTTTCTGGACAAAATGAATTTCACACCTAACCCTAATTTTTGGGCTTTTGAGGAACTTGTTCTAATGTGAGGAAACTACGATTGTTTTAATGAATAAATGCAGAAAAACAACATCAAAACAATATCAACGTAACAAAGACAGATACAAATTTGCATTGTCTGTTTCATAGATTGCTATTTTACACTACTTTTGTTATGTTCTAATGAAGTATTCTCTCTCTTTTCTCCCCTCCTTACCTCCATCTTCCTCATCTCTCCATCACCACAGCGGTTAGTACACATGCATGGAATCTTGAAGATATATTTACCTTTTGATGCCTTTTTCTTGCAAGCACAGTGAATTATAATCCACAAGCAGACACCTCTGTCTCATTGGTCTTTACCTTTTCGAGCGATCTCAGCAATGGCAGAGTGTTTCATTCAGGAATTTCTCTCAGTTTTGTCGCTTCCTGTCCATGAATGAATAGGTGAGGGTCCCATTGGCTAAAGTATGTGTCAGTGAAAGCTAAAACCACAGCTGAGGAAGCACCCATGGGGCCTGGCACAAAGGACCCTTTCTGAGGGGCTGAGGAAGGTTTGCCGCCAACAGCTGGCTCTGGGTCAGTTTTGAGACTTCTTCCTCTCCAGTGCTTGGATAAGATTTGGGAAGTACCTTTCAGGGATGCTGATCTCAGAGCAGTTAATAATGGATGAGATCTCAAGCTCAGAGACATTGTAATAATTGCTGAGAATTTACATCCTAAATTCTGCCCATTGTTGAGATTCCTCAAAGCTAATGATCAGGCGTGTGTGCAGCTTTGTTAGCTCAGTATTAAATGTTTTAAAGGAGCATTTCACACTTTTTGGACTGCAAAACATTTTTGTTCCTTGCACCAACATCAGAATGTTGAGTTTGCATAATAAGTTGCTTTCTGTGCATCTTTGTGCAAAAACAATGCTTAATATTACTTGCACTTTGCTCCAGTGCGCTACTATTTTACCACTTGTCTGCATGAGCATGTTTTATTTGTGATATACACTGGATAATAAGCTTTATTCCTTACAATGGCCACTAATTAAAGTGCTTTAAAATAATAAGGAATGTGTGATATAGCCGGACAAACCCCTGAAAAGACTGAATAAATAAATCTCACATTTATTTATCCTCTTTTCTGTTTAGGGAAGAGTCAAGGTGAGCACATAATGTTGTGTTTATGTGTCTTAGTCACCTGTAGTGGCATATCTAACACAAACTTAGTGGTGTTGAAAGTTAAACACAAGGAAAAGTGCATCTTTAGGATGTCTTCTCAATCACTGAAATGTGTTGCTTGCCCCCTTTTTGTGAGGGTCAAGTTCGTTTACATCACATTTTAATGATCACTTTCACAGCTTTGACATCAGGCTTAAGCTTCCTGTTAGTGTAGATAAAAAATTGTACGCTTGCTTGAGCTGACGTGTTGTTGCTGCCGTCTGACTGGGTGAAATATTTTCTGCTGCAGGGTCCCAGAGGAGACAAAGGACCTCGAGGTGACAGGGTAAGCTGAAATCAAACTCTGCTGCCTCTGATCGTTTCATGTTTGTTGCTATCAGATGGATTTTAAGACATTTAGAGGGACTAATTATTCTGGTCTATTTTTGGAATTGTGTCTGTTGACATCATTCGACCTTTTGACCCCTTTAAGCCACACCTCTTTGTTTACAAAGCCTACAGGCCTTGATATTTACGACTCAGATTGGAATAATTTGTGTTTAAAATTTAAAAATTTAAAATAATATCAAACTAATATATCTTGATTTCTCACAAATTATCATGTTGTTGATAAAAAAAATGTTTTAATTACACAGTTTTGAATTTTCACACTTTTTTCCAGACTTTTGCTGGATAAAGTCATCCTCTTACTGTATATCTTATAATAATGCAAAGGCTTAGTGGAAAATTTCATTTTCTGTGAAGGTGTTTATGTGCAAATATGAAGTGTAAACTATAGCAGAATTGTAGAAATCATCATTCAGTCTTATTACTCTGTTATACTTACTGTGTCCTCTGTGTTTTTGTTTTATTTACAGGGTCCTCAGGGCCCTAACGGAAAAGATGGCAAACCCGGACTCCCTGGCCCCCCTGGCCCCCCTGGCCCCCCTGGACTTGGTGGAGTAAGTTCAGTTGTTTCACTCACAAAATTAGCTGCCCCACCTTGCAAAAACTGAAGAAAAAGATATAATGTAATACTTACAGAAGTCTTGATAGTACCTACAACTGTTAAGCTTTAGGAAGACTGAAGAAACCACCAATAAAGTAGCTATTAATCACTTGCAAAAAAAAAGTTGTAAGTGCTGAATTTATGCAGTTTTAAATCATCACTTTATGCTTGGTAAATATTTATCGCATCATCTGTAATGCATTGTTATAACTCAGAAGTTATTCATATGCACAGTAAATAAAGTGCCTTATGAAAACGTTTTTAAAGCATTCGTGAAGCCTTACCTCATCCTCATCAAAGAAGTAATTATTATTTTACATTTCTCCAATGAAACTGTTAGAAATTATTCATCGATTATGTTTGGAAACAATCAATAAATAGTGAGGCAATGCTTCATAAATGGCTGGTCAATTATGTATTAATGCTTACTGATGCTTAAAAATGTGTTGTTTATATGAAATTTTGCCTTTTTAAATAGGATATGACCCACAGCTTGTATGTTTCAAACATTTATGTAGGAACAAAGAAATAGGGTGGCCCTTCTGCCACCGAATACTAAATCAGTAAGGACACTTAAGATAAAGTACTTCATACTTCCCAGGGTGCTTAATTATATTACTTAGCACCCCTTTAGTATTAATATGAGTAAATTCAGCTCTATGGTGTCTTGTTTTCATTTTGTGTTCATGTTGTTTTCATGCATTGATGTGTTTAAGTATGTTTTTTTTTTTTTTTTTAAATATTGCCACTGCCTTTGAGTGCATTACAATGAATTTTAAAAGGCATTGATTTGCACATGCGAGTCAAAGAGAAATTCCAGCCTTTGCATGCAAAAGTAGACAGTCTAGTTATATACTTGGACTTATATTAGTTGGTATTTTTAATTCTATTCTATTGTATTTTGTCCACATTGCTGTATGTCTGATAGTTTTTTAACAGAGAAAGTTGACCCACATTTGGTCCATTAGGTTATTGTGAGCCATGACTCTTGGGGTTTTTGTAAGAGATGAACTTGAGATATTACATTATAACCATATCAATGTTGTGTTAACACTGTAATCATAACCTAAAGATAATGCATGGCTGATACAAATCTAGTCAGCCATTAGAGCTGAATCTCTTTTGGTGCGTTGTTAAAGCCGTGAATGGCTCTTGATGAATCCTTTTGAAATGCAAATCGCATCCCATGGTAGTAAATACTATCTCAGAAAGAGATGACTGGTTTCAGTGTGGTCAAGCTAGATTGATTAAAGTTAGTGTTTATAGTTATAATGTTTAAGATTCTAAAATGGTAAAATCACACTCTTTAAGCATTAAAAATGTCAAAATGTGATAAATAACTTGAAATGCCTTAATTATTTTGATTAAACGTTACAAAAGTCAGCATGTTTAGTTCATAGAGTTCAGGGATTTTCATCCTTTTCCTCATGTTCAATAATGTGTTTGTAAAGCCAACTAAATTACCATCCTCTGCTATTTAGATAAACCATCTCCATTCATCCTGTTATATATCTGAAAAGCTTTGCTATTATGTCTACTAAATCTGCATTTTCTCTTGTATCCAACAGAACTTTGCTGCTCAGTATGATGGTGCAAAAGCTCCCGACCCCGGCCCTGGCCCCATGGTGAGGACCCTTTCATTCTTGCTTATACACAAATGTGCACGCAGACACGCTTAAGCTAAATGCTCATCCCATTAGGTCATTGATCCTGTCTTTACATGTCACCTTGTATATGACTGATAATATTCTTTAAACTGATGCTGACAAACACAAATACAGAGCTCTACTGTTATAACATTAAAGTGCAAAACAACAATACAACAAAATAAAAATGTTAATATCTAAAGTAAACCAGTATTACAGAGGCCCATCATTGATTAAGCCCTACAGCTATTTAAGTAGTTTAAAGAAAACAGATCAATAAAGAAATGAATTCATATGATATTAATGAATTGATGCACTCTTTTTCTTTTTTTCAGGGTATGATGGGTGCTAGAGGCCCTCCCGGACCCCCTGGACCCCCTGTAAGTTCAACCCCCCATGCAATTCTATTTATAAATAGATATGAATAATAGCATTGCATTTTAAATAATAGGAATAACCTTATAATGGTGAATGCTGTGATGATATTGACCAATATCTCTGTTCGTTATTCCACAGGGAGCTCAGGGACACACTGGACATGCTGGTGAGCCTGGAGAGCCCGGACAAACTGTAAGATCATCCCCTGAAATATTCAGTCACATTTCTCAAATCATCTAAAAAACTGTGGTGTGGGGGGGAGGATGAACGGGGTAATTTTGTTTCTTCATCCTGTAATCAAATCAGTTAGTTTTGATGACTTGAAAAAAAGGTTGAAAACCAAAATTTCGAAATAAAAAGTAAGATCTTTTTGATTTGAACTTCAATATAATTTTTCTCCAGTTTTGGGTAATTGGTTTTTAGTCTCAGGTGTCATTCTTATATGATATAGGATCATTTATTTTCAGTTTCAAAACACAAAGGACACATCATCATTGTGTCAGAATTTTAAAATTGAAATATATCTACTCTGGACCTTAAATTAGAGATTAAGGATTGAAAACGTAAAACAGGAAAGAAGTAAAAATTCAAATGTAATAAACCTTGAATCTGGAGAAAATGGAAGTTTTAGTTGGGAATAAGACTTTAGGTGAAGAGTTTTCTTGAACAGTTAAAAAACGCCTGACTTATTTTTATTTTTATTATTTTTATTTGTTGATGAAATCTTCATTTTTAATTTGGAATTTAACTCTCAGTTCAAAATTTCATTTTCAAAATTATTTTTGTATTTCTCATAATCAAAACTTTTGTAATGACATAATTAAGAAACAAAATTTACCCTGTGGGCATGTTAATATATATGGAAAATACACATTTCTTATTTCAGCTTCCATTTTATATGATCAGTTGGAATTTTCTAGCACTGCTTTAGTCTAATGTGCCAGTAAATGTGCCCTCTGAAGTTTAGGTCAAAACAAACTAAAAATGATTTTCATTAATTTTTAGTCAATGAAAAATCTTACAATGTTTTTCATTTCTTTTAATCAAAATGTTCTTGAAAACAAACGTAACTAAACTATACAGTAAACATTAGTGCAAAACACTTCTATTAATGCACTATCAATAATTTGATGCAAAAAAAATAAAGATTGGTGATTATCATATATTTTGAATGTCTGACAGCCCATCCCCTAACCGTTTAGTCTTTTTTTGTGTTGAGCAAAAGTACATTTAGTTAAAGTATTTACTGTCAAAGATTTGTATTTCATCATGGGTAAAGGTTCATTTGTGGGCATGTTTAGCCATACTTTTCTTCAACAAAACTAACGATGCTGTAATGTCAGAATGTAATAGAGAAACAATCGACAGGCTGGCTCTTTAGTCCCATCTTTTATCAGATGGGTACTCCATATTTTCCCTAATTTAAATACATTTTGTTTCTATTTTTATTGTTAAATGGTTTGGAAGCTCACCCACCACAAGCACCGCTGAGGGATAACAGGAGGATAACAGTTTGCCCAAAGTGCATAGACTGATGTAGCTGGTTAAAGAAGGTGATGGTAAAAACAGTTACAGCCTATTTCAGAGTGTACTTCGTATGCAGATGATGTTAAGCTTTAGCTGGGTGGGGGCATAGTTTTAAAGTATACCCACTTATTCAGGCACTGCAACATAACTGATAATGACTGTTAAGAAACTTTTTTTACCTTTTTGAAGACTGATATTAAAAACAATGATGAAATGTAGGTCCATGCCTAGTTTTAGATTAGAAATTTGAGAGTTTGGCTGCCGAACATTAAAAAAAATGAAATTGCTGCCAACAGCCATGAACAACTTGCATCAAATGAGTCTTGACTAAACTTCATTGGACTGTCCCAACAAGAAAGGAGTGAAAACTTGAACTGAAATTAAAATGAGACTAATACGACTAAATGTGATGAATTCTATTTCCAATACTAACTTAGATTTTAGTGTAAAAAATTAATCCAAAGCTTATATGAATTTTGAACTTAAGACTAAGACTATGTCTAAAATAGCCACCAACATTAACACCATTTTTCTGTTTTCTTGTTCATAGGGTGCCGTTGGTCCCCGTGGCCCCCCTGGACCCGCTGGCAAAGCTGGAGATGATGTATGTATTATTTGTGTCTTTGAGCCTTTTTTTAAAGTTTCAGTTTTTCAGCTTTGGCAAAATTTAACATATCTTTTGCAACACACAGGGCAACAATGGCAGACCTGGCAAGCCTGGAGACAGAGGTGCCCCTGGCCCACAGGTAAGAAGAAAGACACCTTCTCCTTGAAACATGGGAAATAAGATGAAACACTCCCAAATACAAACAGGCCTCTAGAGCCTAGACCATAAATATTTAGTGATTAATGTTCCTTTTGTTTTGACTTGCAGGGTGCTCGTGGATTCCCAGGAACCCCTGGACTTCCAGGAATGAAGGGACACAGAGTGAGTGCGCATCTTTAGCTTTTAAACGTTACCTGCGTTATAATCACCTTGAAGCGAGTCACTTCAGGTGCTTCAAACATTTTGCTCCTTTGGCAGCCACGAAGTTGACTTTTGAGCAGCCTCTGGTGTGCAGATCTTGTGTCACTTTTTTCACCTCTGACAGTGACGATTAAGCTAAGCTTGTGTTTATTAAAGTGCAAACCCGAGACAAAAATAGGCCTAATGGACAGCACTTTCTATGTTTAACCGCTGGTTTGCATGAGAACTTTCCTTGAGAAACTTCATCTATAAAAATTAAGTCTGATCATAAAGATGGCCGCAATGACTTTATTTCAACTACTAGAGACCTAATTTGGTAAAAAAAAAAAAAATGGAAGACAGTAGTAGATTTACTTTAAAAAATACTAAAAAGATAAAATCAATATATTTTAAATTAACTAAGAATACAACATTTTTACTTTTTCAGCACAATGAGCTAAACAGAAAATTAAAGCTACTTTTTTATGTAATAAACAGATGTGTATAATTTTTACTAGCATTTATGCTTTTACAGTCCCTCATTTAAAATACAGCAAGCCATGATTTATAAGGAAAATCTGGCCTGTTGTGTTGTCAGTATCTTGCAACATAAACCAATAATCAAAGACTATCATGACAAAAAACCTTCATATTTCCCATTGGCATTGCAGATTTTTGTCATAGCTTAAATTGTCTTCAGGGTCACACTGAGTAAGAAGGGGGCTGCATGTGACCCTCAATGTTGCCAGTTGCCCACCATTGAGCTAAGAGGCCTTTAACAGGGATAGACATTAAAATCTTGTACCACTAGAACATCTAGTACCCCCCAAACCCAATCACAACATAGATTTTGGTGCTTCATTTTTGCTCCATTCAACAAATGTCACCTGACCTCCCTTCTCAATTCAGTAGGCTGGCCAATATTGCTTTTAGCTAAAGGAATAGAAAGTACAGGTAATGGAGGCAATGACAAGTGTCAACATTAATGTTCTGTCTTTCCTTCAGAACTATTGATTGAAGAACTGTTAAAACACCAGCACTGGTTTAGAAGTATTGATTTGGCAACAGTGCTGTAAAAAAATCAGCATTAGCCATTAATCTGAACCAAAGACAAATGTACTCTTCTTTTAGAGTGAACTTTATAGATAGACAGCATTCTTGGACAGATATTGAGTAGATATTTTTGCTTATGACAATCGCGTCTTTCACACAAGGACCCCACTCCCCTCTCTCTGCCTCTACTTTTTGTCTTCTTCCTCTCTTTGTTACCACTTGTTCCTGGAGCAGCCTATTTTAGTATGAAGTCTAAACATGTTTTAACATCTTTCTCTCAATTTTTCAGGGATACACTGGTCTGGATGGACGCAAGGGAGAGCCTGGTGCTGCTGGACCCAAGGTAAGAAGTTTAAAACAGGATCACAGTTTATATTAGAAGGACAGGATTTTAATGTAAGCACTATTTGACTGATTGTAACATTGTAGTTATGCAAGGGATTTTCTGACCTACTTGTCATAGCAGAAAATCTTTATATGGCTTAGTAACCTTTGACCTTACATCTTCTCTTGTGTTCCCTGTAGGGTGAGTCTGGTGCACATGGAGCTGCTGGAAGCCCTGGACTTGCTGTAAGTTTTCATGCGAGCCACTCAAAAAATAAAAAAAATAAAAAATACTGTCATTAAAATCACAGCACAAATAAGATAGACACTTTTGATTTAAATTTACCTTTAATTTTTACATAAGTTACCTTACTATTACTATTAGTCATGACTATTTTAAAGTTTAATTTGTTTTAGATTTTTTTACTTAAATTTTTTCAAGTTTTGAATTCTGTTTTTTTTAATCATAGTATGAGTTTTATTTCTGTTCTGTCTCTGTCTCTTAAAGGGTACATAGCAAATACACTTCTTTCAAAGCACCTCATAAAATCAAGTTAAAAAAGTGACCAAAGTGAAACTTGTACAGCTAGCAAGCTCACCCAACATACCTTTAAGGATAGACTAGATACCATTTAGGTTTCTTGTGTCTAAGATGAAAACTAGCAGCTTTTTTTCTATAAATCCTTTTGTAAGTTTTGTAAAAACACAATACCATCCCTGTTAGCATTTATCAAAACATTATTTTTATTCTAGATTCAGTTTATCTTTATTTTTACATTTTGGTTTTCATAAGTTGGTCACACTGTTATTTGACAATAAAAGTGTAATTTTTACTATTTTATCTTCAGCCATACTTCACTATGTGCTACCAAATCACCACAGCAAACAAGGGTCCCTCAACAATGTTTTTGTTTTTCCTTTGAAGGGAGCTCGTGGTCTGCCTGGAGAGAGAGGTCGTGCTGGCCCTGCTGGCCCTGCTGGTGCTCGTGGTGCTGATGGAAATGTTGGTCCCGCCGGCCCTGCTGTGAGTACCGTTTGAAATTAAAAAACAAAAATGTGCTCGTACATGGACTCTGGAAGAAGTTGTTATCAAGAGACCTCCCCAAAATGTACCCTGGTGGTTACTTTGTGCACGTCACACACAGAAGCAATAGCTATCAAAGCAGACAGTCTGAGTTTGAATTCAACAAGAGGCTCATTTCCCTTATGTTGCCTCCCACCCTCATTCTCTGCTCTCTGACCCTATCCACTAACCTATCACACTCTCTTAATCAACCTTATGATTGGTAGATAATTTCTTGATAATAGCGTTGAAGTCAAAAAATATTAAAAGATGGAGTTCTAGCTGTAGGTTGTATATTTATAGACAAACTTGTTAAATAAATACTCCATTGATAAAGATATTGACCTTCTTTACATGTGTCCTAAAGTTTTGTTCACTTTTCATCTCTCTAGGGTCCCCTCGGTGCTGCTGGTCCCCCAGGATTCCCCGGCGGCCCTGGCCCCAAGGTAAGTGTGACATCCATTTTGATGCGTTTCCTCATCTTTTGGCTACAAACACATCAAGGCTGGGGTCCAGATGCTTACAAATGTCACCAACGTGCCCAATACAAGCAATTAAAGTACGAAAGCCCTGCAGTAGTGTAATGTTGTATCCCCAACAGAACAGCTGGAAAAAACCATAAAGACCACTTGTAGATCCATAAGGCATTTAAAGTTGATCTTTAACACTGCCACATGTTCAGAAAGTCTTCTGAAGATTGAACTGATTTTCCTTCATCTGCTTAGTGGTCAGTGTGAGCGGCATTGCCACACTGTTGAAAATTAGTTTTATACTTGCATCCATAGTTCTAGTCTTACCTATTTGGGTTTCATTCTCTCAAGTATTGCTTTGTATTATGCTACTTATGTGTGTAAGATGCAAATGTGACCTTTATTAAGTTTGTATCAAGGTATAAATGCATACTGTAATGGTAACTTTATGACAATGATAGCCTAGGATTATGTGCTTTATTTATTATCCTTTTATCACTTCTATAAAGTGAAGGCTTAGATTTGTAGTAAAATTAAACTTGATCAAATGAAAAGTGCATATTAGTTGTTTCTTCTAGTGACCATTGGCGGTCTAGCCTTTTTGTTCACCCCCCATTGTAAATCACTTATTTTTTTGCCGAGAAGACCCCAAAAGTCACACACTCTGTAGCACTAATACTTTGTAACTTATACACAAACGGCAAAAACATCTATGTGATACACCTAAACTAAGCTATTTTGTGCTGTATTCATCACAGCTGTCTCAGTGTCAAACTTTATGCTTGTGTTTATGAATTTATATATATATATATATATATGTATTCAATGTAGCTTTGTTTTTCATTTAATATTCATGGCAGTATTTTTGTTCTTTGACAGGGAGAGATTGGACCCGCTGGAGCTACTGGCCCATCTGGACCTCAGGGATCAAGAGGAGAACCCGGTCCCAATGGCGTTGTTGGCCCCGTTGGTCCCCCTGTGAGTATACAACCATGAAGTCCAGTTTTGATCAGCAAAACTACCAAAATTATATAATTCTTGTGAAAGGCCTTTTCTTAGCCTGGATTGCTACAGATGAATGTTACTCACGCGATGTTGCAGCATGTTTTGTGCATGATGGCTAAATGTTGGATCTCAAGAAAAGAGGAGTATCTGTCTTAAAGTAAATTGGCATTGTACACACACAAACAGATTAATGAATTGACTGACAGAAACTAGATTAGTAAATTTATTTTTGTTTCTTTTTGCTTTTCTACACTTGAAGTAAACAGACATCACAACAATACATTGAACACATCAATATGTGTCAGGTTTGCTGTTTTGATGTAGGATTTTTGTTGTTTATTAGTCATTTATATTCTCTGATAGGATTACTTGAGCCTTAGTCTTGAAATATTTTACTTCAGTTTTGGAAAAAAAAAATTAGTAGAATGTTTTTGTTTTACTTTATCTCACGCCCTTTGGTGATCTAGAAACCTAATTCTTGTTTTTCTGCTTCTAGAAATGTATGCACTGTAAGTTGTTCTAAAATAACTTACTTTTTGTTTCTGTAATAGTTCCTCATGTCTTGTTTTGTCCATGTAGGGAAACCCTGGTGCCAACGGCCTGAACGGAGCCAAGGGCGCTGCTGTAAGTATTCAACTTTACACCTTTGAACTCAAGTTTGGTTTAAAGCTAGGCTACACTCCAAGGCTTTATAATGCTCAACTGTTTCTTGTGGGTGATTTTTAGGGTACTCCTGGTGTTGCTGGAGCTCCTGGCTTCCCTGGACCTAGAGGAGGACCTGGACCCCAGGGCCCCCAGGGTGCTGCTGGTCAGAGAGGTCTTGCTGTAAGTGTACAACCAACACAAACATCCAAAAAAACAAAAAAGAGAAACACTCGCTCAGAGGTGGGGATGCACAATATTGGATTTTGGCTAATATCTGATATGCTGCGGTATACTAGAATTGATCTGTTACTTTTATTGGGGTTGTCTTTTTTTTAAGATGTGAAATAAGAGCTACAGCATTGGACATGTAATAGAAGATATCTATAATAGTATACGGCATTGTGGTAGATTTATACATTCTGCCAGTATTAGGCTGTTATCTGTAGATCCCAGTATTGCAACAATAATATTGTAGATCCCCACTCAAAAGTTAACACAGAAATGCAAAGACACTTTTGCAAATGGGTGATTAGCCCTCTAATAAACTGCCTGTTTCTCTTTTTTAGGGAGATCCTGGTGTTCAGGGTGTCAAGGGAGACGGTGGTCCCAAAGGAGAGCCTGTAAGTTCATATCCTGAGTCTTTCTGGCAATGCTATCTCACTCAACTAAACATCTTGCAGAAGTCGTGGTGGTTAGGCATGAAACATGCTTCTACATATTTTTTTCTTCAGCTGTGGCTCAAGAGAGCTAATAGCAATCGTCCTGTTATTAGTGATGATTTAATCAAAAAAAATGTTTTCACAAAAAGTCCTGTCAAATTAAGATTAAAGAATTAGCATTGGAGGAGGAGTTTGTGGTGTTTTTACAAATAAATCCTTGAAAATTCTTGTGTTTTAAAGTTGATATTCAAGGTTTGAGAAGTGTTTGTTTGTATTTAGAGAGTTTAAAACCAGAATGTGTGATTAAACACTAAAAGGTTGTAACCACACAACAGTAGTAATACTTGAGCAGTTATAAGAGTAGATTTAGACTCAGGAGAAGTCTGTTACAAACATGTATTGTGTTTGGCAACAACAAACAGGCAAAAATCATGAATTATTCCTAACACATATACAGAATTTTTTTTTTTATTTATGGTACCTCTGTCATTATAGCATTCATAAAAGGGTTAAAGTATGTTTCAACATTTTTTAATTAAAATAAGGCTTCTTTTTTTCAAACTTTATCTATTTAAAATACAGTACAATGCAATATGATTTATATGATGCATAGGATACAATACAATATGACACAATGCAATATCTATTGTGGTTTGATATGATACGATGCAATGTGATACAATATGGTACAAAACCATGCAATATGATAAAAAAAAAAAAAACCCAATAAGACAGGATATGATTTGGTACAATACGATATATTAGTACAGTAAAACATTGTACAATATGGTACAATATGATACAGTAAGATGCAACATGTTTGGGTACAATAGGATATGGTATAAAATGACACAATACGATTGAATACAACAAAACAAGTTATGATATGACATTATACAACATATTATTCAATATGATAGATTGTACACAACATGATATGATTCTGATGCAAAACACAATATCTTTGGCATGGGGAAATTCGTCTTTGGATGTCATTGCCACCAACATTTTTCTGCCTCTAAAGTTGAATCAATCCAAAAAAAAATGACAGCCAACTTTTATTCACATGCGAACAGTAAAAAGTCTGTATCTATGCAAGCCTGGAAAACAGCAACATACAGCATACTGCACAAAGTATTAACATCATCAACAGATGTAGTTCTTTAATGTCCTTTTTTTCTGTCCTCAGGGTAATGCTGGACCTCAAGGAGCCCCTGGACCTCAGGGTGAGGAGGGAAAGAGAGGACCAACTGGTGAGCTTGGTGCCACAGGACCTGCTGGTCTTCGTGGAGCCAGAGTGAGTACTAAATTTCTGACCCTGCACGCTCTGTTCTCGAGATCCTCTTTTAGCTAGACCACCTGCTCATACCTGTGTGTCATCTTGTAGGGTGCCTCTGGTGGCCGCGGTCTTTCTGGCGCTGAGGGAAGAACTGGCCCTGTTGTAAGTGGAGGAGCATCTGATCAATCCAAATCAAATATGCTGTCCTTTGTAAGGGAGGACTTACTTCACATTTCTTCTTTTCTTATAGGGTATGCCTGGTGCTCGTGGTGCTACTGGTGCTGGTGGACCTCGTGGACCCCCTGGAGATGCTGGTCGTGCTGGTGAGCCTGGCCCAGCTGGTCTCAGGGTGAGTTATCTGTTGAAAATAAGGCAACTAGTCAAAGAGTTACATCTGAAATTGGCCTTTGGAGATCTGGAATCTTGAGTCAGAGGAATTTGTAGCAATAGTGTGGTAATAATTTTGGTACAAAGTGAATGAGGATTAACCAGACACTCAGAGCTGTGGTTCTCAATTAATCTTGCCTCAAGATCTACTACCACCCCATAATGTGAGATCATGACCCAGAGTTTGAAAACTTTCACCACTGAATCTAGTTTATGGAAAATGTCGCACTATGGACTTTCAATTTCCCAGAACAAATAATGAATTAAAGAGCAGGATGGGACAAACATTTTAAGATTGTACTGTTTCATCTTGCTATGCACTGGACATTCATAACAAGATGAAAATAACCAAAATCTGCTCATTATTAAAGCAAAACAGATTAACCTTTTTTTCATCTTTGCTTTACCCATCTCTATCTTTTTCCATCTCCTAGCCTCAGCCATTGTATCAGACATTATCAGGACCAGCTAACTGCTCTCTGTTTTAGCTTTGGACTGGTATGTGAACGAATGCTGAAAAGCTGTCATATTTGTAGTTAGATGGCCCTGAAAGCAGGCAACCCCTGCCAACCTCCTGGCTGAAAGTTATTGTACTTCTCTACTTGAAACTACTATTTTAAGGTGGAGAAGTTACATATGGCTAGTTTAAATCAAGGGAAAGACTGAAGTGCTTAAAACCTTTAGCAATACCCCTGATTAAACTGACTTACCCATAGAACAAAGGCCAAAAATATGTTGCTGTATTGCAGCACGTGTACCTGTCCTTTTATTCTTTTATAGTTTTGCAGCAAAAATGAGCTACAGGTATTGAATTTCAGGTCAAAAACTTTTGGTGCAGTTATTGTTCTAATAATAACAATAAACAGGTCAACCTGACTCACCACAAATGGTAAAAATATAACGTTTTAATTTGAGCCCACTTAGGGCAACCTTTCATCTTTATTTCAAGCACACATTTGTAATCTACTGAAAACAGCTTTGCAACTTTATTTGAACACGATGTGGTACGTTCAATATGTGCAGCATAGTATGTGATCCACGCTCTGTACAGTATGTAGAAGTTACAAAGTACAAAGAGCTTGTTTTCAACCATGTAACCCGTATGATGTATGAAGTCAGATGGGTGCTGGAAGTAGAAAACATCAGAAAATTTACAAAATTTACACTGGGTATGATCCTTTTAATTCCCCACAGGCTGACCCATTTGCCTTGCATGGAGGCACCCAGTATCGCAATTTACTGAACTCTATAAACTTCTTAAAACACAGCCAGCCAAATTCATCAAGCTGCAAACTTCTCTACTGAGTGACATGCTGTTTTATGAAATATAGCTACTCTGATCTGTACTTCCTTAGGTATTAGTCTGATTTATAAGGATTAGTTGCTCGATGATAGAGGCCCTGCCTTTCACAAAGTGGTCACAGGACTCACAAGCATTGTCTGACTCTGCTCCTTCAGACTTTCAATAGAATATTTTAATGTATGTCTGCTGCTGCTCCTCTGAGCATTTAAACTTTGTCTCTATGTGTCACTGCTCTCAGGAAAGTGGCTCAGTTTTATCTTTTTATTGACCAGTTGGCAGAGCCATAAATAGAGCTTTTTCATGACCTTCCAATGACCCTCTGCCCTCTATCTGGACTTCCACAAAGTGACATGACATCAGATGAAATCAACTAAAATGAAGCTTGGGCTGTTTAATGCATGAGACTAAATCAGTGACTCTGAATACACCCTAATGACTAATGGTTATTTTCTACAGGGTCTCCCAGGAAGCCCCGGAAGCTCTGGACCCCCAGGAAAGGAGGGACCTGCTGTGAGTAGACAAAATATTTCAATCTTCAGTTATTTAAGTTACCGGAGGAGTTTTAACTTACAAATTACAGACTTTTTTTAAAAGCAGAAAAGAATCTCAGTGGGTGATAAATTCAGGGGCAGATTTTATTCATATGGAGAGCACAGACAATGACCAGTATAAGGCTCCTCCCTATGTACCTACAACTAAACAAAGTAATTTAAAGCATCTTTTTTTATGGTGACAAAGTCAGAGAACTGCAGAACATACCCCAGTTACCAGACAGTTTTTACTCATCATGTCTTAGAGAAACATAATAACTCAAACTCAACTCATCTGAATGTCTTTAAGTGTCTCTAGATGATGTGTAACATTTAACAAATAAATAGTAACTTCTTATGTGTCCATAGACTTGCATCCACTGCATGCCACCTACACAGTAATGCACTAATTATTTTTTTTACCCCCTTGTTTATATATCGGAAACACACAATTATGTTGAAAGTAATTTTAGATGCGTACCACATATTATGGATGCATTTAAATGCTAAAAAGTTTGATTATTATGTTTTTGTCAGAAAACATGATTTACAAATATAGATCATCAAAGAACAAAAGGACAAACTCTCTGTCTCTAGAGGTCCCAAAACCCCACAAAAAATCACCAAAGTTGCTTCAGTTATATTTCCCTTTTTTTTTTCCTGGCACAAAAGCTTTACATCCATGTCATTCTGTGCACTTTATAATCTAGTAATAAAACAGTTAGCATGACTTCCTGCTTCTGCTTCTTCCTGTTTCCTCCTCCAGGGTCCCGCTGGTCAAGATGGCCGCACTGGACCTCCTGGCCCAACTGGACCTAGAGGCCAGCCCGGAAACATCGGCTTCCCCGGACCCAAGGGACCTTCTGTGAGTAGAAAAAAAGCCAAAAGCTGTGATCAGCATCAGCATTTGAAGCTAAATATGTTAAAGTCTGTTGCAACTGCTGCTAAAATGATTTGACCTCCTTTAGGGTGAAGCTGGAAAGCCCGGAGACAAGGGATCTGCTGGCCCCACTGGTCTGAGAGTAAGTTAAAAAAAAATAGAAGAAAAAAAACATAACACCCAGTTGATTTGAAATTTTAGCAACAAGAATTTTAGATCACTTTCTGTTATAGTAATCTACTAACAAGTTCCCATCTTTGCATGTAGGGACCTCCTGGAGCTGATGGCAACAATGGCGCTACTGGCCCTGCTGGACCTACTGTAAGTATCTAAAATCATCCTGACTTCATGCAAGTTTTTTCTCCTGTTTCCAACCAGTAAATCAAATTGTCTGGTGTGTTTTTTTTGTGTGGAATTTTTTTTTAAACCTGTCTTTCATTTTTTCTTCTTGCAGGGTGCTTCTGGAGAGAAGGGAGAGCAGGGACCTAGTGGAGCTCCTGGCTTCCAGGTTTGGACCATATCTTATTCTATAAATGAGCAACGTAGCGCAGGGCAACAAGCAGAAACTTCACCCTTTATTTATGCACTCATTGCTGTAGAGGAAAATCTTTAGTTGTTCCATCACCGGTTAGGCCTATGTTTTGATTGGTTCTTGTTAATTTCTGTAAGAATGCACTGCACAAACCCTTTTACAGTGTATTTCCACAACAGTGCTGCCGCAATATTTTAAGGCATTCATATTGTTTCACAGGAACACACACACAATACTGCCCACCAATTTCATCTCAAAGCCTCTGTCCCAACCTCTTAAGCCTGTGCAGAGGGGGGATCACTTTGACAGTCTTTTACACTGTTGCTAATAATTCTGCATTAAGGCAAGGCACATATTCATTATAGAGCACCATTCATACACAATGCAATTCACAGAGGTGCTTGTACACAGTTCATTAAAGCACATTAAGTACATAAGGCACCTCAAAGGATAGCAAAAAAGATATTATAATAAAACCAATTCAAATGTTAGATTATGAGCAGCAGACAATGAAGGCTTAAAAAAACAAAAGAAATTATGAAATATCCTCAAACTGGGCACCTGATTTCATGCCTTACAGTGTTTCAGTGCTCTGGCTACCTGGCCACACAGATTTACTTTTATTCATTCATGTATATATTTTACCCACAGAAATGTCAATGAAAAGTGCTTTAATTTATGTAGTATGAGTTGATATGTCTTACATGAAGTCGCACTTAGAGGATAAATACAAGGCCAAACAAAACCCCTAAACTTAGACGTCAAGTACCATGTTAAAGCTTCAGGGATTTAGTACAAACAAATTAAGAAAGGTGGTAAAATGAAATAAGATGTTGAGATACAGTGGATATCTGACATTTTAAGTCATCCCTGGCTATTGATTACTTTTTGAAAATCTTTCAAATTAAAATATGTAAATTACATGTTTAGTGGTCAGGACCTTGAAGGGTTAGAAAAAAGTACCTTTTGATATTTCCATCAAATACCGTGTCAAAAACAGAGCAAAATAAATGTTGCTTATTGAATATTTTTTTCAATTGGACTAAATGTATGCTTATGCTTCTACAAAAATGGGCAATATATACCATCTGAGATCACTTAATAACAATGTTGTTTTTTAAAAGACACCTTGCGACCCTTTATAGGTGCCTTGTAGGTCCTGACTTACACTTTACGTGTCCCTGCTGTGGGTGAAAAAAACCAAAACGCAACATGTTGGGACTTTTTTTTTTCAGGACACAGAATTGTCATAAAAAATAAAAACAACATTTAAACGATGCAAATGTCATTTTCAATTAGTTTTTAACTAATTCATTAAAACTGAAGAATGTGTCAGGGATGCATAAGAATGAGTAAATGCACAATAAAAATATATACATAAATAATAAATAAACTATACAATTTAATGTGTATACATTGTGAAACCAAAATTGTGTTGTGGCACTAGGCCTAGAGTGTGTTCCTAAGGATTAAGGCTCACAGTTTGCTCCATCTGTGTTGAGCACAACCCCAAACTGCCCTGGAAGGAACCGAGGAAACCACATGCAAATAAAGCTTGACACAACAGTTAATATGTGTACATACTGGGCTGCAATGTTCTACATGTGGCGAGAATGTTAAACAATATTATAAAGAATAATGCAATCACAGCATCACAACACATTTTATCAATTCAGAATCAACATTTTTCATCATACAGTTATTGTGAGATGGTTTCCTAAAACCAAACATGATAAACATTACATTCTAGGCTCTCTGTGAGTATAGCAGAGTTTGTTGTCTCCTCTGGTCCTGATGTTGTGTTTGTATATTGTTAGGGTCTGCCTGGCCCCGCTGGAGCTGCTGGAGAGGCTGGCAAGGCTGGAGAGAGAGTAAGCAACACACACTACCATATCATACAGTCAAAAAAACAAGAGTAGGCTACATTTCTGACCTAATATGTGTCTCTATAGGGAATCCCAGGAGACCACGGACCTGCTGGACCTGCTGGTGCCAAGGTGAGCGTTTGATATCAAGACATATCATGGAAAGTCATACTATTGTCCATTAGCCCTTGTACTCAATCACAAAATCTCTCCATCTCCAGGGAGAGCGTGGAAACCCTGGTGCTGCTGGCGCTAGTGGACCTCAAGGTTCAATGGGATCCCGTGGACCTGCTGGAGCCCCTGGTGCTGATGGTGGAAAGGTAGGACAATGGCATGACTGATGGCGATCAAGAGTCTTAAATGGTTAGAATTCTCCAAGGCTGCTTTGAGCAGGTGTTAATGCAAAAACAACTTAGAGTCTGCATGTGTGTGTGTTTTAGGGAGAGCCCGGCCCTGCTGGAGCTGTTGGATCTGCTGGACACCAAGGACCTGCTGGCATGCCCGGTGAGCGTGGTGGTGCTGGTGCTCCTGGAGGCAAAGGAGAGAAGGTGAGTTAAAAGAAATGCTCCAAAATATTCAATAAAGGTCATTTTTAACCCTTAAATAACAAATTTTTTTCTTTGCCCCTAAGGGAGAGTCCGGACACAGAGGACCTGATGGCAATGCTGGCAGAGATGGTTCCCGTGTAAGTTTAACCTATCTTCACATAAAGAGCTATAACCATTTAGTGTTGTGCTTCCTAGTGTGAGCAGTCTGTAAGCATTCTCCTGTCTGTCTTTTAGGGTTTGCCAGGCCCTGCTGGACCTCCTGGACCCACAGGAGCCAATGGTGACAAGGTAAGAGGATGATGTGTTGATATTTGCTAGACAAATTATGTCAAAAAAGACATTTTAATGAAGAATATTGCATAGAAAATATAACATAGATTAATGGACAAAATGTTACTTAAATTCAAACTTATTATGGTTGTCTCTAAATGTGTTGGCCAACAGGATCTTGAATGATTGACCTGAAATTTGAATAGTCAACTTGTTTTTCAGGTTGAATTCTCTTCCCTAAAATAAGAAACCAGCTCAGTGTCCCAAATTATTGCACTGTAAGAGAACAAATTTAAACCCCACAAAATTATATATTTTTTTGTGGCCTGAACCTCAACACTGCCACCCAATGGCTGTTTTATACTATTACAACAATGGCCATTGAACATGCTACAATTTACTGTGCAATAAGTTAGTGTAGAAGTGGGATTAAAATGCAGAAAGGAAGTACAGAGGACTGTACATTCAGTTTAAAGAGTGCATTGGTGGAGAATATTTATTATTTTTCTTTTGAAACCTCCTTTAAACTCTTGCTTTATTACTTATTACTTTATCTTAGTAGATTAAGTTCAGTAACTACATACACTCAGGTAAATTTCAATCAAACTATCTTCTGTATTTTCTTGTGTACTCACTTATTATTTTAAGTGAGTCCAAATTATTTTACCTTGTCCAATCCTGGCTACAAGTCAGACAATAAGCAAATTTTGGTGAAATCTGGCATTAGGTGCCTCCATATTGGTGTAATGAAAGGATTCTTGTATTATTTGCAGATGACTGATTATGAGATTAGCAGCTAAATTTGTATACATTCAACTATTTGGGTCGCCCCAAGATTCCACCTTGACTATCATAATGCATACTCAACGCACTGGTTATGAAAAAGCTGATACAGAGTTTATAGATAAATGGGGCAACGCTAAGCTGACAAAACGCTCTCTGTTTTTTCTCTGTAGGGTGAGAGCGGTGCCTTTGGACCTGCTGGCCCTGCTGGAGCCCGTGGAGGCCCTGTAAGTACTTCAGCCTAATTTGCAGCTTAAATCACACGTCAGTGCAAATACAGGTTAGAAGCATAGCTTTTGGATGTACAGTCAAAACAGTATGTCTGATTGGCCTTTTACTGATCATAGGGTGAGCGCGGAGAGGTTGGACCTGCTGGAGCTCCCGGATTTGCTGGACCCCCTGTAAGCCACCTGCCAATCAGCCTCACAATGCAGCCCAAATACCCAGCACCACCCACATCCTGACAACACCTTGTTCCTCTTCTCCCCCCACACAGGGTGCTGATGGCCAGCCTGGAGCCAGAGGAGAGCGTGGACCTGCTGGTGGAAAGGGAGAGGTTGGCCCTGCTGGACCCGCTGGCCCTGCTGGACAGTCTGGACCCCCTGTTAGTACCACATACCACTGAAAAACATGCTTAAATTTCTGCTATCTGAGACATGAAACCTTCGATTAGATATGCTAATGTAAGCACATGTAAGATGGTGTATGATCTTTTTGTTTGTGTATTCAGGGTCCTTCTGGTGCTGCTGGACCTGCTGGCGCTCGTGGAGACACTGGCCCTGCTGTGAGTGCTTAGAAATGAAAAACACATCCTTCTTGCATGCACATGTAGGAAGCATTAAAATGTGAGCATCATACGTAGGAAAACTGTTTTAAAGCTGGGTAATCTGAGTTAATAGTGAAAAGTGAATCTAGTACCAGGAAATCAAGATAAATGTAACTAAAAGTTGTCGTGAAATTTTTGACAGAAGCATATGTAAGATGCTTTCTCTGCAGAGGAAGCAAAAAAACTTGCACTTCATATGCTAAAATGTTAAAACAACTCTCACCTTTTTCTTATAGAAGCAGTACAGTAGCCTTTTAAACTCTCAAATTGATGTTTTTAGATTTATTAATGTAACAAAAGCCTACAAGTGAAACAAATCATTAATGTCAAACAAAGCTCCACCTTTAAATGCAACAGCTCAAACAACAGGATAAATTTCTCCCTAATGCAATGGCAGTTACTTGCTGCAACCATACAATTAAATGTTCCACAAATGTAATAACTGTAACATCCGAGGGGATTTATTATATTTGTGGTAATGTGAAAATCTAATGTTTCCAAAAATAACTTCCTCCTAATGTCAAATGATCATTTTTGATCGTTGAATAATGAAGCCTGAAGCAATGACATTTGAGGAAGGACCCTATAGTAACTGCAGAATTATCTGCTCTGCCTTTGTTACTTAAAATTGCAGTTTTTGGTTTTGTTAACATACTTAAAACTCACCAAACTTATCAAGTGGATCAAAAGAAGATCATTCAAAGAGGTCACTTAAGAGTTTTGCAAAATCACCTCTTCATGCCTGCCTGAATTTTCAAAAAAGGTGTCCACTAAGAAGTAGCACTTTGTCTGGGATATGTCAGGTCACTGTCTGGTTAGCATCAGACATTTTGCAGTAATCCCTCTGTCCCTCTGTCCTTGATTTGGTTATTCTTGTGTCATTCACAGCATTGCACAGCAGCTGGATTTGCCAGATTTCATGTCTGTCATCAGGCTAATCCATCTTGCAAAGCTTCAAGCTAAAAGGCCTATGTCTGCTCAGAAAATAGGACAAGAAAACAGTAGCTACAAGTGTGGAGTACTTGTACTGAAAGTGTGACATTTTTGCAAGCCTCTGACTGGCCGGTGATGAATGTGACGGACGAAGTGTTTTTTCAGTCAGCTTTTTGTTTTCATCATTTTCCATGGGATGTTGCCCAGTTTGACTTGAGAGATGTATCCTATGGATATGTGAAACAGTCCATCTCTTGTGTCAGGTTATCGCTTCAGGGCAATCAAGACAATATGTACAGCATAGTTTTATGTAAGCATTTAAAATCTGCTAATGGAATGAAATTGAAGTTAAGCTCGAGATGGAAAAAGGGAATTGTTGGTGAACAAGAGGAACGGGTAAATATTTCAGAAAAGCTTCAGTTTGAACAACTGGATTGAAAGCATCACAGTCCCATGCAAAATCCAAAAAGTCTGCTTCTATGGAGTGCAAAAGTGGGTACAAAGTTTTCCCTGGGAGACTCAAAAAGAACTTTTGCAGTGTGTGCAAGATGCGAAACATTCATAGTCCAGTACCATTTAAAGGAAGCTGTAACTTTTTGTAGCCCTTCGGACGATGCACTCTTCCTTTTTGCATGGCAGCCAGAATACCTGAAATTATGTAGCCCCTGCCAAATAATAAGTAAGGAAAGGTAAGCAACAGCTACATGCCAAGATTGATGAGCAAATTAACTCATCAGTCTTTGTCTTATGCAGTTTAAGTGAGGCGTTTCCCTTTGTTTAAACATTATCCTCAGCAGTGACAGTGACTGACATATTCTCAGAGAAACCAGTGCTGCAGGCATAGATCATTTTTTTGGTCTTTTAATTGTTTAAAATGTGGAATCCCTACAGGGACTGATAAGGGTGGGGAAATTTTAGCTTTTGTTAAGTTTTTGAGGATTTGAGACATTGACCTAGAATACAAGAACTTTCTAGTCAAACTGGAACACATGGTCAGCCTTGCTTCTGGCCACAAAGTCATCATTTAAAAATGGTTAAATTATAAGGTTGCAAAAACAGCAAGATATTTCAGTCATTTATTTTTTTTACCCAGCTGTGCCAAATATAGATGTCTTACTGCATGATGTCATCTTTCACACACATGATTTGCATAAAGCAACAACAAGACTTTATCTACCTGAAACTTTTGGACCCTTGTTCATGTATGTTTTCTATGTCAGGGTCTGACTGGTTTCCCTGGTGCTGCTGGCAGAGTTGGTGCTGCTGGTCCCGCTGTGAGTACTGATTTCAAATTAACAATCAATAATAATCACAAAAACACACACAAAAAATACTTGTAAATATACCTTTAGACATACACAAACTTATTTGACATTAACCTTTCCAACTTCCTCTCCCTCTCTCAGGGTATTGTTGGTCCCCCTGGCCCCGCTGGTCCTTCTGGCAAAGATGGTCCCCGTGGTGTCCGTGGTGATTCTGGTCCTGCTGGTCCTCCTGGAGAGCAGGGTATCGTTGGACCCCCTGGTCCAGCTGGAGAGAAGGGACCTTCTGGAGAGTCTGGACCTGCTGTAAGTCTTTGGAATAAATGGCATTTAAATAAGAGTTGAGTTTTTTCATCTGTAGTTTGAGAAATTAAATCTTAGCTTAAATCAGCATTATGGTCTGGAAACATTCATTCTCAGTGCATTATTATGTGTCCTGTGTGTGTTTAGGGTCCTCCTGGTGCACCTGGATCCACTGGTCCTCTTGGACTTCAGGGATTCGTTGGTCTGCCTGGTGCTAGAGGAGATCGTGGTTCTCCTGGTGGTGCTGGTGCTGTTGTAAGTACAAATAAACATAAATAAGTTACAATTATTGAAAGAACATTGAACCCTGTTTATCTTTCCATAATTCTAGCCCTCTACTCTCCAAAAATTGATAGGTAATTGATAGTTTTTTAAAGTGAAATACATAAATAACTATTTTCAACATCAGAACTACTGATTAACTCAAGATATTTTAAACTTTTGCCGGGGAGGTTATGTTTTGCTGTTGTTTTATTGTCTGTCCGTCCATCTGTCGATCTGTGAAAAAGGTAACTTGAAAAGTCCTCAACAGGTTTGATGAAATTTCCAGGGAATTTTGAATATTGGATATGGCACAAGGAAGAAGTGATGGTGTTCTGAATGCAGATGCAGATCCAGAATTTTTTAAAGAAATTGCAAATGGAGCAGTTTCCACATTTTGCTTCATTTTTAAATCTGCTTTAGTTCATCTCAACTCAAGGATTAATCTTAAAGATCTTCTTTTATTTGGCACTAACAATGCACGCTTATGTACAAACCAATGTTGACTTATTAAGCAAATCACAGAAAATAGGAGAAAACAAAATGCAGTAATGACCAGGCACCAAGTATTTTCTGTCTATGTAATTCCAGTTTTTATATATTTTAAATATCCAGACCAATATCTACAGAAATGATCATACAGAGCCTTACAAAAGGATCGATTTCTCCACATTATGCGCTTCCTTTAAAATTGATATTCACTCCTCTTTTTCGGGTAGATTAGCCACTTCTTGGATATACCTGCTTTTCATTTTTATTGCTATGAGTAGAATTAAAGGTCGCTACTTGTCTTGTGTTTGGTATATTCTGAAAATACACATACTGCAAACAGCCATCAATCTTAAACATAACAATACTATTAATAATTTCTCTATCCAACACTGATAAATCACCAGAACATTCAAAAATCTATTCAAGATTATTCGTATGTTTTACCATCTACAGTCATGAACTGATGCAGGTCTAAGGACAAAATCCATGAGAGCATAAAATTATAAACAGTTTAAAATGTTTTACTGGATTTGACTTAGTCATATTCTCTGCCCCCTCTCACAGGGTGAGGCTGGTAGAGTTGGACCCGCTGGTGCCCCTGGACCCCGTGGACCCCCTGGAAACATCGGTCTGCCTGGTATGACCGGACCTCAGGGAGAGGCTGGACGCGAGGTATTGGATTAGGACGAGCACTTAAATGCAGACACTGTCAAAAGCTTGCAGATTTAATAAATGTTGGCTTACATACACAATGCTAAAAAATTAGAAGGAATTCTTACTTTGCTGTAGGAGTTACATGCAATAAAAGTTTTTTAAAAGCTATTGGAAAGGGCTAGACAATTTGTTGAGGTTTAAAGATAAATATATGAATTTGTAATTGAGACATAGAAAGCATTTTTACCAACATAGTTTATACTTAATTTATATTATATGTTTAGTCTGACTTTATCTGGCCATTGGTGAGTGAAATGTTGATAACGCATCTGATGTGTAACATGTCTACAATCTTTAGGGTAGCCCTGGTAACGATGGACCTCCCGGCCGTTCTGGTGCTGCTGGATTTAAGGTAGTGTCTTCCTTTACACCTTAAACACGTTAACGAACAAAATATCTGCAGGTGCAGGGCTCTGACCATAATCTCCAACTTAATCAATGTGTGTAGGGAGACCGTGGTGAGCCTGGACCTGCTGGCGCCGCAGGACTTGCTGGTGCCCCAGGCCCTGCTGGACCCACTGGAGCTGCGGGTAGACCTGGAAACCGTGGAGAGTCTGTATGTACAAACACACAACCCTTTCAACCTCATTTATTTATGGTTAAATCATTTTCAAAAAGCTCAAAATGCTTCACTCATTAACCTTTTTTTTTTCTTCTTCTTCTTCTTTAAGGGCCCCACTGGACCCACTGGCCCTGCTGGCGCTGCTGGAGCTAGAGGAGCTGCTGTAAGTGAAATATTCACATATAACGTCACAGAGACTGCACATAAAATATACACCAGTGTTGCACAGCCATTGCTCTACATTAATTTTACTGTAGCTATGATACTTTCTGATTTGGCCTCTGTTCATGTGTTTCACAGGGACCTGCTGGACCCCGTGGAGAGAAGGGAGTTGCTGGAGATAAGGGAGAGAGAGGCATGAAGGGTCTGCGTGGACATCCTGGTCTGCAGGGAATACCTGGACCTTCTGTAAGTAGGATTTGTGAACATTTAGAAAAATTTGCCATTTACACCTGACACACAGACAGCAGGTTTAGAAATTTCACTGTGAAGCAAACACTAGCCTGCTGACAAGGTCCTAAGAGTTATTATGATAAGACTGATGCTGGTTCTCGGCCTACAGGGACCTGCTGGTGACACTGGATCTGCTGGACCCGCTGGAGTTGCTGGACCCAGAGTAAGTGTTTAGTTGGCATAATAAAAAATACATTTTCTTAATAGATGTGGAAACAGAAAGCTGTGAACTGAAATCAATTACACAACTGTCGACTACACAAATGTCAGTGGCTCTGTCAGATGAGCCAAGTCACTCTAAGGGAAAGGATCAACGAAAGATCAGACTGATTGAAACTTTTTTCTTGACAAAAACAGTGACATTTAAGCAAGGCCTACGGGAGCTTCCTCACTGGAGTATTTCATAAAATTGTTGAAAAATTGTAATCTTCCATGTCTACATGTAGATGCTGTAATGTACTGACTTTTAAATCTTTGATAAAATAGTCCATCACACAACACAAGACAAGATGGCTGAATGTGTGTGGTGTTGATTGAGATTACACTGCATGCAAAAATTTTAATAACTCTAAACTGTCAGAATGAATGGACAGTAAAAGGATCAGTCATGTGTGATTCCTGTGTGTTACTGCAGTGCATTTTTTGGACTTTCAAACTCTATTTTGATTTTAGTTCATGCTCACCTTGTTTACACTTAAAATACTCTTCTTAATAACAAATTGAATTTTGATGTTCCCCTCATGATGCACGCCATTGCCAGTGAGCTCCTAGCAATTTCCCTCCTTGACTAAACCACTGATGACCAGATTGTGTGATTATCTCTTCTTCAGGGACCTGCTGGACCCCACGGACCCTCTGGTAAGGATGGTAGAGCTGGTGGACATGGAACTATTGGAGCTCCTGGTGCTCGTGGACCCCCTGGATACGTTGGACCCGCTGTAAGCAAATTCAGACAGAATTTGATCAACTTGTAAAGCAAACATTTTATATCCATTGCCATGAAATCCAACCAATTCTTTGGCCGTCCTATTTACCCACTCTGTTAACCATATCAGGGTCCTCCTGGAGCCCCTGGTCTGCCTGGACCTCCTGGTCCCGCTGGTGGTGGATACGACATCTCTGGTGGATATGATGAGTACAGAGCTGATCAGCCCGCCATGAGAGCCAAGGACTACGAAGTTGATGCCACCATCAAGTCTCTGAACACTCAGATCGACAACCTGCTCAAACCCGAGGGATCCAGGAAGAACCCCGCCCGCACCTGCCGTGACATCAAACTCAGCCACCCCGACTGGAGCAGCGGTAAGATCAACTGAATATGATTACATGAACCATAATTCAGTAATAAATAATTGTGTTTGTTCAAGGGCTGGAAAAATGAAGGATATGGTGATATATATTTCAGAAAAATAATAATAGTAATAACCATCGACAGTAATGTGCTTTAGTCCAAAAGATCATCTTTTGAAGAACTGTCATTTCATATATTTTGTTCACTTAAGGAGAATAGTTATAATTGGTAAAAATCAGATGACACTGACACCAGAGATAAAAGTCCCACACCTTCAGCCTTTGGGAATTATTGCTTGTAATTGTCAAAAACTGTTCTTTTACATATCAGAATTTTGTCCAGTATCATCCAGCCTTATTTTACATCCTCATTATGGAGGCAAAGTCTCATAATTCATCTGTTTGACTCTGTTTGTCTTTCTGTTTTAGGATTCTACTGGATCGACCCCAACCAGGGCTGCATTAATGATGCCATCAAGGTCTTCTGCGACTTCACCACCCGTGAGACCTGCATCTATGCCCACCCCGCCAGCATTGCCCAGAAGAACTGGTACAGAAGCACAGAGAACAGGAAGCACGTCTGGTTCGGAGAGACCATCAACGGTGGCACTGAGGTTAGCAGCCTTAACATATCTAATTTTTCAAGTAAAACACACATGACTAAGACATAAGAAGTAACATTTGTTATGTTCCCTTCATGCAGTTCACCTACAACGACGAAAACGTCAGTTCCCAGAGCATGGCCACTCAGCTGGCCTTCATGCGCCTGCTGTCCAACCAGGCCAGCCAGAACATCACCTACCACTGCAAGAACAGCGTTGCCTACATGGATGGTGAGACTGGCACTCTGAAGAAGGCCGTGGTGCTCCAGGGCTCCAACGACGTGGAGCTGAGAGCTGAGGGCAACAGCCGCTTTACCTTCTCCGTGCTGGAGGATGGCTGCACTGTAAGTACTTCTTTACTTTGTAATAAGTTTATGAATATTTACAAATGCTTTTTAAACTTCAAAATGTGTTACCCCAATGTGACACAGAACAAGGCAGACCTCTTATGGAGACAGAAATATAAAGCTTACCACCTGCACCTAGAAACAAACAAGCATAGTAGTAATGTTATTGTTTAGGGTCCATAAATAACTACTAAATTCTTGCATGAATCATGTATGAAAATGCGTGAATTCGTGGTTAAATACCAGAAATACACACGTCTTAAGCTTACCTCTTTACAGTTATTAATGCATTAACTGGGGTGTTTAGATTCTTCCATTCTAATCTCTTGGAATTTAACAAAAGGAACTTTTACAGAAAAAAACAAGTAATTCAAACTTTTTCCAATGCTATTTTAATTTAATTTTTATTTAAAGTGTTTCTGTTCAAATGCATGTCATATTAAATTTTACAGAAACATTTACAACCAGTTATATATCTCATTTTGTGCAAAAACTGAACAAACTTAGTGTGTAGTGTAACACTCAAAATATTACTGTAGTACCAAAGAGTGCCACAGGGTGCTGCCATTGTAAGTGATAATGTTGTGCACCCCTACTAATAACCAAGATGCAACCTCAATGGCTGAAAAAGGAGGACCATGTGGAAATGCCAAAAGCTATAGTTTGTCGAAACAGACATTTTTTATGGCCTAAATAACATCCTTACAGCCTGTTTCAAAAAAGGCTTCAGTCTAAATGTTTGACACTACTATGTGATCTCACTGTAAGGGAGATGGTTGTTTTTTTTGGATTGCGTCTGTTTCATTTGATTAAGAAAATAAAGGAGATGATTGACATGGTAACGCATCCACTATCAGTCAGCCTCAAATCCCACCTGATCATGACCTCCCCGTGTGTGATTAGGTTAAGCTAAAGTTCAGCTGAGATAGCACACACGGAATGGCCGGGTCCATTACGACATATCAACAACTTTCCAAGGCACCTTTGATAACCAGATGACTGAGGACACATGGCTTCGTTTAATTCTGATGTAAACACCTCAGATAATGTATTACCTAACAAAAGAAGTCATTCATTTGATGCCAAGTAATATGCGTTTTTGCTGGTATTTAATCATTCAAGATTCATGATAATTTGTGGGCCAGTCACTGACACTTAGTAAAGTAAAAGCTTTGTACCGACAAGATATCAATTACAGATGTTCAATATTATCTGTGTGGTAGCGGTACTGGCAGATAATTGCCTCAAAAGCTTAATATCAGTATCATGAAAATGTCAGCCAATATATGCCAGCACTAAAGCCTCAGACATTAGTTTGTAGAAAAATGCACTTTGCATATAATAAAGATGTAATCCAAAGAATGACTTTCAGAAATTCACATTTATAGGTAATATCATTATCTGTATTGGCTAAAATAAGTTTTGAAATATGGTATGTTGGTATTGGCAAGAAATCAAATATCAGGCATCTCTATTATTTATTAGTCGTACAATGTTTTTCTACCAGCACAAACCTCCATTTACCCGACATCCCCAAGTGACACAACAAGGACCAACAGCCCCAAGATAAGTTCAAGTAAAAATGAAGCAGGGGTACAGGTCAGACAAAAAGCCTAAATTTATGTTACCGACTTAATATAGGCGACAAAGAAGGCATTTGTCACTGAGGTAGCTCATTTAAAAATCAAGAATCTCTTTACTTCATAAACCTTCACTAAAGAGGTGTGGGTGTCAAAGAGATGAAGCGCTTATGTCAGACCACAGTGTGATTTATTGAATTCAAACACTCTTCTTTCTTTCTCTTACACCTGCAGACACACACTGGTGAGTGGAGCAAGACAGTGATCGAGTACAGAACGAATAAACCATCTCGCCTGCCCATCCTCGACATTGCACCTTTGGACATTGGTGGAGCTGATCAGGAGTTTGGTTTGGACATTGGCCCAGTCTGTTTCAAATAAATAGACTCATCATGATAAATTAAATACCACCAAAGAGAGAAAGAACGAAAAAGAAAAAACAAAATCTCTGCCCTTCTTTCTGTGTTGTTTTTTTTTTTATACTGAATGCTGATTTCTCTCTGCAAATCCACTTGCTTAAGATGGGCAACTATCTGAGAGGACTGAACGGACTGACGTTTGGAGCGTTTGTGCAATGCAAATTAATACAGCAACCCCAAAGGGACGCGGGAAAACACCTTGTTGTGGGACATCATGTCATCCTTTTGTAAAAAATGAAAAGAAGTGTAATAAAAACGCTGAAAGTACGCATCACTTTTGTGGTCTTTGTATATCTTCCAAAGAGGAGGTTTAAAACCACAATTTCCATGAAAAAAAGGTTTAAACTACCTCATGCCTGTAAAGAAAATACTATTGACACAACCGGGATCCACAACAGAGATGTTCTATTGCTTCAAGATTTGTCCCGTATCGGAAGGTGCTCAGTTACTTGAAGCAGAGACCTATGGTGCTAAAATGCAGCTGTGGAGCGAACCACTTTTTTTACTGTATTACTTTGTATTGACCTTTGAAGAGTCTGGTTTTGGCCCCCGATACTCCCCCACTTTAAGCAGGTGGAATCTTCCTAAAACTGATGTCTGGATTTTGTTTTGTTTTATTTTATTTTGTCCTTTTTTGTTTTGTCTAGAAGGTTTTTGTTCAGACTTTTTTACTCTTCATCCCCCCCCACAACGAGTGTTCATACTGACAGCACATATTTCATTCAATTCTGATGGTTTTTAAGGCGGCCTCTCTCTCTCTTTCTCAAAAAATGACACCACAAAGTCTATTGTACCTATTTTGTATATGTGAGATGTTTAAATAAATTGTGAAAAGTTCTGAAATAAAGCATGTCCAATGTCCTAAAACACACCACTCAGTGACTTAAGTGCCTTCATGTTTCCATGACACCACTGAATCTGTGTCACTGCATTTTGGTTTTTAGTTTGGTTGATGATTTTCACGTCAACGCTTACTTAAACATCTTCCTATTGTGGAAGCACAGACAAATCTTTGTTTACAACCCCCCCATTTTTTTGCCTTTCCCGGTACATCTGATTTTAATGTACAGTAAAATTCTTGTTGACACTGTCCATGCCAATGTGTGATTACTAACGTGCATTGTTTCCTGTAAATATGCATCTTCTGATGTTGCTTTTTCTTTGCCTAATACAGCTTTTGCATCCAAATAAATTTCTGTGATTTGGATCAAGGCTTGTAGCGCAATGATGCATTCATACAAACTATAGTTTTCAAGATCAGTGTGGGAACCTGACAGTTTTTTTAGTCCCATAATTATTCCAGATACTAGCATTTAGTGTGGAAAGGGAAATGGTATGAAGGCCTTTAAATTCATTCTTTAAATGTGGGTTTAGCTTTGTCTATCCTGGTCAGACGGCATGAAGGGTCACTTGTAGTTTTTTCTATCACCACTATAGGGCAATACACTTTTTTTTAAAAATTTACTCTCCTTTTTAGTTCAGTTTAGTGTATTGACAATTTTACAACAATCAGATACACTGGTTTATTGAAAACAAATCATACATATACATTAGGATGATGCTTTTTAGCAATGACCAACAAACAAGGCTCAAACAAAAATGGTGTCGACTGAAACTTTAGCTTATTATACTTACCAGTTTACATTCATTTTATATCAGCTCCCTTCACATTTATACAGATCAGGAAGAGAAGGTTACAGATATTATTATACAATCTGTAATACATAAAGTTCTGTCAACCAAAACATTCCAGTTTCAATACATGTGCATTCTGACATTTATTCTTCTGTTTTACATTTGATCATTTAGTTCACCATACATGCGGCCCCTGAAAGTTAAATAGATACACTTTTCTGAACTTGTGTCACCAGGTGGCAGAGAAAGTAACTGATGACATTAACAAGTGCATCCAAATATTTTTTTATGATTCAATAAAGGTTTGTAGCGTAGTGGTTCATTCATACTAACTATAGTTTTGAAATTCAGTGTGGGGACCTGACAGCTCTGCCAGAGACTGGGAGTCAGTGTGAGTTTAGCGTGAAAATTGAAGTGGAACACGGACACACTTGTAGTTTTTTTCTATCACCACCAGATGACAGCATAGATTTTTGTATTTAATCACAATAAAACCCGTGAGAGTCAAGTCACATGGATGGGCAACTTTTATTTCCCAGTAGCAGGGAGAGTAACTAATTACATTTACTCACATTAGTAAATAGAGTAGCTTTACTTTGGACTTGTTCTTGTGGAGAAATTGTTATAGTCAGCACTTTTACTTTCGTTTCAAAAAGTCTTATGAGAACAATTGTATTTCCCCACATTTCATTTCATTATATTATACCAATCATCAAAACTTTAATTTAAAAAACACAGCACTTTATCAATCAAAACTTTCCATAAACCAGTCACAACATCAAAATTTAACTTTGCTACAGATGCCAAGTTTGGCAATTTGACACTCATTACTAAACATTTGACATTAGTTTTGCAACCATAACACTGAAACAAGTGACTTAACTGATAACACCAGTTACTGTCCTTTATGGACACAGAGAAGTGCATCTAAATAGTTAGTGCTTTAAGTACATATTACATGAAATACTTATTTCATTTGAGCAGGATCATTAAGCGCAACTCTTTGTTTTTATCAAGGTTCCTGCATGTCTACTTGAGATTGTTTACTTGTTTATTTTAAAGGATCCAGATTAGTTGCTTCCAAAGCAACAACTAGTCTTGTAATTTTGTACTAATTTCACTCCCTGTCAAGTAGGGGTTGATTAGTTATAACATAAGGCAACTATAACTACAACGCTATCAAAGGAAATAAGCTTATGCACAAAAATGAAATTTTCAAGTCAAATGTAGAAAGTAATAATTGGTAATTTAATTACCTAAACATGAGCCAATTTTAGGACTACTTCAACAGTGCATTAAACAGAGTATTAAAACTAAAGCACATTTTACCTCCACTTGTATGTTTTGTTTTGTTTTTTCAGATGTAGTATTTTGAGGCATTTAGTAATGCTCCATAAACGTTTTTTGAGAAGCATTTACAGTCAGTTATGTCCTCTAAAGATTTGGACTGGACAAAAAACACATACCAGTTAACAAAATTATTAGTGAAGTATTTCTTATTTTTATCACTACAGCGTATGGGTTCTTGAGGGCCCACTGCCAACTTCTTGAGAAATTGTGGCCCAGATTTTGAAAGATTTTACTACTGTTAGGAGGTGACACAGAAACCTCTTGTGAGGAGGTCATAAAACTAAAATAAAAAAGGGTAACATATATGCATTTTCTACTTTTATTAACTGGTAATTTAATCATATATATATGAAAAGTGCACCATTAGTATAATACAGTATGTTTGTTACAAACCTCGGGGTGGAAATACAGCACTAATGTTGTACCAGAATGAAAGCAAAGTTGCTTTTCTGAAATTTTACTCAAATACAAGTAAAAGTATTACTTTATTAATTTACTTTATAAAATCTGAAAAAACAAAAGGTACTTGTGCAAAGAGACCCCTAACCCCACTGGTATCCACAGACACTTCTGAAGACTTCATAATCTACCATTTGGCCTTTCGTTGCCACAACATTACCACCTTTAACTGACACAGGCTCTGTACATACAAGCTCCGGGTAGTGATAATGTCGATGCTGCCTGCCACACGGCCCCTTACCAGCCCTCCAACCCCAGTTTGTATACCGATGAGCAGCAAGAGTCAGAACATCACTGGAGTCTTCAGGTTGGGACCTCCCATGGCCATCAGAGCCCAGACAGCAATGTCACCTTAAACAGACCCAGACCCTGTACATGCAAGCTCCAGGTAGTGATATGCTGAGATTACCTTCCCTAATCCCACTGATACTTAACATCACCCATTAAAAATTACTATCATGTCAAAATTAGAGATTGGGGAAAAGATCAATACACTATAGTATCACGATAATTGGTGAGGCAATATTGAATCAGTTCAATTTCCAATAGCGTCAGAACATCATTGTTTCCACTCATGAAACAATGACGTAGAGTTAAAATGCTACAGTGACACCTATGGATATGATTTACTGAAACATCATTTTTACTCTTGTTTTTGAAACCTACACATTTTCAGCTGAGATTAAATTTCAGGTATCCATCTAGAGCATAATAACCCTGTCCCTGCTGAAATTCTGCCTACACCAAAATTTCAACTCTTCTCAGTTTGCTGTGTATGTATTAAACCAGTTATGACAAACGTTGTATGAACACAATACTGGTTGTAGTAAAACACATAAGAGAGAACATAAGTGTTGACTACTTTGGCCTGAAGCCTAGGTGAGTTAAGGAGGCATTTGTCTTTTCCATTGAGCTGAAGCAAAACAAGTTCAGTGGCTAAAAGTTATTTAAAATGTGTAGAAAAGGAGTGCAGAGTGACTGGGAAGGACTGCTGTGAATGTTAGAATAATATACTGTACAATAAAATGTTAATTTAAACAGTTATGCATGAAAATAAAATATATATGGCCTACTGCTGAGACTTGGTTGTTTTAAGGACCAAATCAAAATAAGACACTGGGTCAAGCTTTTATATTTACAGTGTATTCAGACTGATAGTTTACATTACCTGAGGTGACACTGCTTTAACATGCAAACAACGCATGGGTTATATAGGCATTTCAGTATGTTATAATCAAATGGTACTATACTTAACAACTTGTGTTTGCATAACCGCTGCATACTAAAGTGCAAATAACGTTATAAAAGCAACATTTAACACACTCCGTGTGGGAACAGCATCAGCTGTAGGTTACTGTACTGTGTGTTGACACAACTTTTGTATTTATTGGTATTTACAAGATAAAGCTCTTCCAAAGCTGCTCAGTTTTAGTAAAATTCTTTTGTTAAATTTCATTAAAATCACATTCACACACTAACTTTCTGGCCAACATTTGCTGATGCAGAGGGAAACGTCAAGCCGTGTCGAGCTCGGTCAGGCCATGTAGAACTACTTGCTTAAAAGTTTCTGATCTTTGATCTGCACTTGTGAAAACCAGCAAGAGTTGACCTCCTCTTATCTTCACTACCCTCAGTTACAGCTTCGTTCATCTCTGACGGCTCCAGCAACTTCCTCCTCAGGGCTGTACTCCTGTTGGATGACTTGAGGTGCCCTTTTGGGACAGCTATCTTTCGTCCTCTAGGCATGTTGTTGGAATACTGAGTCCAGCTGCAGCTGCACGTGGCGAAATGGCAGATACATCTGCTTCATACGCTGTTTTTTAGGTGATGTCACAATATGTTTGTAAAACATTCAGCAGCACTACGTTCCATTAGGCCAAAGTTCCCCTAAGTTGAGCATGCTGCCCATGCTCACAACCATTACATCTACAAGGTACGTTTCCCTCCGCTCTAGATGAGTCAACCTGCATTGAACCCAGCAAAATTGACCCTGAGAGTGTACTTTCACAGATATTTTGATGATTTCTCAACAACGATCAATGTTAGCTAATATATGTTGATAGTGAATGGGCCTTTAAGCAAATAGGCCCATTCACACATCAAACCAGATGATTTTTATACCTCTGTGCTCACAGCAGCTTAGGCCAGGAGCATTGTGTTTTCAGGTTGTCTGTAAACATCTGTCCAATACTTGTGAAGTTGTGAATGAAATATCTCAAAAATGCTTCTTAAATGTCCCTCAAATGTCCACTCTGGCTTAAGGATGAAGAAATTACTCTTTGGGGGTCGCAGGTCAAAGGTTGGGGTCATGGAGCTTTGTGATCATCCAATGCTTGTGAGCATGATTGCTAAAATGTGACGTCTCAAGAATGCTTTGAACAAATGTGGATCTAATCAGGTATATGGCTGTCTGCCAGTTACCTTTAATATATGCAGTACTCAAATCTTTTTCCCATTTGCAAAAAAATATTTAGCACATTATACAAGAGGAATGAACGGGTAAGAGAAGAGAATAAAGTGCCTTCTTTCTTTGTGCTCCAAGATTAAAGTTTCTTCATCATCACATGGTAAGTTAAGAGAGAAGGGAAAAATCTGAAAAGACATAAAATGCCTAATTTGCAGATACTCAGAATATGTTGCTTGGGAAAACTGAAGGCCCACTGAAATTGTTGAAAGGATTGTAAAGCATTATCTTTGAACAAGTCACATATTACATGAATACCTTTATCCTGTCAAGAAGAAAACAAAGATGAGCATGTTCCTGCGGGGAAATCAGGGTTTGAACTACTGGAATAAATGCAAATTAAACATTTCTGAGACCACAGGTGACCAGACCCTGGGTATAAGGGTATATGGAGATATGGGTGGAAAGCACATGGGTCAATACCGGTTTCTCTTTTTAGATACAGAAAACCATTACCGAAAGTAACAGGCACAACACGCACAGCTGTATCAAGTCAGGTAATGAGAGACCACCCAAGCTAACAGGGGATTGAAACATCTTAGGACTAAATCTGAGTTTTTTGCTTTGCAAAATTAATAGGGGTGTCCCGATCTGATATTGATACTGGATATCGGTCCGATATCAGCACAAAAATAAATATCGGATAATATCGGCCTGCATCTAAAACTCCGATATAACCTCTCTGATACAAGCAGTCGATTCTAATTTATTTTTTATTTATTTAATTCAGTTGTAGAATATGCTTATGTTTAAGTTAAACACAGTGGTTATTTTGCAATTGAAAAATATATTTTTTTGTTTATATTGGATTTATTAGGGTTACTTTTCAGGGTCTTCTAATTTATTTTTTATTTATTTTATTTAATTGTAGTATATTCTTATGCTTGAGGTTTAAATTTATTTAACCCATTGTTTAATAACAAATGGGTCAGTTTTTCTCATACCTACTATTGCTGACTACTGTTCTCTGTTTGAGAAATCTCACTTGATCAAGCCTTTTCTTAAAGTCAATACTACAAGTAAGTAATAAAAGTATGAATGATTCCTGCTGATATCGGATCGGATCGATATAGGTATCGGCCAATACTCAAGGCTGCAATATCGGTATCGTATTGGAAGTGAAAAGTTGCATCAGGACACCCCTAAAAATTAATTCAGTAAATACTTTTCTAAATCTTAGTTGTATTTTTTTGTGTAAAAAAGAGAACATCTGCAGCCTGGACTTTTCTAAAAAACAAGGAGTAAACGTACATTTTGTAAGTGTTTTTAATTATCAAAGGTTTGTGCTAAAGGGATAGTTCAGTATTTTGAAGTGGGTTTGTTTTAGGGTTCATGTCAGCTGTGAATACATATAAACAACAACTTGTCATAAATAACAACCTGTAATGGACCCAGCACATATCTGCTGCTGCTGGTTTCAGCAGCTCCACTTTCTGTTCCACCTAAAGAGAGCTTACCTTCCTTCTTCCATCCTCACCGCCAGAGGCACTGTGGAGAGCATCTAACAAGCTGCATCACTGTTTGGTATGAGAGCTGCAGTGTCTCTGACAGAAAGGCCCTGCAGTGGGTGGTGAAGGCAGCCTCAAAAGTAACAGGTGTTCCTCTCCCAGCCATAGAGGACATTGCCCACAGTCACTACCTGTCACAGGCCATCAGGACCGTAAAGGACCCCACCCATCACAACAATGGACTGTTCACCCTTCTGCCCTCAGGGAGGAGGTACTGAACCCTGTGCAGCAAAATCAACATGTACAACAAAAGCTTCTTCCCCACTGCAGTAAGACTTCTGAACTCACATCAAATCATCCTCCTTAAATAACTGTAACAACCACAAGAGACACACAGAATCTGCACTTAACCAAACAACTGCACAAAGTCTTCCTACTCTGCTACCATTCATTTTATGTATGTTCTGTTTATAGGCTATATTCCTTAGTCTGCTCTTTCTTGTAACCACTTAAATCCATTCTGGACATAAAAATCTGAAGCTATGTTTAGATACAATACTTTGTTTTTTACAACTTTATCTGCACTAAGATCTCCTTTATATGTATGTATATATGTTTATATATATACATATATATATATATATATATATATATACATATATATATATATATATATATATATATATATATATACATACATATATATATATGTGTGTGTGTGTGTGTGTGTGTGTGTGTACATAATAAGTGTATTCTAAGTCAAACTATTTGCATCTGCACTGACACTGTTCTTTATTCGCACTCCATTGCAATCTACACTGTACTTTAAATTACATACTGCTTTACTTGCACTAAAGCTCAATTTGGTGAACTTATCTGCTAGAAAATCCATTTGCTTTGGCACCACTTTGCTTCAGGTGGAGGGACACATAGACCACACAGCAGAAATTTGTCCTGACAGGACAGATGACTTGGGGACTTACCCTAACTTTACATTTTTTGCACATCCCCATATTTACAAAGAAACTCCCTGCTCTAAGGGGCTAAGCAGCTCTGAAAATGTCCAAATGTAAAGCCTTTTTCATGAGCAGCCCTGAAATCTCAATGAAAATACCTTGATAGCCCTATAGGTTTAATGTTTATAATATGTCTGCAAACTTGGAGATAAGTGTGCTACATGGATAAATACTGTGCAAGATTTTAAAGTGAACTTCTCTGGAGGGGCATACCCAAGCTTTTCTCCAGTTTATTATCTAGCTGTGGATTCTAAACAGTTTTGCCAGTAGAGGAAATTTTGTAATATTTTTTTGAGTTCTTTCATTATGTGCTTTTTGTCATCTCAAGTTATACCTCCCACTTTTAACCAGCGTCTCTCAACTTATCATTTTGATACTTCAAATCATTATTTCACCTGAGGGGATATCTTTAATTTAAAAAACAAGTCCTTAAATGTTAGGAAAGATTTTGCTCATTCAGCCCTTCTCAGGTAGGCGATACTGACAGAATAACATGACCTCCTTTGGTGGGGTAATAGAAACCACAGAGCCTATAGGAAACCAGGATATGCTGAACTCACCTCCTGGTACATGCTCCAGTTGTGTAAACTACCTTCATAAAATATTTGACTGAAGGAGGACACACCAAAGTATCATGGTACAGGCAGTACTGGTTAGACTGCGCTTTCCAGCTCTCTGACTTTACTGCATTCTTAAAAATAAAGTCTCTGATAAGCCACTCAGGTGTCAGTGAAATAAAAGCTTCATTAGACCTCTTCTCAGGATTGTGTTGGTCAGTTTGTTGACTGACAGCTCATCAACCCTGTGAAATTTGTAGAAACTGTACTTGTAGGACTTGTGAACTTGTTTTTTTTTATTTTATTTTTTATTGGTCCTTAAAATGTATGACGTCAAAATCCTTCACCATAGCCCCACCTTTGTCAACCTCTCCAAAGTGCAATCAACCAGTGTGATTATGAACACCTGCATGAGTTACCTTTTAATAATAGGGAAGGTGAACTCTGAATGCAAGTCCCACCTTTTGGGTAGTTTTTTAACACAATGTGAACACGCCTTCAAATAGCAGGAAAAGGCGGAAAGAGACATAACTCCACAGAACTTTCTTCAACTACGATCCTATCTCCTAAAGTTACTTTGCTCTCCCTGTATAATTTAGCTTACTCCACCAGACTTGACAAACTAAATATTATTATAATCTGCACCTGCCTCGACGATGGAGAAGGAGGCGTTGTCGAGTGAGGAGGCTGTGGCAGCAGACGAAGCAGCCGGAGGAGCGCCGCCGCCGCTGCTCAGCTGCACAGGTGCTTGTTGTCATGGAGGAGCAAAGATGGCGGTCCTGGCCTATAGCCTGGGCAAACGCGAAATAAATCATCATTTCACCATTAAAAATGCCAAACTGATATCGCTGGTGCTCGTCGTTCTGCTCCTCGTGTTCCACACAGCTTCGCGGTACCATGGAGGTAAGTGTTTCCCCTTTTATTGAAGCTGCAGCATGAGAAACACTTCAGAATATGCTAATGCTAACTAGTAAGCTGTTTGTGTCTGAGCACTTCTATTAGTGGGTGTTACGGGTCTTCGAGCGACCGTGTTAACTAGTGACGTTTAGCGGAAAGCGTCTCTGATAGTCGTAGTTAAGATGGATAGAAAAATTATTTAAAATTAAGAATATTTCTCTTTAAGTGTTTCATTGAAAGACTCGTTTGACAAAATACTGACACTGAAATAGAAACCTTTACAAAGACTCACACGTAAGGACTATTTTCTCTTTGAACTGCTGTTGTAACCACGACAATCACTCGGGCTCTGCTCCAGTTAACACGGAAATTCATAACATCACAACACAGGTCGGTGCACTGCTGTTTTCGGGTATTACCTTAAAAGGACAAAACGCACTCATGTAACTATTTGACAGTGCATATATGTGAGTGCGTGAATAAACTACTTTCCGTCCCAGTGAGTTTTTGGACTGAGCGGGCTACTACATGGCTTTGATGAGCTGGCTTAGCTTACAGCTAACTGCGATTAGCTGTGTTTACATGCTGCTGTCAGGGCATGCTCCGTTATTGAAGGAGACACCGCAAGTAGGCAGCTGTAGCTCATAGTTGACAAGACGAGGGCTACAGTTTCAAGACGACAGTACCAACTATTACAGTACTATCAGAAATGGGCACACAAACAACCTACAGTGTGGGGGGTTTATTAAAGAAGTGGTGTAGCAGCGTGCTCCTGTGTTTGCCTCAGAAACAGATGATCTGCAGTCAGGAAGAGGCACACTGTACATACTAATTCTCAGACGGAAAAGGGCAGGATTTCTTTTTGTCTGGACTGACCTTACAGGGATGGTTTTATGCTCAGAATTGCCACTAAGAAACATAAACATGGCCAGTGTTCACCTCCTAGCTGCTCTGCACAGGGTGGACATGGTTCATGAAAGGGAACCAGAGACCCCAGTGTGCATCCTGAGAGCAGCTGCTTTGACACTAAATGCCCACATCTCTCACCAGCGTGCAGACCCCTCATGTTCCCTTGTCACTAAAGATTTATTCATTTGCAGATGGCTCCATTCATCTTGAGCACAAATGAATAGCCAGAGAGATTTATGGTTGAGCTAAATTGCTGATGGCTTTATTTTGTACTGTGGCCCCTAGCAGAGCCCTGTATTGTATATGAGGGCTTTGAATGCTCTGAATGAAAAGACTGGGCACTATTGAAACAGCAGGTTTCAGTCATAGTAGCACAGAAACTATGAGTAAAAGGCAAGGAGTATATTTTTTTTTTTTTGTTGATCTTACCGTCAGAATTTCACTTGTCCTCAGGCGGAGACTCGTGTGAATGGCTGCTGTCAAGAGGGCGCTACTTGGGGGAGAACATATGGCAGCCCTATGGCTGCATGATGCACAAATACAAGCGCACGTGAGTCGGACTAACTATAAAGGCTGCTGTATGTACAGTATGTTTGAGACACAGATTCAGGTGTGTGATCATGATATTTGTGTCTAGATGGGCGGATGGATGGTTCTTGAGCCAAACAAACAGTTGAGGTTTTGTCAAATGGACAGTCGTGTTTATAAAGATCTGCTTTTGATTAAGCCAAAGAAAACCACCCAGTACAGGAATGATTGCTATTCAAAGTTCTTTTGAACAATGGCTTCCAGATTTCTCACTGTAATTTTTGTCCTACAGTGAGGCCAAAACCTGCCTGGCTGAAAAGCGGGTGGCCTTTCTTGGTGATTCAAGAATAAGGCAGCTATTTTACTCCTTCATAAAAATAGTGGATCCAGAACGAAGAGAGGATGGAGTCAAGGTAATCATGAAGAACAGCACCATGTTACTTAAGGCTTTTCTTTGAAAAACATACAGCACTGGAAAGAGATGTCTATATGAAGTCTGAAATATGAGTGTGAAGGAAAGTCACTGACAGACATGCAGAGTAAACAAAACGGTATGAATTTGTAATACACATGATTTGAATAGTTTTCTTATTACAAAGGTTACTGTTTTTCATGATGTAAAGGTATTATTTTCTTATTGATTGATGCAAGACTTGGTAATATATGTTTTTAAAAGCACAGATATTTTTCCATGGTTAAAATGATTCAGGGTTTTGTTTATCATATTTTATGCAACAGAGAAAATTTAAAATACCCCCCTTTCTTCCTGGTACTGTAAATTGGCTTAGAATATGCAGTAAAATGGCAATTTGCAACTTTATGAGAGATTGAGACCTTTTTCCTCACTATTTGTCTTGGTTGCCTAAAGTTGGTGTTGTGGTGAACGTGTAATGAGGCAAAAATTTACATCAAGAAAAACCATAGCACAGAGGTACATTAAATATGACTATTTTTGGTTTGATGTCTATCACAGCAAAAGTGGTAACTGTTTTCATAACAGGCTTTCTCTCTGTCTTTCCCCATGAATGTTATGTCTAAAGCATGAGGATATTTCCTTTGAGGACGAAAGTTCCTCTGTGAATGTGGTAAGTTATTTCTAGATGTGTTTATATCTCCTGTTCTCTCTCTCTGTGAAAACCAATAAAAGATAAAAACATCTGTTCTTTGCATGCAGGACTTCCTGTGGTATCCAGAGGCAAATAATTCGATGAAAGAGCGCTTGATAGCATTGACACAAGTGAGTGAAGATACCAAGTGCTGTTAGTGGAACTTTGTTTATCTGGAACTTGTCACATGGTTTGGACAGGGTTTTTAATTGCAACTTCTCTTGTGTGCTGCAGGAAGCTTCACTAAAGCCAGATGTTGTCATTGTTGGAGCTGCCACGGTGAGCTTCATCACTAGTTGTTCAGCAATGAGATCACATTAAAGAAGAGAATGAGGTAGTTAATATCCATGAATGTCTTTGCCACAGTGGTCTATCAAACTGCACAGTGGCAGCAGCGAGGCTCTGCAGCAGTACAAAGTCAACCTGACAGCCATCGCTGTGCACCTGGAAAAGCTGGCTGAGCAGGGAGAGGTCTACTGGGTCCTACAAGGTGAGATTTACTTCATGCCTTGGAAGTACATCGGCTTCTTTCCCCTCAGCACGGTGATTAGTCAGTCATGTGATTAGTGCTCTCATGTCAAGTGGGATAACTAGCTGAACAGCTTGAAAACTTCAAAGCATTCATTTTGAAGTGTTCACACATTCCAAGTACAGCTGGGAAATTTAGACCAAAAACTATATTTTTTTTTAGCTGAATGGTATACACAACTTATGTTATATTTTCCTGTAAAGTAAAAGTACTTTTTTTTTTTGTCTTAGAAGCTTTAATATTATTCTGATAATATTTGTGATGTAATACATGGTTGATAACACAGTAATAAAGAGAGTAGTCCAGAGGGGTATTTCAGATAACTGCATGTTCATGGCTTTCTTAAAAAGACCACTAGGTAGGTCACAGATTTACTAATCAGAAATGGAGAAAACAAGTGCGTCATACTTTCCTCCCAATGAGAAACAGCTACAGATGGAAACTTATGAACAACTGAGACAAACATGTAATTTACGTAAAAGATACAGCTGCTGCAGTAAAGGAGATTGATAATAGTGGACCACTTGAATGCATTTACGGCCTAAAATGTATTCGCAAACAAGTCAAGTCAAAATTTAAAGTGCAAATTCGTACATCTCAATCTTCTATAAGAATCAAAGAGATAAAAGAACATACCATAGCCTTACAATTATAGCCCATATTAAAAAGAAGAAACTGTTTTATTATATTTAAGGAGTTTTATTCTCATGTAACTTTATACATACACTTATATTTCACCTATATACTTGGGGTGTGTGTGTGTGTGTGTGTGTGTATATATATATATGTGTGTGTATATATATATATATATATATATGTGTGTGTGTGTATATATATATATATATATATATATATATATATATATATCCATGTATGTATATATATATCCATGTATGTATATATAAAAAAATATACATTATATTATATATAATGTACACACATAGGGATGCTCCTACAATTTGGGGCATATGAAAAGATATCAAAGTGGGCCCTATCCCAATCCAAATTTTGTCAACACAAGCATATTTGAAGCAAATTGATATTACATAACATTACAATATGATGGTAATACAGGTTTTCTTGGCTGTACGTTTGACACATTACTCACATCTAAACTGAATCTCTGTTCTCACGTCACAATACAATGTCTTACATTTGTTCTTTAGACCCAGTAAACGAGGAGGTGTTGAATGACAACAGGAAAATGATCACCAACCAGCAGCTGGATCTTTACAACGAGGCAGCACAGGATGTTCTCAATGGCAGCACACGAAAGGGCAGGTCTCGGGTCAAGCTGTTTGCAGCATCCCGTCAAGCTGCTCTGGAAACCATCAACCAATCAGATGATGGCTTACATCTACCTGAGAGCACCAGGAATGTGGTAGGCAGGATTTCTAGTTCTTAATGAATATTCTCCGTCATTAGATTGCTCTTTTTAATGCAAGCATGGTTCTTTTTATTTACATGTTTTATGAGCCCATATGGTTTTTTTTGGATTTAATTTAATTTTTTTTTTTTTTATTTTGCTAATGACATGCTCAGTGTTGTTGTTAATAATTATATGACCTCTACTTTTTGTAAAAACAATTTTAATAAGAGAATAATAAGAATTAAAAAACTGCTGTTGGTTTGCTTTTGTGTGTGTGTGTGTGTTTGGGGGTGGGGGAGGTTATTGAGCACAATAAACCAATACAAAATGTCCAAGATGAAGACACAAGGACAAACATGAAACAGTGCTCACATATTCAGTTCTTTTCTCCCAATGCAACATCCCTACTCCCCACCCTGACGTCACCTGTGACTAGATGATAAACACAATACAAAAAGAGAAAGAGAGAGATTAAAAAAAGGAAAAAAGAAAAAACAAGATGTAAAAAGAAACAGAAATACAATACCAAAAAAAGCCAAACAAATATATAAATAAATATAGAATAAATACAAATAAATAAATACTGTGTATCGAGTTTTGGGTAGTTGCACTAGAAGTCCAAAGACTCAGGTATCTGACTCATTAGGTGCAATGTCTAGTGAGTCTATGATGGAGAGCAAGGTGTTCCAAGTTTTATCAAATGTCCTCAAGGAGCCCCTAAGGGAAAATCTCAACCTCTCCAATCTTGGATTGTGCTGACCTACCTTAATTTATCTATCATAACATTGAGGTAGGGCCTATTTCCAGTTAAGCAAGATCAAGCACCTGGCAAACAGGTTGGTCTACTTATTCAGACTCAGTTAAAACAACACAATAATCCCACATCAGTTTCTTGTTTACCTGCCCCTGGTTAGTGTAATTGTTTGACTTTGTTGTTTTAGGAATTAGTTTAGATCCAACACTTGAACAAGCTGTTAAGACGGGCACAAATCATCAGCTCCTACTGTATGTCTTGCAGCATAACTCTGTCAACACTCTGGTTGCATTTAGGGGAGCAATCTCACTTTGTTTGGTTAAAAATCAGTCAAAATAGTGGTGGTTCAGGAATGACTGATGTAGTTTTTCAGATAGTAATTCAGATTAATTGCATAGGAAGTTTTTCCAAACAAAATCATTCTTAATGAAATTGGTCTGATTTTTCTGCTGTTCTGAAACTTTGCTGTGGAAGTATAAATAGGGCTGTTTTTCAGCATGCTTTAAGTCTATCTTGTCACCCCCTCTTTCTCATAAGGAGGCATTGTTTCAACTTGGGTTTCTTTAAAAACCATTCAGAATTTATCACGGCCTGTTTAGTAGCTGCAGGCTGAAGCCATCTGCTGAAGAAATTCAAAAATAGTTCCTGTATGCTGGTCCTTGAGAGCCCAGAATATGTGGTGTCAGAACCAAGAGAGAAAATACTGAAATCCTTTTCAGTTTTAAAGTATTTCTCACATTTTTGTCTTTTTTTTTTGTGATTGTGTCATTAGGGAGCGATGGTCCTCATGAATTCTTTCTGCAACAAAATTCTGAGGCCCATAGATGGCTCCTGCTGCCAAACACTTCCACCCCCAAACCTCCTCCAGAAGTTGTCGGCATGCTTCTTCCTGGGCTCTGCCGTGGTCTTTGTGGTTCTCCACATCCTTGGCAACAACCGTCACCGCAGACCGGTGCCCCCAGACGTGGAGAGCCTTGAGGAGAAGAAGCCAGCGACAGCAGCTGTCCCCCTGGGTCCAAAGGCGCCATGCCAGGCCCTCTGCAGGATGGGCCTCATCATGGCCTATTTTTACCTCTGTGACCGAGCCGATGTGTTCATGAAAGAGCAGAAGTTTTACACACATTCAACTTTTTTCATCCCTCTCATCTATATATTTGTCCTGGGGATTTTCTACAATGAGAGCAGCAAAGAGGTAAGGTTTGATATGGTGTTTATGAAACTTGCTGTTAAAAAATAATCCACTGAAGGCACTGGACAAAATTTTAGTTTGGCATTTGAGTCAGTTACAGATGTCTGAGAGTTTGCATGTGGGTTGAAATAGGGCTGGGCATATGACCCAAAACTTGTTTTTTTTTTCTTCATACCTTTTTACAAACTTTTCTAGGAATAACTGAAAGTATTGATTCCTGTTTGTTAAACTGCAATAGAGCACAAGCCAGAGGCACCCAATGCTTGTCAGTTTTTCTTTATTGATTATCAAAAATTGCTGAAAAAAAATTTGCGCTGTACAGACAACAAAAATTAACAATTGTTTCTGTGTACTGAGGTTGTCAAAATTATCGATACACTTACAAACATCTGTTTTGAAGAAATGAAATCTTGTTAAAAAGATTTTTCCAAATGTACATAAAGCTGTCCCTTGTATTGTAACAAATTGAGAAAAAAAACTGACAGTATGTGACTTATTTACATCTAAAAAGTAGTGTCAATGTAAAGAGTAGAATAGATTTCAATCAGGAGAATAGCCCTGATTAAACAGCAAAGTAAGCTACAGCCAGTCTAAAGGCCTTACACCTTCTACTTGTTAAATGTTATTGCACTCTTAGTTCAACTGTGAAACTACTTTGTTTTTAAGGTGGAAAAGTTAAATTTTGTTGCACAACATGTTGGCAACACTGGAAAAGTTGGTGAAAATGGGAGTGCCAGTTCCACTCAATTTTCAAATGTTGCCAACTTGAACAGTTTGAAGGGGGTTGCAAACAATTATTGATCACTGAAATCAATAAATTATCCAATCTTGCATGTTAAGGATTGTTAAGCTTGATGTGGTATCAGTATCATTTCATTTTTACTTATGATAAAAGCTCCTTAAGAGTTTGAGTGCATTAATTGTCATGTTGCCTGACTTAACCGGTAATCAAATCTTACTGCTGTAACATCACAACTTCCCAGTTTAGGATCAATAACTTTGACCTCCCCACAGACTCACCTACCTTGAGATGAGACATGAGATCTTGACTGTCCATTTCCTTACAAGCTGTCAGGAATGCAATAATTTTTGAATATGAAAAAGAGTGACTTTTGTTTTGGCTGAAATTTGTGGTTAAAATCTCCTTGTACTTTTTTTTTTTTTTTTCTCAGACCAAACTACTCAACCGAGAGCAAACAGACGAGTGGAAAGGTTGGATGCAGTTAGTTATCCTCATTTATCACGTATCAGGAGCCAGTGCTGTAAGTCTTTAATGATTATTCTAAGTTTTTATAAGGGAGTAACCTTTCTGATGAAACTGACACATAATGGTGTGGATTTTTTTTTTCTGTCTTCAGTTTGTTCCAGTGTACATGCATGTACGTGTGCTGGTGGCTGCGTACCTCTTTCAGACAGGTTATGGACACTTTTCATTTTTCTGGCTCAAAGGAGACTTTGGACTCTACAGAGTGTGCCAGGTAAAGATGTCAAGTTATCCTTTAACCTGGATCTTGGCAATGCTGATTAGTGACATTACCTCTATAAATATTATCTCTGTACTGAAGCATTCACCAAGTAATAAAACAAACACGAGTCAGGAATTGACTTTCCTGGTAAGTAACTCCTGTTTCATTTCATCCTGCCGCAGGTACTCTTCCGTCTAAACTTCCTGGTTGTGGTGCTGTGCGTGGTCATGGACAGACCGTATCAGTTTTATTACTTTGTCCCTTTGGTCACCTTCTGGTTTGTTGTCATTTATGCCACCATGGCCACGTGGCCTCAGATCCTTCAGAAGAAAGCAAACAGTAAGTGTCTGACTTGATTCAAAATGCCAAGTACAATTGTTAAATCCTGTGTTTTTCTTTCGGGTACATCAGACATCTTAAATCAGTACACATATAGAATTCCATGCTAGCAGCAGGGTGAAATCAGGACACTTTCTAACAATGAGTGTCATTTTTCTTTTTAGATAGCGGCATGTGGCACCTCGGGTTGTTGACAAAGCTGCTGTGCCTCCTGCTCTTCATCTGCTTCTTTGCATTTTCCCAGGTGGGTAAATAAGGAATTTAGAAATCATGCCAGTTACATATTTTAACTTATTCTAGTCAGAATTTAATCTTATAGTAATCAAATGTCAGTGGCTATCTTTTCCTATGAAGTGTCACATACTTTAAAGGCAGTGGTTTCCATCAGGTTTAGCCTCAGGATCCACCACCACCTCTGCAATGAGAACTCAATACCCACATTTCATGAACTTCAATTTCAACTAATTGTATTTTTCCAGGTTTGTCTTTGGGCCTTTATGCCTTTTTATTTTAAAGGCAGTAAAGTGGGTAGAGTTGGAAATGAGAGAATGGAGAAGTGCGAGCTAGAACAGTGCCACAGGCTGGATATGAACATGGGCAGCAGTTGATGACAGCAGTCTGTATTTGAAGCACGTGGACACCAATAGACCATCACTTCCTTGGTTTGACTAGACACTACAGAAATGTGCTTAACAGTATTTCACTTTTCCTTGACAAAGCCCAGGTGTTCAGAACTATTTCATAATGCAGTATGTGGTCGCCAGCAAAGCGCTCTTATCAGCTCTCCTCTCATACCCACGACTAAAGCCATGTCACCATCACTCGGGTCAGAGCCGCTCATTTTTAGTTCAGTTTTAGGGAAGTTAGTGTTTGTTGTTTCTTGTGCAGACTGCAGACTGATGACCTGAACAGCTGACAAAAGCACTTTGCTGGCAGAAGGATACATATTCCATATATTGCATCATGAAATGGTTCCAAACACAAGAAAAGTGAAATACCCCAGAAGGGACCCATTTCTGGTCCCTACCCCCCAGTTAAAAACCACTGCCACTGCTTTAAAGGGTTGATGCTTATAGATTGATTCTCCTTGATTCAAGAACAGTTTTTGTTCTTTTTATTTGCTTGTTAGAAAGATTGACAACATTGAAGAGCATTAAGAAAAACATGTAAAAAGAATATCTCTAAGTTAAATATTATCAGATCCAACCAAGTCCTGATTTTCTTAACAATGTAATTTTCCTGTGTTGTGACTCCAGGGCATCTTTGAGCGCATCTTCTCCGTGTGGCCCATCTCCAAGCTCTTTGAGCTTAACGGGAGCATCCACGAGTGGTGGTTCAGGTGGAAGCTGGACCGATTTGTGAGTCAAATGTGTTTCTCTTCAGATGCAGGGAACTGTCTTTGATAAACACCCTCTCTGAAATGTGATACGAGGCAAGAGTAGATATGAAGATTCTAGTCTCAAACTAAAAGTAGTTTAATGGGGGTTTTTTTTCCCCCACAGGCGGTAATCCATGGCATGCTATTTGCCTTCATCTATTTGGTGCTGCAGAAGCGTCAGGTGCTGTCAGAGGGCAAAGGCGAGGCGCTTTTCTCTGCCAAGATTTCCAACCTGCTCCTCTTCCTCTCTGTTGTCTTCTTCATAGTAAGACCATTCATTCTTTTGTGCAAAACACAATTACTCATAATCAGAAACATCTAATTCATCTCCTAACTTCAGATGGGATTTGCAGCAAAAATATTCATGAAAATTAACTGACAAATACTTAAATATCATTTAAGAATCCTCAGCACATCATTGACACATACTGTTATGTTTTATTATTAATTCAGCATAGCAATACTGTGACATTGGTACTGTAAAAAAAAAACTCCCAGATGCTTCAGTGATAGAAAGTGCTCCTTTGACGATACAGAAATAAATACTTAAAGCAAAGTAAAACATTAAGTACACTGAGTAACAAACCGCGGTGTCAATGTTTTTTGCATTTGAATAGAATTGTTTTCATGAAAGATTCAAAATGGACTCTGAACGTCCATGAATTAACTTTTGCCTATTTTTAATATACTTTCATGTAAATTTTATAACCAGCGGCACAGGAGAACACGGTGTAGTTGGAGTTTGAAAAAAACAGTCAGAAATGTCAACCTACAGTACTGCATTCCCCTGCTGGTCTCACCCATGTGAAACCTTTGTTACCATAGCTGAAAGAAGTACAGACAGTGGATCACGTTGCTTTAAATATGAATATTACAGGGACATGATAGGACACAAAGTGCCACAGTGTGTAAATATCATGCTTTGAAATGGCACTGTTAATAAACCACATATTATATTACTTTAATTTGAACACTTGCAGATTTTTTTGGTTCATCCCTGTTCTTTTAGACAAATGTAAAACAGCACCTCAGGGACAAAGTCAGGCCCCGGTTGTGATTTTTAAATCCTGTCTTACAGCCTCTTCTTTCTCTCTCGTCTCTGCAGACTTACTCAATATGGGCAAGCAGCTGCAAAACCAAAACAGAGTGCAATGAGATGCATCCTTACATCTCTGTAGTACAGGTACAGTTTTTATTCTTTTCTACTTTTCTATTTCTTCTTCTTTTTTTTTTTTTAATTTCTAAACAGACACTTCTCTTTACTGTGGCTTTTCTTGATTTGACTCTGTAAACAGCATTCGAGGGAATTGCATGGCCAAATGTCTTTTTTTTTTTTTTTTTTTTTTTTTTTTTTTTTTTGGGATGGTGTTTGCACTGATTATATGACAAGATAATGAGTGCAACAACAAGGGCGTTTCCTTTTCCGTGCTCTAAATAAAAAAGCTATCATGAAGATACAATCTCATCTGGTAAAAGATTTGAAGCAGTAAACAGTTAACATCATTTACAATGTAGATACGATTTTTACTTAAACTCACCAGGATTTTTTTTAGCTCTCATTAGACCTTCTGATCATTGATCAGTCTGTTTTTCCTCATTGTTGTCATGTTTTGACACTTAAATGTCTTTTTCTCTGTAGATTTTGGCCTTCATTCTCATCAGAAATATTCCAGGCTACGCCCGCTCTATTTATAGCTCATTCTTTGCGTGGTTTGGAAAGATCTCACTGGAGGTAAGTTAACCTGCTGTTTGACTGGAGGCAAGGCAAGACTTGGAACAATGAAATAAAAATTTTTATATCCCTTTGAAAGTGCTTTGCAAAGTTTTTCTTGGGCTAATTAAGTAATGTCAAGATAAAGACGAGGTAATAACTGCAAAAGCAAGCAGGTAAGATCATCATTCTATAGACTGGCTGTTGACATTAAGGTATTTTTAATGTCTGAAGTTTATGCTGTGGTACGTAGCTGAGGTTGTTACTTAGTTTTGCTTAAAAGGCCTTTTTTATTTGATTTGTTGAAATTAAGGAGGAAATGGATTTTATAATGAAAAAAGATGACAACATTTACATTCATAGGACAAAATCAGGAAAAAGACAGTGGGGACCGACTTTTCCAGAGAGGTTGTCAAATTCATCTTTAGACCTTTAGGATCTAAATAATAATTCTCTTTGCTATGGAAAGCCTCCAAGTTTTTATTTTAAAGAACTGTTAGAAAACATTAATAAAAGGAATACCATTAGCAGTATTTTGTGGAGGAATAATACAATTATATCTATTTATATATACATATAATAAAGGTATTTTTTTTCTTCTAGAGTTCTTCATCTCTGAAATATATTAGTCTAACAGATACAGTACTTAAAATTCCAAGACATGGATTATGAATAACCACCTCACCCAACATTGCACATTGCCTAAAGCTAATAAATGTTGTCTCAGTTTATCGTATGTATGTATTGTAATGCAGAAGAGGGTGGCAGTGACATAATTTGACGGATTTTCTTTCTCAGTGGATCAGATTTCCACATTTCGATAAATAAGTGTAACACACCTTGAGGGCTGTGGTTTGATTGAAAAGACTTCTGAGAGGCTTCAAGTGATCAGCAGAGCAGGGCAGCGTGATGCACAGGCTGTGTGTCAACCTTTTTCCATTGATCACAAAAGGCTGAAAGCTTGATTATTGTAAATTTGGCGTGTACGAGGGCAGACTCACATGGTGAAACTAACATACCAAACAGTGCTCCACAGTTACTTTGAACATGACTGACTGCAACAAAATACATGAGGCAAGAAGATAGTTTTAACTTCCAGAACTGACTGTAATTGTCATATAATTGGCTCCTGAATTTAAAAAAAAAAAAAAAGTTTATTAGCTCGGCCCTTGAACGTTTTCATAAGTCTCCTGTTTGCTCTTGTCCTTTACAGCAGGATGTTCTCATTAGGAATGGGAGGAGTCAGTGAGGGTAAAGATAGAAGAGGGCTGACGGGACAAAGTCTGAGTAAAGTCAGGACCCATGAGTGTCTGTAAACTGTCACATACGCAGCTAAAAATTCAGAAAATTTTCAGAGCATTTGTTGGGAGAGCTGGTGTCTCACTGACTGGTGTGACATGTATTTCACATTTAGTAATAAGCAAACTCACAAATCTGTGAGCAACATGTAATTCCTGCGTCCTTCAATGTAGGCTGGCTGTTTTTATATCTTTAGAAAAGTATCTTGCTCTCTAAATCTCTTCGTCAGTCATGTTTAAAAGCTGTGGATAATCTCTGCTGCTCTGTATGTGTTGACGTGTAGCTCCTCTCAGAGGGACTATGCACACATCACAAAAATTCAACATGTTTTATTTGTCTCCCCCAGCTGTTCATATGTCAGTACCACATCTGGCTGGCTGCAGACACCAAGGGAATTTTAGTCCTGATCCCAGGAAACCCCTCACTCAACATCATGGTCAGCACCTTCATCTTTGTGTGCGTGGCTCACGAGATCTCCCTCATTACCAACGACCTGGCCCAGGTGGTCATCCCCAAAGACAGCGTTGCCCTTTTGAAGAGGCTGGGGGCCATGGGGCTCTGCACTCTGGTTGTCCTGCTGCTGGCCAGAGGCAGCCAGCCCACACCTTGAGCCTGATGAGCCCCTCTTCATGTGGGCGGGTGGGCTGATGGCAGTCTTGAAGTCCTCCCCCCCTCCGCAGGGTTTCAGAACAGATCAAACCTGGAGCAGAACCTGTGTTCTGATGGACCAGTGGCTACAGGAGACCCCCTCAAATGTGTAGGAAAGGACGGTGTCTCTCTGGCAGCCATGTTTGAGTCTTTACTGTCTGACTGCTGTGAAAGTCGCACACTGAAGAAAATCAAAATGCAAGAGGAAAGAGGAGACTACTCTTTCAGTGGCATAGGAAAAAAAGACGTTTACATCCTGTGGATTCAACAGACAAGCAAAGATAATTTGGTGACGTTTACCCCAAACAGATCCTCTCATTTCAAAACCACATGCTTGCTGTGTGAATTTTTGCCTCTATTTAGCCAAACACTAACAACAATAGTTTGTCACACTCCCCAAGTGGTGGGAGCACCTGGCACACTCTCCGTCCACATGGCAGTAGCACCTGAAGGCTTTCTCACTCAGGCGGATCCATAAACTACATATTCAGATATCTACAAGAGAATCTGCAGTATTTCTCTCCAACATCACTTGTACAGTATTTCTGCTGACTGAAGAGATATCTAAGTATGCATAACATGGACCAAAAACTGGGAAAACCGAAACCCTTGGGCGTTAAATTGTTCAAATGTTGGATTATTCGTGTAACACCTGCCAAACTAACAACAGCCAACACATGTTACAAACTAAAATGCAGATCTGAAGTTTTAATGCAGTAATCTGAAAAAAAAAAAAAACCCTGAAAATGTCCCCCTAAATGCAAGAGCAGTTGAATACTTCAAACAAAATACTGATTTGTAATGGAAGATGAAATTCTTCAGCTTTCTTTCAAAGCTGTGAATTTGCCATGAATGTGCGAGCTCTGTTTCAGGCTTTTGTTTGTAAGTGAAGTCCCATATGGGGTCGTCCTGCCTGACTTCTTCTTTGCAGCCATTGTCCTGTAGAGCGCGAGTACTGGATAATACTGACAGCAGGAAGCTGCAGAAGAATGTTGAGAAACCGCATACAGATCTACACTGAAGAAGTCAAAATCACTTCAGTATTTTGGTAACTGAATGGGGGCAGGGGCTTGTTGAAAATGCTGTCTTGACTTACGAGGTTATTAACAGAGATTGAGTTTAAAAAGAGTCATGGGCCTCCTTACAAACAGCAACACTGTACAGGCCTGCAGTAGTTCAAGTCATGACTCTATGCATAACCAAAATGGACACATTTATAAATACTGAGAGAAACTTGCAAATCAAGTTGCACACGTTTTTAAAATACACATGCAAACTAATAAAGCTCTATTCAGTTTCTAAAATATGGACACATAGTGGAAACTTACTTTTATGGGAAGATATTTGATGATTGTCTGCAACGATAACAGTCAGTACATTTTCAGGAAATGATCCCTCGTTTACCCTCCCATATCCACTGCTGTTATGTTTGTAGGATTACGACATTACAAGCTTAAGATCTGTTCTACCCAGGGATGGAAAGTAGCTAAAGAAATTGACTCGCATTAATGGAATTCTTCCTTCAATTTTGCTTTTCTTCTGAGAATTAAGGTTTAAAAAGTAAATTAAGAGCTAAGCAGATGGAAACTCTTAACTTGTGTTAAAAAAACAAAGCAACCTGAAACTGAAACACTGCTGTTTAAAAGTTCTTTACCTTGTGGATCAGACACAGAGGTCACGGTTTGAAAGTCAAAGTTTATTAATAACATTGAATGTCAAATATTTGCAATTACATTTTAATTCAGAATTTATCAGAAAGTGTCTTAATGTATATTGATACATTTAACATTCAATATGTGCATACACAAAATACACTCACTTATATTTTGAGATTCTTTTTTCATAGATGTTTGAGCAGCTGTGATATTCAGAGATGCATGATGGTGGATTCTTGCCAATATCTGATATGCTGATATTTACAAACTCTTTAGCTGATACTAAGTATGTTAGTCATTTGTCATTTGCCAGAATTTACCAGTGACTTATTGTTTAAGTCTAGTTTGTTCTGTCTTTTGTCGTACAGAATTTAGCATTTTAAGGAATAATGATGGATAAAAGAGGAACGTCTGTTGAGCTTGATGCTTTGTTCAGCTTATGAAGAGCAGTGGCGTGGCGTACGCCCTGATGAACAGCAGACATATTGATAAACTTTATACTGCCAATATGGTGCACTGATATGTCTTCTCCTAATGTTTGGAGACACTTTCATATCTGCCCATTCTAATGTTGATCTTTATGAGCCATTATTTACAGATACTGATATGATGCTTGTAGTGCATCCCTGATCATATTATTGGGTCCAGTCTTAGAGTATTATAAACAAATCCCTGACTAACTCATCCTATTCCAGCTGTTGTCCTTCTTAAACAACACAGAAAAATGTTCTCAAACAAAGGAAGTACACTTTATTATCACTTGAGAAGATTCAAAGTGCTACGCTTACCTCTACTTGAGTTTTTAGACTCTTTCCACCCCTTGGTTGTGGTTTCTTACATCTGTGAGCTGTTGTTACTTTTGCAGGTTTCAGACTCCTTCGACACATTTTTGTTGTTTTTGTCATTTTTTTCAAATGTTTGCCTTGTGCTGAAAGGTAATGTGGTCACCTGCTGTAGCTCTGAAATTCTATATATGTACAGTATTTAATGATTTAAATTAAGCTTATATTTTATACAGTCCTGGGGTTTTTTTTTTTGGCTTGGTTTTGTACATTGAGCTCATGACTGCTGTTTGTGAAGGAAGCATTGCGTTGTTTTGTACCCATCCTGACCTGCCTCAGAGACACTCTGCAGACGTCAAGCCTTAAAGCTCGACTCCTGTCTGTCCTATTCGCTCACTTCATGGTGTAGTTATGTATATTTGTATGATAGTGCTAGACCTTATTTTCTACAGTGATGCTTCAGCAGTGTTTTTTAATCCCGACTCTCCTTTGCCATTAAAGAAACAAGCCTCACAGCTCTGGTGGAAAATGCACATACTGTTTTAGAAGTAGGACTAACGGCTACAGTAATAACAGAGCTGTTGAAGCTTCATTCTGTGAGTGAGTGGATATTTGACATTTGCCTTTTGAATTTCCAGCTTTGACACTCAGTATATGTTCAGACTGAGGTGGTCACGTCTGGGACAAAGATGTAGATCACATCCTGTTTGCCACTTTGCATCAGAGCCTCATCAACATTTGAAGTAATGCACTGACTGACCTGAGAAAAACATTTTACTGTCGCTTCAAGGAAAATATTGTATATTTTGTCAGTTCACTAAAAGGCGATGTGTATTTTGCCTAAATATTCTCACAAATGTTTAAGAGAGACTAGCACTTTTACTGTAGGGGCCTACCATTTTTTGTGGAAAAAGGTTTAAAAGGAGACCTCTGCAGAAAGTGTCTGTACTATGGCACATTTTTAATGATATTAAAACTGTTTTTGTCCTTGATTTGGTCGAAAGAAAAGAGTGTAACTCAAGATGTAAGCTTTTTTGCCTATGAATTTGTGTATTGACTCCATTATTGGATTGTAAAGATTGCAGCGTCAATGGATTTGTACACATTGATGCCATTTTTTAAAGAAAATCATGTCCTTTTTTTTTTCCAAAATAGGAAAATTTTCTTTTTAGCTTCCTTTCAGTTAGTTAATGATGTGCTGTTCTGATTTCACATCATATTATACATGAGAGACATGATGTTTCCTCAGCTCAAACTGCTCAGCAGCTCTAAATTTGCTCATTTCAGGCCTTAAAGAGTTTTTTAGGTCGTGTAAAAGCAACAACTGTTTATACCTGTCTGCAGGGCCTATTTGAAATGTTATATGTAAACCTTTTTGTGATGTCTTTGAAATGTGAAATGTATCCATATTATTTATAAATGCCTTTATTCCATTGTATATTGTTAATAATACCATCATAAAACGAGTTGGTTTAGTGTCTTTTGTAGAAAAACAATCCTTTCATGTAGGGCTGGAGGTTATGTATACTCAAACGTCCAGCTCAACTCTTTATTAGACCACTGAATCTCATCAGTACGTGGTTGAACCTTCATAAACCTAAAATGCCTTCTCTTCCACTCAGCTGTGGGATGTAATGTTGCAGATAGCACAGATTGTCACAATCGTTTCAACAAATTGGGGTTTTAAGTCTCCTTCAAAGATGAAATCACAAATCTCAAATTGCTTCTTAACGTGTGTGCTCAGTCCAGTAAAGCTTTCAGTGTGGAGTTCAATATATTCGACATATCCCATCACCAGAGACCTGACAACAGAGTTATGGAACTTAACCTAATAGAAACATACATCAAGGAGAGTTCTGCATTTTCGGAGTGAGGTTTCATAACTTCATTTGTGCAGCACTTTTAAAAACAAAGTTATAAGCCCCAGCATATTAAGAACCTACGCAGTGAGAGCAGGAGGGACCCTGGTGTCCCTCAGACCAACAGTGCTCAAGGAGGGAATAATTTCAAGGGGTGTGAAACCCCATTCACACTTGTCACTATCTTGACTTTACCCGGGTGAGTCATATGTGTGAACTCAAACATCCAAGTTTTTCACTCTGATTTTACCTGGTTAATTCCCCCCCATGCGTAAAGCCTGTGTGAATAATTCGCTGATGACATCCTGTGAGACCAGAGTGAAACAGGAAAAGGGAGACTTGACAGGATGGATAAGAAACAGTCACTGATGGAGGAGAACTTACTTTAATTATGAGGGGAGTAACAAATTCAGATGTGCATCTGGACATTTCAAAGTGTTGTTTCCACTGCACATCATCAAAGTTCTGTAAATCTTCTCTAACGATCACCAATCAGGTCTCTCACGCATCCAAAGAGCTGCTGTTGCACTGCTGTTTGATACAGAGCTAAAACTCTGCAGCTTTCTCCTGAGTGATTGTCGTTTATGTAGTGACGCTGCTTCATATTCACTTCTGTGTGCAGTGATCCTCTGACTCTAAATCTGTACTTTTAACATGTAACACTGAAGTTAGGATATAAATCACAAAAAGCCCTAAACTCAAAGGGATAAACCAAAGACTACACCGATGGTTAATGGCTAATGTTGACTGTAACACATTAGCCTCAGCAATTCTATCAGCTCTGCCCCTATAAAGGAATAACTGGCACAGGAGTTAGGATAAACATGGCTGCATAAAGGGCTAAGATGCTCACTTGCATAATTTACTGAATTTTTAATCAACAGTGTGTGGGTGATTTATCAGTGCGACTGTATTTTTGAGTACTACAGTTGTGTACTCTCTTCACCCCTGCACATTCCCCTTCCCTTATTTAGGTAGCTGTTATGTCGGCAATAATTCAGTGTCCGCCTCAGTGAATTACTTTAATTTTGCCTTGTCGCACCCCCCTTGACAAAATTATAGACTCTCCCCACAGGCCATGTGCCCTACTTGAGGAATCACGAAAAGTGTTGTTCCATCATACAAATGCTGAGAGAAAATAACCAACATGACGCACTCTGAATAGTGATTTAATTTATCAGTGATAAACCTAAAAATCCACAGATCATATGTTTGAAAACCAAAAATGGCTTTGATCAAAGTGTTAATAAAATGTTATAAAACTACCCAGCATTTTATTTTTTTCCCCCTTTTTCATATATTATTTCCACTTGTTTTAAGATGCTTTTGATCATTTCGTTTTTTAGTGTTGGAGGTTCAGAGTAAAAATGTATATGCTTACTCTTCTGAATATCAAACATAATAACAAGGTAACCTATATAAGTTATGACACCCCACATTCATCAAGTATACGTGTTTCATTATCAATACTATCATAATTGTATGCAAATATTAAGGACACATCTATTGAGGTTAACTGAATTTTAGTATTCTCTGAAATACCCTGTGTTTAAAAAGCAAATTATCTTTTATCTTAATTTACAATGTACAGGAACTTAAATTCCCCATATTTAACTCTTTTTCAACCAGTTAAACATAAAAAATGGTCCCAGATTTCCCAAGAAGTTACAGAGAGGATACAGATATTCATTTCAGATTTGGGTGCCATTTTAAATCAATTAACAAGTTAAAATTGAAAAGGACTTCTATTGTGTTTCTAATAAATTGGTCAATATACTATCCTTCAAAAATGTTCTAAATAAAAAATCCTTCTTTAGACCTAACATTTCTAATATCTTGTGGTCCAAAGGCATGTATAACTGGTCCTTGTTCTTACCAAAATCAATCTTTGGATTTGACCTGGTGTCTATTTTATTTAATCTACATTAACTAAACAGTTTTAATGCAAATGACATTTTATTACCATTATCTTGTTATAAAATGTATAAAGCCATAATGTCCAGCCCTTGTCATCCACTTGTAACTAGGCTCACAGTTCTGATATTCAAAAATAAAAATTAAAGTAAAATAAAATAAGATAAAAATGACAAACAATCAAAATCCTTTAAATAGAATTTATTATCATGTGACAAATTACATATAATCAATAACACATGACAGATAAAACTTTTCTTTGTAAAATTCCCTTTTCCTCTAAGAGGTCTGTTTGTGCAAAGCAAGTAGAAATGCAAACATTTTAATATTAACATTTACACACATCTAAAAATGTGTTTTTATGATCAGCTCAGCTCTGTTACTTCGTTCACACTCTCACTCTTTAAGGTGTAAGTGCACATGGACGGCAAGTCTTTAAACACTTGAGGCATGCAGATTGGCACAATTGTTAGAAAAAAAAAACAGATATGGATTTAAAAAAAAACTTCAACACTGGTTTCCGGTCACAAATTCAGCGCTTCAGCTACCTTTCTCTCCTCAGGAATACCATTTACCTGGAAAATATAAAAAGTTCAATAGTTTAATAGCAAAGCTCTCACACTGAATGATTGATAGTCTCTTTTAAAGATTTAGGATGAGCTGAAATAACTTAATAACAGGAAAATGCTCTTCATCAACACTTCAACAGCCTGCAGCACCTACCTCCAGTCTTCGAAATGTGGACATGACATAATTCTCTCCTTTGTTAGCAGTGAACAGAGAGAGCAGCGGGTTAGTGCTGAAACTGTCATGCAGATAGAGAGAAAGCACACAGGGGGGCGCTCACACCCCGACACCAGTGACAGACTGAACCAGTGGTTCTCAGGAGGCAGGAGGAACAAACGCTTGAAGTGAATCAATAAAGACTTTTGACTTGATGGTTTTTTTTTATTTTCATATATTTAGGTCCTTAGGTCTTGCTCTTGTATTGCCCATTAACTAAGTTTTTCAAACTGAATCAAAATTACTTTAGCTCCATTAATCTATAACAATCTTAAAAAGATCTTCAGAAATAAAAACATCATCACTGGAAACAGTGTTTATTCCAGGCAGTAGGACCGCAGGAAAAATTCAAGCTATGGCTATTAGAAATGAGACTGCTAGACTGTACTATATGAAAGGTTTGGTATTCACACATTGTAAGTTTCCAATAAGTGACGTCTTTAGTTCACTGCTAGCTACTGACTGAAGTGCACATGTTATTGGTAAGGCATCAGAAGATGATTAGCATGCGAGCTGAGCATCGTATTAATTGAATTTTTGGGGTAAATTGAGCAAAACAGCAGCCAAACCTTTTTGTTCATTAACTGAGGTGTACAAAAGATATTTAGAAGACAGAGATAATGTCCAAAACAAACATTCAAGGGGCCCATGCGCATCAAAAACCTCTGAAAACATTCAACAAATTGAACAAATCATTTGAAACGATCAATGACTCGGTATAGACTGATAGCAGAAATGGTCTCAATTGAGTAAGAGACAGTTCTGCAAATTTGATTGACTGATTTATCAGTTAGACTCTATTGGTGACGTGTAGACTGCAGCTCGCGTCTATGTCAAATTATTTCTGGACATAACTGACGTGCTGACACATGGAGGCCATCATGCTTACTTGTCCACATTGTTAACAGCAAGTATATCTCCATCTTAAGTCCAAATTCAAGGCCATATTGACTGTTTTCTTTGACACCAGGAAAAATGAGACCTGACAGGATGGTTAAAAAAAAACACACTGTTGCGGGAGAAGTTTATTTGATTGTATGGAGAGTAACACAAACTCCGATGTTTGTCTAGACCTTTGAAAGTTCTGTAGATCATCTGCTCTAAGATGATCTCCACCGGGTCTCTTGTGCTGCTGTTGGATACAGAGTTAAAACACTGCAGCTTTCTTTCTCCAGTGTTATTGCATGCACCTGTTATCGTATTATCCTTTTGATATCAGGTATGCATGTGTGAAAAGGGCCAGTGATTTTTTTTTTCCCACTTTTTTCTCAAATCAACGATTCACTGGCAGTACCAGTCAGCCTACTTTTGGGTCTCAACCCACCAGTTGAGAACCACTGGCCAAGACAAAGGAAAACAGTCATGCTTGATTTCTTGCAAAGTTGCAGCAAAATGATTCACTCCAAATTATCTGTCTTATAAATAAATACTCTGGAAGCTTTGATCAAGGGTTTCTGCGTCACTTTTCAACAAATTAAAAATACCTGATTTTGATTTTATAAAGTCATAATAGGTCAAAAAGTATAATTTTAGCTTGGAAAAGATCTCACGTTTTAGATGGACTCATCAGAGAATCTAATCACATCTATCAAATCTGCCAAGGTAGCACTGAATAAATTGATTCTGGTCCAAGTGAAAATTCACAGCAGCACTTATGGCAGCATCATACTAAAACATTTCCCTCTGCAAATGAACAAAAGGAGGAAATTTGTTTTCAAGAAAGTTTGGCTTCAACATAAAAATAAAGACATAAACTTGGGACAATGAGAAGAAATTCTGTTTGGTCCAACGTGGAATAAAAAAGTTATAAGCAAAAAAATATCTAAGTTGGGTCTTAAAAAAGTTAAAAAATTTGTTGTTAAAAAGTTAGCAGAAACACTATTATTACTGTTGTGTGAAAGGAAGGATATGTCTGACTAGATTAAAGCATGCACAAGCATCTTAACGTCATTATATTAATTGTTCAATGAAACAGTCACATGACGGTGGAGTTAGGCAGATCCCTCTTTACAGGATGAAGCAAATACTCACCTGACGGCCGTTGCTGTGGTATTGTAATCTGGTTTTGCAGATTCCTGCCATCACAAACAATAAAAACATGGTAAATATACACTGAAAGAGCCTTTAGTACCATGTGAACGTGTGTTGTATTAGCAAATTTTTCTGAGTTTCAAGCCCATTAGGTTAAATCATGGGACAGCTTGAGTCTCTTAAGCTGTAGTCCTGTTTTTTCTGAGGGCCAGACATGCTCACTTACAGATTTAGCTGGAAACATGGCATGGTTTGAAGCTCTTAAAGTAAGATTTAACAGTAATGGTATTGTTTGGATTTATATTTTTTCTTTAAGCCTTCCACAGGACCACCTGCTAATGAGCATGGTACATGTGTGCGACTCATGTGAGTGTGACGGCTGAGTGACAGTCTTATTGTGAGCTACATGCTATGTGATAAACCTCCAAACAAACCCACTGACTGTATGAAAAAATGTATGAGGCACATCGAATTCAAAGTCCAAGTGCCTCAGAACTGCATTCTGTCCACTGACCAGCAGGGGGCGACTTATCTGGTTACAAAGATAACTAACTGTACAAAACCAGATAAGAAAATTATGAAACCCCTTAAGTTACTCTTTACTGCATTTCTTTTCGCTTACCAGTTAATAGTCATTACCTTTTTGTTGTTTGTTTTTTCATGATGAACAGACATCAATTTGTCATGCTACTCTGCAAGTCCAAGACAGATTTACCTTGTGTGAGAGAGGTAAAACATATAGTACTGTATTGTATTTATTTTTGTACCATTCTGTCATATATTACTTAAAATTGTATCTCATAATAAGTACAAATTACATCCTATTATGTTAAATCATACTGTATTTCTTTTAAGTTTCACGCTAAGCAACTTGTAAAGAAGTTATCACTTTTTAAAGGTGTAGTGTGTAGAAGTTGGCAGCATTTCACCAAACAGAAATGGTGAAAATAAGATATAATGTTTCTATTTGTAAGTAAAGTCTGCCAAAATACTGTAGGTCTACAATCATCCCCATAAAACTTTCGTTTTCTGTTTATTAAGTTAGAAAAAGCTTTTCATATTTATGGACTGCGGGTCTCCCCTTTGTGGAGGCTGACAAAACGATCCGCCATGTTGTCTACTGGTGGGTTTTGGAGACAAAAAGAGCGAAACGTGATTTCTGAATACGAGTCTGGCTGCCGGTCCTGAAATCTACCTGGATGGCATGTGAAGAAAAAGAAGAGAGAGAGCGGGTATTACAAGAGAGGAAGATAGCGAGGTGTTTGTAAATGTTGTAAATGATGCCCTGATCACGATCCTTTTTGGTCTTCACCGGCTCTCGTCGCTGAGTGATGCGATGTTTTAGTAACGGACGGGCTCATTCCAAAATCTGAACACTAGATGTCGCTAAAATGCCAATTTTTACACACTGCACCTTTAAATGCTTTACCAGATACTTTGTAATAACATGTGAGTTATGACTGTGGAGGCTTATTATTGTTGAGTTAACACACACAAGTGGGAATCCCTGGGATAATATTGTATCATAGTGCTGTGTCATATCAAATTGTGTTGGGCAGCAGAGTTTATGCCCCCCTCATTACAAAATGTAATTAGTTTCCAAATGAAAAAGAAATTCGCTGCTACACGTCGTCACAGCCGTTTTCAACTACATGTGGCCTTCCAACTCACGTCTGTGTCTGCATAAGAGGCATGCTGGTGGTCTCGTAGTTGTCAGGATGAATGGGTGGCACCACTTCGCCGCTGACTGGGTTGAAGACGGGCAGGGTGGAGAGGGGCCAGGAGATCTCCCTGTTTTTAGACATGCTCCGCAGCTCTTTAGTGGACTTCTGGATGGAGCTGTGGTGAACCAGCTGAATGCTAGAGAGAGGAGAGGAGCTGAAATTAAAACACGAGCTTCTGCTGCTGCAGTTGGCAGTGTTAAATTGTTTCAGCACATATGCAATGACTGAAACACATTAAAGATTTTTTTTTACAAGCAATCGATTTATATCTGCTGTAGGAAGCTTTGCAACCAGGTCATGCATGCAAGACAGAAATATAACATCCACCCTCACCTATCACTGACACTTCCTCTAACTTTAAGGTTTATGTTTTTTCCTCACTGCAGTATCATTTACCTACATCTGACCATTGATTTTTTGAGCAGCCCATCGGATGAAAGATGTCAACACACAGATGAGCGTATGAATGAGAATGAGAAAGCTGTCAGTGACAACAAAGATGACAGAACTGCAAACAAAGAGAGAGAGAGGAAGAGGAGGGGGCAGAAACAGAGCCAAAATAAAGCAGAACACAGCAGGAGAGGTATTACACTTACTCTGGTGTTTGCATGTTTCTTTTTTCCCTAGGAACAAAACAAAATGGATGAATTAAATACTAATATTAAAAGTTAAAAACACACATCTACACACAAGTGGATGGGGTGATGGGTAAAGACAAAAATGGTGATTGAGTGAATGAGGGGGGGGCACGTCTCTCCCAGCCTGTAAATGATGGAGAATGATGAGCGAACTTTGTTGAGATGAATGTCCATCGGCTGTGCTTCAAGTAACATGTTCATGAAGAAATCAACAAAAAAACTGACAGATTTATGGGAAACTTAATATAAATGGTCATGAAAAGCTGCAATCTAAGTCCTGATTATTGCTCTGGTCTGATTTTGCTGTACTATCCATCCACCATTTATTTTTGTCATATACTTAAGAATAGTTTTCCGCTCTTTTCACACATCGTTCTGCTCCAATACAGTGCAATATTTATATAAAGAAATGAGACCAGGCACACTTACACCCCCTCTCGTCTGCAGCACATTGTGTAGCCTAGGATGAAGAAGAGGACCAAAGCCACAGCGGCGGGAACAGCCAGCGTGATCAGGAAATCTGAAAAGTAGTCCCGGCTCTTCAGAGACTCAGAGGGGGGGTCATAAGGTGCAAATTCAGGTAGGATGCCTGTGCCAGGATCAGGACGGGAGATGTACACCGGAACCACTTTGTTGATGTCGACCTGGAGGGAAAAGAAAGAGTTAATTTAACCTCCCTGCATAAAACTGTAGGCTGTGTCAACTTTTAGGTGTGTCAGATATAGAACTGCTATGTTAGCATTAGCAAGAGTTTTACACCTATGAATCTCTTGCATAGAGGATCCCTTGAAATAAGTGTTTTCTTATTCATTTTCATCAAGTATGATTGTCATTTGTAAACAAGGATGGTAACTTAGTGAATTTTCTGATTGCATGCCTTGCAATGGCTGTGTGCCCACCTACCCCAGAAAGGCCTATGTGAACATTCACTTGATGCTTTATTTTGGTAATCTGGTTCTTTAAAAAAAAAAAAAAATTGGATGAAAAAGACAGTAAAAATGTTCAATGAATACTGATGCATCAAATTAAAAGACTCACATTCTGTAAAGCAAATGACAACAAAGAGTAGAGCTGCCAGTAAACAAAAAATGAGTCATTGGTGCCAGGGCTAAATGGCGTGGAAAAACAATATGGAAGGTAATTTTTTTTAAAGATTTTTGGGGGCATTTTAGGCCTGTATTTGACAGTGGACAGAATTGGAGAGAGATAGCTGGGAAGGTCTCTCTCACCCCTTGCAGAAAGTGGAAATCAAGCCCTGGCCAGCAGTTTCATACACATGGTAGAGTACATGCAAGGTTGGTACCCTTCCACCAAATCAGCACCCCCGGAAAAGGCAATTATTTTAACCTATATTGCAATTTTGATTTAATTTGTAGCAACAAAAGAAATGACAGTTTTAGCTTATTATTTTGTTTTACTCTAAATACATTTAAAAAAATATATGAATTCTGAATACATTTATATTTCACTTTGTTTACTGTGATGGCATGCACTTTTTGCTTGAGACATTTAAACCAGTATCATGGGAAAAAAGCTTTGTTGTCCATGGAAACAGGATAAATAAGAAGAGATCTTTCCTGTATCACATCATGAACTTTAAGCCACAGCGTTTTTTCCAGCACTCTTATGAGACCTACTAAAACAGCTCCATGACCCAATTTTGGGTCCAGACCAGCCATTTGAGAACCACTAGTGTGGCACATGTGGAACAGCCTGTAGAGTGCAAGTCAAACTGGACACTTTGGTAGTGCAAGCTGCACTATATTTCTGTTTAATTGTTGCACCCTCCTCATAGTACTGAAAAATGTTATTCCACATAGCATATTTTCCTCATATCTTGCAGGTCAAACCCAAAGCAGGCTACAAACACTTTTTATTAACGTGTTTGTGTTTGGATTTTCTCCAGTAAGCTCTATTTGCTGCTTTAAAAGAATGTCATTATCTGACATAAGTTCCTGTATTGTAAGATTTTTCACCAAGATTTTTCTCCTTAAACCTTAAATACAGTATTGGCTATTTTTAGTTCTCTCAGAGCCCATCCTTACCAATGAAATCTTGCACCAATCAATGTGAAACTGAGCTCTGAACTTTTTGTCACAGCTGATGACGGGCTCCATCTCCTGACTGCAGCGCAGCTGGTTGTGAGGACTCTCCACCTCACGCAGGCAGGAAGAGAAGGGAACATCAGCTCCAACCATCACGTAAACCCTGGGGAAAGGAGGAGAGAGGAGAGGAGATAGGGCATCCTTTTATGTGTTTGTGCTCAGGCTTGTAACAGTCAGAGCATCTCTGCTGCTCTGAGTTTTCTTGGGACATTTTCATCTCTCTGAACGTCAACATGACTCTTTGATGCACATCTTATGGCAGTTTTCACGTGGGACAGTCCCCTCTGAACGAGAACAACTGACAGTGTGTGTCACTGCTAAGGACTCAGGATACTCGTCTAATTCACAGCGAGCGGTGGATCCCCAAGGCCCCAATTTAATAAAATGTCAGCACGACATGAGTGGGCTGAAAATGTGAGCTATTAGTTTGATACAGAAGTGAAGAGGATGCTCGTGGAGAGAATGTCTGACACCATCCTCATTATAAATGAGTTATCTAGAGCAGCTTCTCTTATATTGCTTTTCCACGGCCAGGTTACTTATTTTTAGCAGATAATACAGTCGAAACCTTTGACATTTCCTTACCCTTCCTTGAGGTTATTGATAGGCAGGGGGACACGGCCACCACGGTCCAGTGCTGAGGTGATGTTGATGGCGTTGAGGCGCTCAGGCTGCCACACATTCTTGACCGCTCCTAGGAAATCCCCCAGCACCTCACTGGCCAGCATCTCCTCCACATTCATGTTTTTGATGTAAAACTCAGCCTGGTATGGCAGAGGAAACTCTATGCAAAGAGGCAAAAAATCGAGATCATGACGAAGGTGAAAGTCAAAAGAGTGAGGTAGCTCTGGGAAGGCACCAGCAGTGAAGAAATAGTTCATTCTTTATCAGTGCTGCTCATCCACACCCCAGCAGGTACTGGTGTGTCTGCTCTCCTCCGCTAGTACTTGGCCTCCTCCTGAGATCAGGTGGCAGATGAAATCACAGCGTGGGAAGAGTGATATCACATTTGTGCTGCAAACATCTGCTGAGCATTGAACCTACACAGCTCATACTGCACTGCATGTACTGAGGCTGGTCATCAAGCGAGTGGGCAGACATGCATGGGTGACAGGCGTAGTCATAAGCAGGGACACCTGTTAAATGTTTTTAACTCTTAATACTGCAGATATTCTACCAAGTATTCACAGAAGCTGTAAAGCATAATAGGGATGTAAACCCAAGGGTAACCTCTATGATATGTCACAGTCAGATAGGAAACAATATGATATGACTCAACACTATACAGTGATGCAACATGATAAATATGATACACTTTGATCTGAAACACACCAAACCATCACATAACAGGATTAAAATAAAATTAAAAAAAGAAATTAATATAATTTAAAACAATATGATAGAAGATGATCTGGTATAAGACAGTGGGATTGTGTCGGGTAAATCAAAACAATGTGTTACAATACAATATGATGCCTTTGGGTATTTTTATTATTATTATATTATATTATAATATTATTCTTATTATTTGTTTTTGTTGTTTGTTTCTTGTCTTAAGCTTTTAAGTAACCTTTTGTTGTAAGATCCCTTTCTCTCTTTCCTAACAGTTAATTTGGTTTTCTGAATAATTTATTTTCTAGGCTTACATAAGAGTAATATATGTGTAATCACGTGTGTATGTGTATATAAGTAGGAATGTCTATGCATAGGTATGTATGTGTGTATATAAATGTGTTTATGTAGCCATGACACCAATCAGCAAACAATAGGACCCTGCCTGTAGTTTTCTTGACCTTTTATGTATTTTCCAATTTTATTTCTTATTTTTTTCATTTTTTTCCCTTTATTTGTGGAGTGGAAGATGAACTCACAAAAATGTTTTGACTAAGTTCAATGTTTTAAAAAACAATACAACAATACAATAAAATAAGATACAATAGTTACAGCATGCTGAATTAAAGAAATTATATTTAATCTTTATAAGGTTCATAGATTCATTTTTGTCGACTGCTAGGGTATGTTCAGTGACTGATGTTTAAAAAATCTTCTTGTTTTTATATACCGAGTGCCCCGATAGTGCTTCATTCACTCTCTCTGATGCTCTGTTCGAGCTTCTGCCCCTTTAAAGGTTCCTTCCCGACATGGGCCTGATTGGTAATTGGTCAGCTCAGTGCTGTTCGGCATCATATTGTCAACAAGTCTGTAAATCAGTCTCTGTTCTGGACTGGACTTGCTACTGCACGCCAATGGGCTTAAACTGACGATGAAACAATGGTACTTTTCCTGCTTCTTGTTTGATTTTTGTTCATCACCCTCTTCCTTCAAGTCAGTATGACATGTTGTGCCACAGAGAGGAGCCATGAGGTGGTGGCTTGGCAAGTTAAACAGGCAGGGGCGTTTGTTTGGAGATGAATATTCTGAATATTTGACACCAGTGACCAGACAACAGTTTAACAAGAATCATTACAAAGATCGAGTAGACTGCTGTGTCCACACTTAAATGTGTCTCTGATTTAAGATGGCAAACTTTAAATGTTTGATACATCACAACACACAAGTTCATAACTGTGCAATTACAGTTCCTGAGCATCACATAAGAAGAAGGAGTTAAATCAATACTGTTTGTCCTCTTGGCAAAACTGATCAATGGCATTGTTTTCTTCTCAGCCCGGTCAACTGCACATTAAAGTACTGAATGTGCTCCGAGGATTTAATCAGGGAAGTTGCACAGTCTGATCTGTGTTCACTCTAATCTTCCACACTGGCGCCTCTTACCTTCTGTTGCCATGATGTTTATGACCAAGTTGTGCCGTGCCGTCTCGAAAGTGCGTCTGTTATAGGCGGTAATCTGAAACACACAGGGGTGAAAGTTTAAGCCCAGATCAGTGCAGCTTATATGGCAGCAGCCCCCACCCCTGGGCGAGAGCTGAGCTGGAAACACCACGCAGGCTCTGTACTCAACTGAGGTGCTGTGTAGAGGCACATGTGTGCCGCTGGGAGCGTTAAGCCTTTTGGGAAAAGAATTTCTACAGTAGCTTATGAGGGACAAAGAAAGCATAAAAAAACATAATGGAATTTAAGTCTAAGGAGTATGAGTGAAAATTGCTCAAAGTTATTACTTCATGGATAAAGATGAGATGTACTCCAGAAAATCAATTCAAATGTGTAACTGTGATATTACTTTAACATGTGCTTGGCAAAGAGTCACAATGTTATACTGCGTTCACTTTGGATTGTTGAAGTTCTTGGATCAGTTACATTTATTTGTGTTTTCTTTCAATTGTTTCAGCTTAGATAAGTATTATTATTCTTTCATGATTATATTTTTTCTCTTAATTTGCTGGTCTGTTTTATTGTTCTGTTTTTATTTTTGTTAATAAAACACAGAAAGGAAGAATTAATTTCTTTCTTTACTGCTTCAGATACAATATATGGAACTTTATGAATATTGAAAATTTACCATAGGGTTCCTGAACTTTAAACAAGTGAGCATCAGAGGTGGATACAGCTGACGACATGTCTACCACACTGTTACTTTAACCCTTTAAAGCCTGAAAACACAAATTATAGCCAGAAAATTCTATTTTTTTGGAGCTGACATGTTTATTTCACTTTCTACTAAAATCCCCCCAAAAAATTCCATATAATTTAATGTATATATTTTGTGATACATTTGGTGTTTCTGGGAACTGATAAGCCATTTGAGGACATTTTTTATCATTTATCTGATTGTATTCAGATGTTTTTTTAGTAATTTGTTGATCATATTGATTAGATAGAGGTATCATAAAAGTATGTATCAAATATGATACAACAGGCATTGAGGGGTTAAATGAGAACACCCTGGTGGCAAATTCAACAAACTGCATGTTTAACAGACAATCTACAACATCTTCATCAACCACCTCATCGCTGTCACATTTGTACAATCACTTCAAAACACCCACCTCTATGACAGTGGCCTTGCCAACATGCTCTGCTGTGGGTGAGCCGTACAGCACCCCATCACTGAGCTGGGTTCTCTGGATGTAGCGCAGCCAGCCTGGCCTGTCAGGGTAGCCCATCAGGTTGGTGTTAAAAGTGATGGGGTCATTGCTGGCATCACCTGCAGGGAGTAAACCAATGATACTTTAAAAGTCACAGCCAAATTAGTAATGCACATTTAGATCCATTACCTGAATTGAAGGGGAGATGCCAGAAGCAGCTAAGCAGTTTTTATAACTTAGTATGATAAATGAGCTAAGCACTTCTGCCTTTATACAGCGACTGTGCCAGCAACTACCTATACTAATGTTTGAAGTATATGAATCGTCAAAATTACAACTCATTCATTCTGAGAGAGTATAAGGGTGAGGTATGAGAACAAGTGGGAGGAGGCTGAGGTTTAATTTCCATTATGTACTCGAAGAAAAGTCACAAGACTGAGTGAAGAGACAAAATGTACAGAATAGTGTTAAAATACAATCTAGGAGGGTTTTTTTCAATGCTAGCCTCACTACTTTCTTTTTATTAACTATGTTACTTCTTTCTTGTAATTTTAAAACATCTCCTGACATTTTAAATGTGACTTTTTCCCTCAACATTTGACTACTGTGTCCCAGTTGTGACTTTCTGAAACAATATTTACATGTTTTTTCTTTACGTTAACTAGGGACAGCACCCCCTCTCTCTGTCTCTACCTGTTGGATGTCAAATTGGGTGCATAGTTTGTCTTTCTCTGGGAGCCAGCTCTTTTTGTACTGACCCATTTCTATAGCCAGACAGTCCTGGACCATTTTTTTTTGCATCCGGAACTATTTTTAATCAACATTATAATTGTTATATATGTTATATATACTTATATACACTTCTTTCTCAACAGTTCAACTGCTTTTCAACATGTTTACATCTTTTTTGTACAGCTCAGCTTTTTACTGTGTTCAATTTCTAAACATTTCCACTTCTCTTTCAGCATTACCTTTCCACAGTCTTTATCTTGACTATATATCATTGCATTTTTTAAGCTTTCTTTTTCTATTTTTGTAACATCTTGGCTTTATCTCTTTCTTGTCAATTCATTGTTTGTTTGTTAACTTTTTAACTTTTATTTGTATTATTTTATTTCTCTTTTTACACCACCACTTATTTTCTCTCAAAATTTCATTTTTCTCTTGATATTTAGACTTTCTTAAAATTTCAAAATTTCGCTGGATTTTTTTTCCCTCAAACATTTGAACCTTTATTTATACATCTCTGCAATTATTTCAAAAGTTTCTCAATTTTTTTAATCAGCATTTTGGTTTTGCTTTCAACATTTTACCATTACTTGTTTAATTTAAACTTTTTTGACATCCAGACTTTTTGCCCAAACAGGTTGACACCTTAACGAAAAATATAAAGATAAAATAAAACAAGATCTTCCTCTCCTCAACTGTCCCTCCTCATGTCTGACATTTATACCCATTAATTCATAGACAAAACACTGGTTAACAAAAAAAAGGCACAGAGAACAACACAGTGATGTTGTTTTACCTGATTTAGGGTAGGGGGGAAACTCTCCTTTAAAGTACTCTCTCTCCAGAACATGTACAAACAGCACACCTGCAGATGGGTAGACATTTCGGTCTGCATGCGACCTCGACAAGATGGTCACCACTGAAATACACAATTCATCCAACAACATTATTTCCTGAAAGCAAAACTGAATCATCCTTTTACTCTGTGTTTTAATCATCATTAAAACAACTTGCCAGGAGCAAAATTAGAAATAAGAAGGTGTTAATTGAGGTGAATACAAATTAGGGTTATTGTTCTGGTTACTAGTCACAACCTCACACTTTAAAAATCAATGCTGTCACGGTGAAAGATGTGTCTGCTTTTCCTGTGTGGGGTCTGCACTCTAAAGAAGGTAATTACTTGAACTTTACACAAAGATGCTGAGAAAAAACAAACAAGCTTGAAGACAAAAACCCAAATTACAATCCAACAGAGGGGCTATCGTTTTGTTTAGACCTCAAAGACCTTCATAAATTTTGGGGGCAAGGAGTTGAGCCCAAGCAGCAGTAATGAGGGTCGTTCAGACTGTAAAGGAGCTCTCGTGTCCTTCATCGGCTCTGGCTCCATTATGCTCTCTGCTTAGCCCCACTCCATTTCAAACACAAACACTCGCTCGTCATTTATAAAGGGCTAAACGGGTAAAATGGCAGCCCCTTTTACAAAACGTTAAACACTGTACAAGCGCAGGTTGACTGCCAAATTCTCCCCCACTCTTCCTTCACTTTTACCCTCGCCTTTTGCTCATTCATGCATTTTCAGTGGCATTTCTGTATTATATATTTCCCCTCCTCTTCTTCCCTTGGTGGGTGGGCGCTCATTTTTAATCACCATGGGAGACTGAGAGTACAAGAATGAAAGAGGGAAGAAGAGGGGGGAAGAGAACGGGCATGAGAGAGAAGGAGGGAGGGAAAACTGGAGTTCTTTGACATAAAGCTTTGGAGGAAAGAAAGAGTTTGAGGCTGGACCAACCCAGTTACCACTTGGATCAGCGCTGAGAAGAGCTTGAACTGCTGCAGAAAAACAACTTGTCACATTATGCAGCATGATGGCATGAAAAAGCTCTGTGTGCCTCCAAACAAGCACTGATTTTGAGTGTTGCTAATCTCCTGCTTCCTACTAACAACCACTGAATAAACATAATGTGACTCAGGGATTTTCATATGGGAAACTACTACCTCTAGAGGTATTTCAGGGAACTGCAGGTAATAAATTAGACTTTAAGATGAACACCCTTGCTTTTTCTTTCTCCTGTCTTTGAAATAACCTTGCCTTTACTTAGGTCAGAGGAGGTGAGCCCTTCAGTAATTTACTTTCAGATGAAACTCAAAGAAAGATTGGACAGAGAATAACAGTTTTTATTTACACTGATCGCCACTTTAGGCAAGAGTGCAGGGACTTTTAAATAATATATCACCCAAGCTCTGCTATTTCTTAAGCTTTGGCACTTGTAGCTATTATCTGTCATTAAAGTAAGTTGACTTACTTTGTAAGTAAGACAATTGTGCATGAACACATTGCAATTGTGGTGTCAAAAAGAAATATTGTTCAGCCCTCATCGCAACTTTATTTACAACATTCTGACTTTATTACTTAACTTTTAATATTCTAACTTTTCTAAAAGTGAATTATGACAATAAATCTTCCTCCCCTCAATATTTAGTCATGTCTGACCCTAAAACGCTTCCAAGCATAAGATTTTGTGTTTGAGAAGAAACTAAACTATCAGTGGTGGCCATCTGCACTCCTGATGGCCTAGTGGTTAAGTCTGTACCACATCTGAGAAATAGATTAGAATCAGGAAAACGAATCTATGGTAGAAAAATGCCTGCAGTTCTAGCAGGATATACAAAGAAAAGGGGAAAATATAGCTAAAGCAATCAAAAAAGCACTTGTCGGGGGAATTTGGTTTCATAGAAGGTTCTTAACTATAAATAAAGATTTAAAGCAGGTATTTTGAAGGGAAAGATGAGAGCCACTGCTCCACAGCAACAGCATGACAACATTAAACTGATCTCTACCTCTGTAAAGTAAGGCCTCTCCTGAAACAAAAGATTCCAAGGAGAGTCTCCTTCGCCAGAGAGAGTAATAGAGCAGGATTTACATTTTAATCCCTGTCCATGAAAGAGGAAGTCAGTATGTGATCTTTGGTTGTTAAGCGTTATCTATTACCAGGGTGCACAAAGGGGTTAGAGGAGATTAGGTGACACAGTAAGCCGCAGATTATTAAAAAGGGCCACATCTTTGAGGCCAAATTGCCTAACTGCAATCTGATGCAGTGCTGTGAGTGTAAAGTTATAAAACAGTCCCTTATGTGTGTTAAACGGAGTGTCCTCCATGGCTGCAAACACAGGAGAGGCCATATGTCCACGGTCTCTGAGGGCTCAGTCACAGCTCAGTATAATCAATAGTATTTATTAGCCTTTAAATGTGGAGCTCCTGAAAGAAAACCTGAGGTTATATCTCCTTCTTAGAACAAATAGAAGGAACCACCTGAGCAATGCACTCCTGATATTTGGATCCAGGTTACTCAGAGACTCAAAATAAAACCTCAATCAGTTTCTAGCAATGGCTCGAGTCGATCTGCAAATCCTACTCTGAATGCACACGCTTGGATTCTATTATGGGACCCAACGGGCCTCATCAATTCTTCCCCTCACAAAAAAGCAGTGCAGTCAAAGGCTCCCGGTCAAGGTCAAACACCGGCTATTCTGCTCCGCTCAGAGGCAGAGTGGACGCGGTGTAAACACTTGTGACACATCCACACGAGACAGGCAGGCGAGCACAGATGGCCCGGTGGTTTGAGGAATATAAAATGACCTATGGGATTTAAAATGCGCATAAGGCTATCAACGTTCAAGCTTCTATTCAACAACAATCATTTGGGCCAAACACACACTCCTCCTGGCAGCCTTATGTCAGCCAGTCTATCTTTATGGGTTCCTTTTGTATTTTTTTTAACCCTCACCTAAGGCTGGGTAATTTATCCAGTTTTGAAATACAAAACACACGAATGTTTTCAAATGAGATATAAGAAAGGGCATTTTTTTATTATCAAAAAAGCTTTCCGATTTCAACATTCCTTGGTTTTCCCTCCTTCCTCACCTCCCTGATTAGTAGCTGGATGCACCTTTGCACTGATTGGTTTGATTTGCCTCACCTCTTCCCTCCTTATTTAAAGCCTGCGTTCCCTCACACGCTTTCTTTAGTGTCCACATGGGCCATCAGCAGGGTAAGGTGGTTTTTCTCTCCTTTAGTTATTTTCCATTTTGATTTATCTGTGTTTATCATGTTATAATTGCTAATATTGCTTTCTTTTTCAGATTATTCCACGTGTTTTCTTGTACTGTTTAGTTTGTTTTGTTAATACTTCTATATCCCATCTGACCAAATAAATACTTTCCGTTACATCTTCATCAAGTCTTTGGCTGCTACATTCTGACTGGATGTATTCATGATGATTGTTGTTCAGTGCTGAACCAACTCCCTGCAATAATCCTCTACTCAACCCCCAAAACATTCATTTTTACAAGACTATTCACTTTCAGGCCACCCATAGCAATGGCAGGTCCATGTGCACTGGACTACTCTACTTAGTCCCCATCATCTAAATGTATTGTGCAGGTCTAGAAGGCTTCACACAGTCAAACAATAAATGTCCAACAATTGAGGTCAACAGTAATAATGTCTTCATGGGAAAAAAAAAGGTACAGGTTTGTTTTGAAATGGATTAGACTTCATTATCCCTTCAAAGTATTTTATTTTATTTTATTTTTTTATTTTTGGTGCATATTCAGGTCAAAGTAGGTGCCCTTGCTTGCATTAAGAACTAGAAAGCACTCAGAGAGAAAAACCTCCACCAAGGTAGCTCACATATTGCTGTTACATCTGTAAGCAACAGTTCGATGATAGTTACCATCATAATATGATTCTTTGACCCTTAAACCCACACCTAACACTCAGAATCATGTGTATTGTTATTAAACAGTTATTGAGCAAAAACAGTTGTTTGCTAATTGCAGTTATCTGGATCACCACCAAAATCAAACTATTTCTAAGTTGGGCCATTACTAACATCTCATGAAAATTTCAGCAAAATCTGTCTAGTAGTTTTTAGACCTGCAACAATTAATCGATTAATTGATTATTAAATTAATCATCAACTATTTTGATAATGGAATAATCGTTTTTTAAAGAAAAAAAGTCCAAATTCTCTGATTTAAGCCTCTGAAATGTGAATATTTCTGTATCTTTGTTCCTTTATGACAATATACTGAATATCTCTTTGGTTTTTGGACAAAACAAGACATTTGACGACGTTGTCATGTGGTTTGGGAAACACTGATTGACATTTTTCAACATTTTTTTAACATTTTATTGGCCAAACAACTAATCCATTAATTGTTTAAACAATCAACAGATTAATCGATAATGAAAATAATCGTTAGTTGCAGCCCTAGTAGTTTTTGTGTAATCTTGCCAACAAACACAACCTCCTCTGCGGAGGTAACAATTATAACGTTCTGATTCTGAATAACCAAATGTGCTTTTTGATCATAAAATAAGACACTTAATTTTACTGGACAAAAGGAGAAGTATTACTGGGTATGTACATGGGCATCAGTCTAACATTAGCAGATATTGGCCCCATTTAAATAACACTGGCCATAAGAAAATAAATGCAGGATGGAAAGATTAATTCCAGATGTTTCTTAGTCATACATTTATGGTAACTTCTCTCACACCAGGCTGCTGATTTAGAATGACCTTTTTTTGTAGGGCAGACAAAGAGCTGCTGGCCAGACTTTCACCTGTTTTCATTCTCACAATAGAGAAAATATTGGCATTGTGGGAAAAGTTATGCCAAAAGATTAGAAAAACATCACAACAACGGCATCAGTATTAATCTTAACACTATCTTAACAGTATCTGCATTGGTATCTTTATATAGTACTCAATCTTTAAGTGTTTAAGTTAAAATCAAATTGCAATGAGTTCAATTTAATACCACAGCAACAAAAAAGGAAAGTCCTTAACATCCTTGTTTCTGAATACAAGGACTGCAGGCAAACTTATGCATACTGGAAATGGCCAAAAGAGGGTCTGCCATTTGCCAGTTGAGCCCACTTTTCCAAAAGTTACCAACTTATTTGTTCATTTAATGACCAAAATTTTATCATTTTCAAATACATAGTATACAGGATTGTTTTCAATAGACTGCAGGCATTCAAGAAAAAAATTGGCAATAATTGATTGGGTCTAAATCAGACCCCTGCTGGAAGTCTCTTGTGGGACAGTTTATCCCTACGACGACTCCTTCTGGACTGTTTCACCCTCACCTTTGACTGCAGGCTCTTCTGGTGTAAGTAAGATCAGTGACTAAGCCACTGAGGCTCTGCTAATGGCACCAGATCTGCTTATATGTGACCGGCTGAGTTTTTGCCAGGCTGTCTCGAGATGGACTGCAGCACTGTGCCTGCACGTAATACGTAACCAGTTAAGGTTAATCATGAACCTTCACCAAGATCTACCATTACTGCTTCTGCTGTGGGACAGATACTAACACTTAAGAGGACAGGGCCTGGAGATTTGGACAAAACTAATTTCAGATGAATGAAGATGCACAGCATGCATCTTTGAGTTTGTTTTCACGGTACTAGAACTTTAAACTTTAACATGATTCTACTAAAAAATACCCGTTCAAAATTGACACATAGTATAGGCTTTTTGTGCGCAAGCGTCAAAAATTGACAGATAAAGCAATGACCACAAAATTGCTCAGTCAATATTTCTACATGATTTCAAAATCTATACTTTTGGAAATTAGTTTCAAATGAAAAATTCTGCTTTATTCTAAAGACTACCAAAGTTTTAAGATAAGTTGGCAAAACTGAAGCTGGCAAAAAGCAAGGGTTTGCAACTCACCAGTTTCACCTATTTGTAGATACAGTATATTTGCAGCATCAAGGTGTGCAGAAGTTTGCCATCAATTTAGATAGTAAGCATATCTATGTAAATAGCAATGTGCAAACACAATGTGTTTTGGACTTTTGTTTTTGATATCTTAATATTAAAAAATCAAATATTAAGACTAATAAACAAAATCTGTCTTGTGGTCAATTACATCATGTTTGAGGCTATTACAGAGTCTGGATTTAAGATTGTTAATGTACAAATGAATTTACTCTTTGCAATACTGTTTTGATATTCTATAATCTAATGGTGTACAGAAATTCTGACCATTTGATCTGTGATGTAGTTCAGTCTCTGGCCACTAGTTGGTGGCAGAAATTTGCCCATTTGCCTCTGTCTCAGTTAAATTCACCGCCAAGTAGATTTTGTGCCTCCACTTGTTTGTCTGTGAGCAAGATAACAAAGTACTAATGGATTTTGATGACATTTTTAGTGAATGTTGGTCATGGTACAAATGAGTGATTACATGTCAGTGATCTGAATCCAGGCACAGATCTAAGATTTTTTTTTAAGGAATTTGTTAACACTGTGCAATGAGGCAATTTTTCACATTTTTATTAATTCTGCTAGTTATGTCATAAAATACCTTGACAGAGGTTTGTGCTTTCTTGACACTTCTAGCTGTTTCTGTCACTGGGACAGACAAATTTATTCATTTCACAAGGATCATGCTTTACATAGCTGGCACTGATTAGAAACTGTTAATATATAATATTCAGGGTTTACAATACAATAAAAATAGTATTCTGTTTAAAAAACACTTTTGTCCTTGCATTACTGCAACATATCAGGATTATCTTATCATTATCCCTTTATCAGGGTTTGTATTGTTTTGACAAGATTCATGCCAATCTCCACCCTCATTACAAGATAAACTAATGATATGAACAATATTGTCTTACCCTTTATCCTCTTTAAAACATACTGTATCTCTACCTCTTACATTTCATATTAATGGGTTAAATAAGAGTCAAAGTATTAATAGTGCAAAGTTGCACTGATTTGTCTCAGTAGATCACTAACGGCCCTTGAGGGGGGTTGAAATGGCTAACCTGGTTTTATGCCCTCCCTGTGGCGCCCTCTGATTGGCTGACATCTCAGCTATGATGCATTATAGTTAAACCACCCTTGTCCCTATCATGCCTCCAAATAACCAAAGCTTCTGTTTAGCTGCAGGGAAGGAAAAATAGGGATGTTTCCAGTTTTGTTGAATCAGCGTTATGTACGCACGTCGTCCTCGGGGATCAGGAGGAACACATGTGCTTCTTTGGTGTTTGAGGGGAAGCAAAGACAAGGATTGCTACTGTTTGGAGCGTGGCTGTGATGAGGCTTGTTGTTCTAGACTGAGACCTGGAAGTGAAAGTAATTTGCGTCACAAGAAGCAGAAATCAACAACTGAAGACAAGGGTGGATGTAAAGCACAGCTGGCTCGTCTATCGCTCTAAAGAGGTACGTAAATCATTGATTTGTCAGAAAGGATTGCTGTAAGTCACCACTATCATGTAACACAATGTCACAGAAGGCATAATGATTTGTCTAGTAGATTATGCTTGTAGGAAGATTAAGGTTTAGGCAGAGTTTAAATTCTCTGCTCTGTAACTACAGCAAAAGAAAGCAGGCCAAGTCTGTGGGACAGCCGACAACAATAATGCCAGTATTAATGGGGAACCAGTTGAGCGTGTCACTGTGTTATGACAGGGGGGGAGGGGACAGCGGGTCAACACACAAAGTGCACCACTGCACACACCCACTCACCATCTCTATACGGGGCTGTTCTCCTCTGCAAGCCCATGGATCGCTCCACATGGACATGTTTCTCATCATAGGCATGCACAATGTAAACTACTGGATCAATGAATGAAATCATGAGTGAAACAAAAGTGTCTTCTGAGGGCATCTGAGCAACAACCTGACTGTACTGTGTTTGTTAGGTAACTGCAACCTGGCAGTGTAAGAAAAAGCCTGACAATATTTGTTCCTCTTTGAAGTAATGCAGTGTAAAAGATGCAAAGTCAACTTTTTGGGGGCTCAAATTCAGATTTCTGACATTTTACAGAGAATTCATAAGTCAAAAAATTGTGAAAACTGTGTATCCATTTGTGCATATTTTCTGGGTTATGGTGGGCTGACTTTTTGTGACTGAATCTTCCAATAAATATCTTTTGTGCTGTTAGTAAGCATTACAATGCTATGATAGGTTAATGTCTCAAAATATGGTTTAATAATTAAAGAAGAGTTAGGGTTATTTTTGGGATACTGGTCAATAATCAACTCTTCTAAAATGCTGTCAGTGCCTCAACAGTCTCTAAAGTGATCTTTTATGCTTTTATTTTCTGTAAGGTGACTTGAAAGGTGCCTCCAAATAAAACTTATTATTATTATTATTATTATTATTATTATTATTATTATTATTAAAAAGAACATTGATAATGTCTACTCTTGCATTGACTCATGTGATGAAGCCTTTGTTACCTGTACAGAATTTACATTTTTTGGCTAAAGACAAATGGACAGCTAACTGAGCGGAGAAGGGAGAGAGGGTTAGCTCCAACATTTTGTGAACAAAATGAAGCTGAAAAATTGTAATTTGGTTCAGCAGGTACTGGATGTGACGGTCCCCGTGCCAGATCTATGCCAGATTTCAATACCATTTAATGCTGATGATTTGAGTTTAACAAAATCAAAGTCTTCTAAATTAAGATTACAGATATGTGAAATTTAACAAAATCTTTCAAAAATATAAGTAGATGAAATTTAGCAGTATCAAAATGAATAGTGAAATATTTTCTAAGCTACTGTACAGAGCTTTTCGCTTGTTGCCTTTGGACAAACCCATAACTATTTTCTCTTTATTTTTCTTGTCCTACATATTTTATTAAAGGGCATCCTGTTTCGTTCAAATCATAAATAATTTACAAATAATCTTGACTGTGACAATGTAACCATGGCCTTTTTTTCAGCATGCTGTAGATCCCCTTGTCTTAGGCCTGACATAACATTGTGTTTTCAAACACTAAAACCGTGTACAACATAAAAAAGTAAATTTTAATACAACTGGTCTTGTTTACTTTTAAGGCCATTTTGCAGTGGTTTTCAATTGGTCAAACCTCAATGATTAGTGCAGATCTAGTCGGGCATTTCAAAATACAGAAAACATCTTAATTATTTTTGGGGAGCTGAACAAGCACCTTGGTGTATTGCTGGAGGTGAGCTAACAGTAGCTAACATCATTTGACAATGCTTATATTTTTAAAGGTTTCAACATTTTTTGTTGCAATTTTAGATATTCTCATACACCCCACTGTATCTTTGCCTTTATTCTTTCACTAATAGCAAGTTAATGAAGACTTAGAGTCAATTCAAGGTAAACAAAAGTTAGTTGTTCATTCAGTTGTTTAAAGTGAAAGGAAGCCTGAGGACAGGAGAATTTGTCTAACTTAGCAAGAGCAACCAAGGAAGGTTGGGCCTGAGAGATTCACTTCCTGAAGAGAGAGGGGCCTGACGGGGGGTCAGTAAGGGCCATAGAGTGTTGTAGGGATGATATATCTTTGTAGGCCAATGCGGAAGTTAGCATCACCCTGGTTCCCTCGACTGCAAGTTTACTCAAAGCCTATGGGATCTGCTCTGCGGAGAAAAAAAAATTATGAAACAAATATGTCCTGTTCTTTGTGACAATCTTAACAAACAAACCCACTTTTCACAATATTTTAGGCTTAAATGTAATCGGAGAGAGTGAAAAGCTATAAGTAAGCTACTACTAAATTACAACATACAGGTTCTACATAGACGTGTTTTATGTTACTAAAAAAAGCTGAAATCTTGTATGACTGTTCAATGTGGACCTTACCTTGGAAAATAATAATAATAAAAACTCTCATAGACTTTACTGATATATTAACTCACATAGTACTTTATGTCTCATTACTGCACCACTGTTTTTGACAATTAAATTAAAAAATACAAATATTTTTGAAGGAAAACTTACTTGTCTTCAGATCACACATCTCCAATTTCGTTGTATTTTTTTAATTACTTCCTTTTTATTTCATATGATAGTCAGAAATTGAATTGAATTTTAGCCAAATGTATCTTGGTTGTGCATCTTTTTGTCACACAATATCATACCCTCTAAGCATCATTAAATTATGTCATAAAAAAGGCAAATAGTATATGAACTGTATTTAAAACAACACACAATAACTTCACCTGTTAAAACAACTGGACACACAGAGGATGCTGTCCCTTTGTTTACGTCCAGAAGACTTTCAGAGTATTATTTACATTTCCTTTCTGGCTTTAGCTGCTTCATTGGGCACTGATTAAACACCTGGTCTACACACAAACACAGGCCTGCGCCAGAGGACAAACGCTGTATTCATGAAGGTAATGAAATTATTCCTTCAAAGACGCCATTTTACGGCACTGTATGCTTATTTCGAGTTGAAGGGACAGCATGAAGTGCAAATGTTTGGCATTTAGCCGGTATAACGGTACGGCTGTCCTCTCTTAGCCATTTTCCTAGTCTCCCCTCTTCCTCCTGGAAAAAATGAGCAAAGCAGCTAGGCTAACCAGCATGCTAACCTGGCACCGCATCAGAGGCAAAACGCGTCAACATTCAGCGCTTAAACCGAGTTAAATCGATACCTACCCGTGCTTAGCCAGACCGCGACACCTGCTGCGGACATGGTGTGTATCATCCTCGTAAATCTGACATGAAAAAAGGGATTTTTAATCTCCGCTGAGTTTGACAGCCATAATAATAAGCATCCTGCTGCATTCCTCCTTCCGCCTCCTTCCTTCGCTGGAGCGGCACGGCTGCGCATTGGCTGCACATCTGGATGGAAAAAGATGGTTGTCTTGTAAAATGTGAACGTGAAAGCAAGATGTGAATCAAAATAGGGGCACCACGCCTTAAGTAGAAGGCTGTGTGGTGTTTCTTCAGTCAGAGACAGAGATTTTAAGCAGTCTGTTTGCATGTAAAGCCCGTGTGACAACATGCATACATCATTTTCATTGTTTCAGTGGTAACAACTAAATGCATCTTTGTTTGACCGCCAGTCAATTTATTTATTTGTTCCTGAATTTCTCGTTTTATTTTTGGCGTTTCCTGACTTTTCTTTCATTTTTATTTATGTATTTCCATAGTACAGTAAAATCCTCTTATAAATGTTCTAAAGGGCCCCTTTTTTATGTGATTTTATGGGAATTTAGTAATGCATCAGATGTTCAAATTTTGCTTTTTTGCAATGAGAAACAAGAAAAATGTGTTTTTTTCTGTGAGTGAAGAGTAAGAAAATCTTAAAACCCTTATGGAAAATGTTGCCGTTGTCATAATAATTTTAGGGGCCCCTATCAGTCATGGTACCTTAGAATCTTGCTAATTTCCCCCTCTTTACACTCCCCCTGGTAAAGTGTAAACCCCTAAGATATTAGAAAAGTTTCTGACAACTTTATTCTCATAATACAGTATAACTTAAGTAATTCAGAGGTGGATGAATTTTGCTGATCTTTGGAGGCTTTTTGAGTCTGACACTGAATCTGTCAGGCCCCTAAAAAAATTATCTGATCACATACTATCAGCATAACTATGTTATAAATGACTAAGCTAATATAAAAAAAAAAGTACCAAGTCCCACCCACTTTAAGGAAACAAAACTACTTTACTCTGGCCCAATCAACCTCGATACCGCAAAGCAACAGCATCCACAACCTCTTAGTCTTCAGAAATCATCTTGACTGTAAAATAAGCTGTTTCAGATCAAGATTTTCTCATACTTAGGCATGATATCCCCCTTCTTGGTAATATTATTCGCAACTCATTATTCCATTATTTAGCGTATTTTTTTGAAAATTAAATAGTAACAGTTCTTTACTTAATCCTGGATGCTGATTCAAACTCAAATAGTTAAGATGTTTACAGTGAACCACAATGGGTCGCTGATGGACAGAAATTTGCTCCACATATAGTCCTTCAAAAAGTCGATCTGCTTTAGAAAGTGACCCATTGTTTCTTTTCTGCATGTCACTTCCCACTCTCCCCTGATTTTTCATTTATTCACCGTCCATAAAGGCTAAAAGCACCATAAGAGGATCATAAGAAATCAGCAGATAAACAGATAGACAGGACAAATGCAAAACTAATAATGTCCATGTCAAATTTACATTTTCTCAGAAGTTATGAGACATATAAGTCACAGACTTATTCAAACATCACCTCAGCCTGGTTTGACCTCCAAAGCCCAGCTGTTAGAGGGCACTGACTATTTTAGGAGTCTGCTCCAATCTGTCCAGACCCCCTGCAGGGACAGTCCTAGCAGACAGATGGTCATGTTTTGGCCCCTCGCCTCCAAGTCAGGCCTGCTAAAGGGCCAAGGGACCCTTAATACCCCTCTCTTGCTCCCTTGAAGTCAGCCACCAGTAAAGAGAGCAGTCTGATCGTGCAGAATAGCACCCTAATTCTCTCTCACATGCTGACAGTGCTCACTGCATGGGCCTTGTTTGATAAATTCATGTTTGGCACCAGATTCATGGCTTCCTCTGAAGCACGGTGCCATCAGTTATATGTGCTCCTCAGTTCGAGGCTGTTCTGTTCTTTCACTCTCCCTCTCTTTTATTCCCGTAAGATTATTTTTAGGTTGCTTAGCAACATCTTCACATAGCAAGTGTTTGAAACTGTATGTCTCACAACAGCTACTATACTGTAGGTGATGTATACAACATGGACAACAGCATACACCTCTTTGAAAGACCCTAAAATTGTAGCCATTTTTGTCTAGTTTTGTGTGGGTAGTGTTAATCAAGTCAAATTCTGATTAAAACCTATGTACACAAACTGCTGTATGTTTTAATCAACATGTAAAAGTCCTAAATTTGCTTTTTGAGCTATGAGACAGGATGCAGAAATCCCAGTCTCTTTAACAAAGAAAGCTGTTGCTAATACTTGTAGGTATTTTTGTTTTTCATAGCGGATACATGGCTAAACCACTTTTTCTAAATTCAAGATGAAGCCCTAAAGGTTGAAAGTAAAAATAAACAAATCTTGAGTCCAATGTTAAATTAATGTGTTATGATGTTTAAGTATAATGTGGCAGTTAGTATGTTTTTACAAATGTATTACTTAGTTTGATATAATATCACAGAAAATGTAAAATATATCATTAACATATCATTCAAATTCATGTTTCTGTATATGCAGGTTTTAAATAGCTGAATCATACTTCCTTTGATACAAAATACAGACATAAGCAACAATGCCATGTTAACTATCACAGAAAATCAAAATCCAATCTGTTGCCTGGGGATGTTTATAAAAATAATCACGTACTGATAAAGCTTCTTTTGCAGTGCCTGATCACATGAAATGAGTCCCATGTGTGCCTTCTTTGTGTTCCAGAGAGTTTTTATCTCTATAGTTATAAAACTTTTACAGTCTTCATGTCCAAGTGCAGAAGAGCAAAACTAGGAGTGATCCCAGAGAATGAATTATCCTGTTGGTTGGGCTGTAATTTAAATTTAGTCCAGACATACGAAAACACCCAAAAAACAGAAGACATTATGTACATTTGTTTAAAGTTGTCAGTGGGTGAAATATGTTTTTTTTTTTTGGTTTGATGAGTTTTGCTGATGTCAGCAGTGTCGGCCTTTGGTCCTCCTCGCAGCTTAACATCAGCACGGCACAGCCAACTTTTCTGTCAATACTCCAGTTCAGCCTAACAACAATCAAACTGTCAAACTGCACTGGTAGTAAAGTGGGAGGTGCAGTGCCATTAATGAGCTACAATGGAAGACCACCGTTTTGCAGTTTGAGTATTATATTTGTCCAGTATCAAGGCTGAAATATGAATCAATTGTTTAATTAATTGGCTGGTACTTCTGATAACAACAAGTGATTATGTTAAACTCATAAACATTTAGGCGTTTGGACACTGTGGAGGGCTTATGAAGCCAATCCATCGTGGTTCCATGTTGTAAATGCTGTCTCACACTAACTTAACATAAATCTGACAGACCAAAAAAAGTGGGATTCAGACTGGTTTGGTTTAAAATTCTCATGAGCTTTTACCAAAGGCAGATATATGAAAATTATATAGATGACTGGGCCACATTTTATATGTCCCAACTTTAAGGTAGTTAGGCTAATAAAACCAATACAATGTCAAGCTGTCACTATAGCTATTCATTAGTGGCTTGACAAGGGAAATAACTAATCGTGAAAGAATTTGGGGCAACCAACCAGATTTCAGATGGCCTGTTTGGCCAGCCAACCAATCAATCCATCCCTGGTTAAGAGGTGGAATTATGCGCTCTGCGGTAGCCAGGGGAGTCAGTGGCTACTCTCCGCATTCAACAAAAAACAAGAACAAACTGCACAAAGGTGACATACTTTGCGGGAGTGTTAGTGCTTCAAGAATAATTGGGCAACATGTTTGTGTATTAGAATCTAAAATGGAGCAGATATAGCAGTTGAACACTAGTAATGCTGCTGTGCTGCCATGATCCATTTGTCTTCATTCATCAAGACTTTGCTATCACTTTGGTTGTAAATATGCCTACCATTCATGTCCCACAATTTCAGCCTTGTGATGCAGCTGAGAAAACAGTCAAGCACAAACTTCATATCACTTTAAAGGCCATATTATACATTTGTCCTGTCCCTGGATGTTTTATTTTGTGAGCAAAAGGATGCTGACTCACCCACTGGGAACCAAATTTGCCTTCGGGTACAAATAGAGTTATCTCACCTTACCTTACCTAACCTTGTATTAGCCTACTTTTTATTTTTAGCATGAGCCAAGGGCCAGTAAGAACAGATCCTGGTCCAAAGTTGGCCCCCAGGCCATAGTTTGGACAACCTTAGTATGGGTCTTTTTTTCATGTTCTGGGTGGCTGTAGGTAAGGTGCATAACTTTTGTAAGAAAAACATTAACAAGTGTATTTTGCATAATATAGGCTCTTTATATTGTAGGTAAATTAATGATTTACAGCAGGGTTGGGAAACTAGAGGCCCTCCAACTCCCTTATTCAGCCTTCCAGTCATTTTAAGATATAAAGAAAATACATGTTCATGAGTAATATCTGACAAAATCTGCCAGGGTAACATTAAAAATAGAAATATTTCCAAGAAAACTGATCTATAATTGGCGGCAATGTTTTCTTTCAAACTAAACTATATTGATGAATGCTGTTGAGGGACATTTTATTGACAGCTACTCTCCCTTTTAGTGCTCTTCAAATTGGACTTGACCCCCTGGTGATGAGGATCAGACTGTCCTGGTCCTCCTGGTGACCGAAGTTGCCCATCCCTGATTTAGAGTAAGAGGTCAGCTGCAGTAGTGTGAAGACTAACTCTTCATTTTCTTTACATTAATATTTGATCACATTTACCTAAATTCAGGATGTAGGCCCCCTGGTGGTCATCCCCCCACATTTCAGACCTTAATTTGAACACCCATCACATCCCCTCCGTGGTCCTTGACCCTTTCCTCCCCACCCATCGCCCATTGATGAACAGTAATCATCAGCAGTCAGTAAAGTTACAGTGGCTGTGTGCTGGTATTTCTGCCACACTGCAGCTGACTGAAGCCCCCCTCCGCCCCACCGGCAGATTATCGGACCAAACCATTGCAGCATTTTCAGGTTTTAGCACCTGTCACATGAGGCTTTACATTTGCAAACCAGCGGCTGCGATCCCAGCTGGGTGTATTTCCTGTACTGTACTGCAGCAGCCCATGTGCCTGTGCCGTCCTGCTTCAGCTGCCACAGTGCAGCTCAGGCTGAGATGAGCTGCCAAACCGCACAGACACCCCTACACCGCGACCTGCAGCATCTCCCACTGCCTGCAATGGCGATGTAGCGGCTCCAGTGTGTCCAAACCTCTCTGTAGTGGCGATCCAACCCGGGACTATCCACCAACCGTGGGAGAGATGTGTTTTCTTTCTCAACGATCTTGCATCGAGAGCATCCATATTTCCCCTCGATTTGCCCTCTGGATTATTGTTTATTTGTCTCAAACGTCAAACCAAGCCGGAGCCATGAATGTAAGTCTTTTGTTTTTGTAACACTGGAGCAGCATCGATGTGGTTTTGTGGTTAACTTAGTGGAAGAAATCGATCGTTTTGTATTTTCACCAATGTATAAATCAGCACAGGAGGTAGAATGTAAATAAAGGTTGTTTCTTAGTGTCAAACAGAAGAAACATGAGCTGTCATATTGTGTGTGGATGTGCCTCCTGTGTTTGTCTCATCCCACTGATACAATGTTAAAGCCTCATTTCATCTTTCATATTCAACCTCTGATTTTTACTCTTTTTCCTTTGAGAGTTTTCCAGAGAAACGTGTTCCTTAACAGATTTATTTGTTTAAGGATTTCTCAGAGGTGATATGATGGACCGGCGAGAGTCCAGCATGGTGAATAATGAATATTGAAGCAGGACGTGTAGGTTTCAGCCTCTGCTCCTGCTGCATCCATACCATTCAGGCTTCAGCACAACTTAGATACATGGAGTCTCATTACACAGCTTAAAGGAATTTATTTTATAATTGCAGTGTTATTGTGTCATATTTTCTGGATAAACAAGGATTATTTGTTGATGTCTGTACATATAGCATGTCTGGACTTTTTAACTACATCAATAGATTGTGAGGCTATGACAAAATTTGCCACAATGGGTGTAAAATTGAGTTGCATACTGTATGCACATGGTTGCTGTTAAAAATTGCATGCTTCATGAAGAGATATCAGTGTGGGCCTCAGTGCCACAGCCCATACCCACCCTGCACTATCGCTTTAATCACATCCATATTAAACAAGAAAAATAGATTAAATAATTGAAATTGTGTTAAAGATCACCCATTCTTGTATGTTTTGTGTGACAGCAAATTATGAGAGCATTTTTTTTTCTCTTGAGAGACATCAGCCAGGCTTGGAACTTTAAAAACACACTTTATTGCACTTTAAATGATGGCATTATCATTAAAATGTTTGCTCCTTCCTGCCCTGTGGATAGTTTGAAAATACTACTTACATGTTTTACTGAAGCCTGTTTAACTTTTTAAAAGAGAAACTGGGATCTGCAGAATTTTTTGCAAAAAAAGACAAAAATTGCATTTTGAAAGCAAAATTTCAAAACAAAGTTTGGTTTTTCAAATATTTTTAAGAGCTCTCATATATTTTGTGCCCTCAGAATCAATTGTCCTTATTTTCACCCTCTTTTGGCGTCCCTGCCTGAACAACAATATATACAAAATGAAACTGCATATATACATATATTAAGATTACTTCCATTGACCGTATATGTTGTGATCTTTTCAAGAAATACAGAAAAATAAGAGGCTGTATTGATAGAACAAAAGATTTTTCTCTGCAATGCTAAATGTATTTGTAAAAAAACAACAGAAATACATGTAAAGTAACCTTTAAAAGCTGATAGATATTATGCTGCTGATACTAAGCAATGAACACATTTCTTAAATTGGCCTTAATCATGTGTTTAGGACACTGAGGCATATTTGCTATATTTTGTGAAGCTCAATGTTAGATTTTTTTGCCAGCCTCTGAAATGCCAATATTTTCAAACTTATTTAGTCTTTTTTTTTTTTTTTTTTTTTTTTTGGGGGGGGGGGTCTATTTATTCCTTTTATATCCTTTTGTTTTCTCCTTACATTACAGATTATAAGTATATGTTCTTGTTTTAAAAGTCGCCTATACTTTTTAACAATTTGGCCAGAAGACCTCTTGATAGCCAAAGTTCCCTATTCTTGCTCAATAGCTATTTTATGGAGGTAACTGCATAATCTATCTTTGCAAGATTTTGAGCTGGCATCAAATACATTTTCGGTACGTGTGATAGCACTTTGTTTGTGCAGTAAATGCTGTAAATATCACACAAGAGCCTGTCTGAGGGTTGGCATTTACCTCCCTAATGTCAGTGATGCCTCTATTGGCTGCAGGATGTGGCTGTGTTCAAGGGTAACAGCTTACTGTAGTTAACAGTAGGAGTGGGGGACAAATTATAAGAGGGTGAAGAAACAGCAATATATCTGGTATCTTAGCACCAAGTAGAAGAGTATGAAAAGTATTGATTATAAAAGGTATATAGTGAAGCCCTGCATAAAAAGATACATTATCAGTGTGCTTTTTAACTCCAATTGGCTTTCGTATAGTCCTCTAAGAGCTTTATGTCCCACATTAGCATCTGTAATATACTTTGCTCCAGTGTTTCTGAACTGTGTTGTTGAAAGGTCAGTTCTATCTCTTTTCTAGCAATGCACCATCACCAGTATTATACACCAAGTCTGTTTTTTAAACTGATGATAACAGACTGTTATTGAATGTATGACAGCTAGATGGTCATGATTTAGCTTTATGCTAGACTTGGCTTGGCTGAGTCTAACTATTTTTGTTTTCTGGTGGATGATAACAGATGCTTAGGGTGCATCACTACCACCAACCGTGCTGAGTGTGGGCAAGAAGAAATGTCTCCACATCACAAACAATAAAGCTATCAAATTCTGCTTAATAATCCAGTTTCTTTAAAAAAAAAAACACACACACACAGCTTTATGTAGCATACATTTGACAAAAAAGTTGTTTTATTTGATTCTTTTTATTATTTTTACAGCTGAACACTTTCTTCTAAGATGTGTGATACCCATGTAACAATTTGAGTGGTAAATTTACCAAGTAAATGGGCATTAGCGTACAGTGTCACAGACATACTAATGCTTGTTATGCTAATGCTGTTGTCATAGTGCCTCTGTCGACTATTCCAGCCTCTGACCTGTCGGGGCTTTGCATTGTTTGAAACAGTATATGAGATGGACTGGTACGATGCAGATTTTTTTCAGAATCAGTATGATATGCAGATATTTTTGATGTACTGCAGGTCAAATGTTTGCACACTGCATAATACATTTTGGTCAAATCAGTACATATTGTTAGTAGCAGTATGTACTGCAGTAAATTCAAAGCACTTATACTCATAAAACATTACTTGTACTGTCCTCAGTGTCATTTTGCAGTTTCATGTTAGCCTTATTTTTGAAACAAAGTTGGAGCCTTGTCTGTAATCTGGATATTGTTTAACATAAATGAGGATCACAAAAATAGCACAAACTTCAAACTCTGTGCTTGCTTATTGTAAAGGGAAGAGGTAAGAAACTTACTGTTTAAGAAAGGAAATTTTAAGATTTTAAGATCTGCAGGGGTTTAGTAAGGTGTTAATATTTGTACTCAATATCAACGAAAACCAAAATGTGGGTACTTTGATTCTTAAAAAAAAAGCTGTATAGGTGCATCTCCACATTTTCACATTGGTAACCTTTGTTTGTTGTCATAACACTTACAGTCTATATGATTTTCTTATATACATCATGTACAAAACATTACCCCATGATCCTTAAGTTATTAACTAATATAGAATGATTGTATCTATATAACATCTCATCTTGTCTTTGCAGGTGTGAATGGGCCTACAGGAGCCAAATCATCAACTGGATCAGATTAGGCAGCCTGCAGTTGGTCAAACTAGCCTCCTAGCTCCCTCTTTCTAATGAGGCCACAGCGATGCTGACATCCCCTCTGAATCCAAAGACGACATCATGCTGAAAACGGAGGCCTCAGGGGAGAGGACCAGCCTCCGGAGTGCCTCCCCCCACCGCAATGCCTACCGGGCTGAGTTTCAGGCTCTCAAGAAGGCCTTTGACCAACCTCGGATCGATGGGGACTCCAAGCCCAAAGATCTTGAACGGGTCAAACAACCAAGAGGCCGCCAATATGGCACCCATGTTAGCCGCATTAAGGACATGTTCATGCAGATGGGCTCGGAAAATGCATCGACCAAAACCAAGGGCTCTGATGATTCGTCGCCGCAAAAGCTCATCAAGCCTACAAACTTCATCAACAAGGCTGATGGTTCAGTAATTAAACTGCAGCACTCCTCATCATCTGACAGGGTAGCAGGGGCAGGAGCTAAATTCTCTGAAACCAGGAAAATGTTTGAGCAGCAGTCACGCGACCAGTCCCAATCACCGGTCTTTCCATTAGGACGAGATAAACGAGGCTCCCATGAGCACCTCGATGACTGGCGAGGTGCAAGGTCTAATCGAGGCAGTACGGACTCCTTGGACTCGCTTTGTTCAAGAACAGAAGCATCCTCACCTACTGTGAGTCAACTCAGCGCTGTTTTTGAAAACGCAGACCATCACAACCAAGGTATTCACTACAGGGGAGTCAGCAGACGGGCCCTTTACTCACCAGATGGCTTTCACAGACTTGGAGGGGACATCAGTGAGGATGACTCACGACAGTCTCCTGTGAGAAGCTACCGATCGAAGTTAGGGGGAAAGTTTCCAACATCATCTTCTGCTGAGGATCTTTTGAACCCAAGTCCAGTTAGAGAGACACCTGAGTGGAAAGCAGCACCAAAAGATGAAGAAATCCAAGACAAAAACAAGGTTGAGACTACAGTCGGAGGCAGGCGGCGTCTCCCTGGGGTCACCACCAATGGAAGCCAGGTCAATGGCTCTTGTGAAGAAGATGAAAAACCATCTGAAACAAAAAAACACACCGGGGATCTAGGGTCGTCCAAACCTTTGAAACCTCCAGATGATGCTGTGATTATAGACAAAGCTTTTGAAGATGCAACCCCTGAGCCTTTACCAACTCCAACTACCCCAGCTGGGGAAAGCCATGAGGATGCTTCAAAAGAAGACAGGCCATCAGAGGAATCCCCCAAGGATGAGGTGGAGGAACCAGAGGAGGAATACATCGGGAATGAGCGGGTGATTTTTAATGCAGACGGGGACGCCTGTTACCAGGGTTGGGGGGAAAGCTGCACGGATCCAGAGGACGACATCTATGGAGATGATGAGGATATAGTCTACGACCCTGGCTCTGATGTGACAGAGATACCAGGTCTACCGCAAGAAAAACAAGAGGACATTCCTCCGAAAAGAAAGATCCGTTTCAGCACTTCTCCTATCACAGTAAGTCAAATGTTGAATATAAGTAGTTCCCAAAGCTTTAATAGACTTTATTCCCATATCAGCCATGTTTATGTAATGCTCAGGGTGTGAAGCTTGTCTGTTGTTTATGTTGTACTATCAAGTTGTTCATCATACTAACACTGATACTCTGATTGCAAGGTTAAAATGAGTAGAAAATTCTAAGAGATGTCGGACAACATTTCAAGTTGAAAAAAAATGTATATTCGATAACCCATAAGCTACCAGCAGATGTAAGCCAACACATTTTCTGACTTCCTTGCTAACAATTACATGTTTTAATACTGCTAGATGGGGAAAGCTCATATTCATCAAACTATTAAAAAACTCTCGAAAGATTCATCCAACGTATTTGCACTAACAGCTTGATTTTAGTTGTGCAAGTCCATCTTCAAGACCCACTTTGTCTTCAAAGGATTTGTTATTCTGATAGTTTGTTTTGTGGTTTTGAATTACACGATATTCTATCAAATCTCCCTCTTGCTCACTGTGTGCTTGACACATCTGCAAAGAGTGAGTGTGAGTGTCCACAGGGCCAGCATGACGTTACACCTTTGTGTGTGATTTTTGCTGAGCTACAGCTGTCAGTTCTTAGATACTTCTTCTGTCTTCTTATATAATCTCTTATACAACACATACCTCTTCATCCATCTCATGCATTAGTTTCACAAGTCTGTTGTACTCCTTGTCATCTCACTCTCTCTTGATTTAGCAGCCATATGGACCATCGTCTTCCCCCTGATATGTCTTAGTAGCATGAGGAAAACACAGTAACTCCTCTTGTTGGCTCTTTATGTTGTCAACAAGCAATCTTCCTTAATAACTTCAGTTAAACCATACTGTAGGTGTGAGTAGTTTGAAGAAACTGCCCCAGTAGTTTGGCAGAATATGGGTTTGCTGCAAGGAGAAAGCCACAGTTCTGTGTCACAATGCCAGAAGCAGTTCATGTCTGCTTGATGATTTGTGGGGAATGCATAGTTGAACCTTAAGAGTCAGTTGTTTGTTAATGTCAGTTTTTATCAGAAAGGAAAATATTCAATACGTGGTCAGGTTTAAATATTTGTATGACAACCTGAAACATAATAGTACAATATCAAAGTAACACTATAGCTTTTCACCGCATGTGTGACGTCACAGAAACATGGCCACTGTGGGAATGTGGTCTATAGTGTAAACCCAGTGAACACAATCATCACAAATACCCTCATGCTCCTCTTATCAGAAGTAGGTTAAACAACAGAGGCCTGATATCATTTTCAAAGCTTTCATTTTATCTATAGTTACTGTTTAACTCCTTATCATGGTGGGATTTGCAGTACTTACCGTGGTAGTTGTACTTTCACTTTCATTTTTATGAGGTAAAAGGGTCGCGATAAAATGATCTGATTTGTGTAATCTTTATTCTCTTAAGACTTCCACAGTCTGGTTTTATTTCAGGTCTTTACGTGATCTGCTATATTTCAATACCAACAGCAGATAATCATATACTTTAGCTGTTGCTCTCTGATTGCACGTGTTGTTGCCTCTTTGTGATGCAGAGCTTGAGGGTCAAAACATCCCCCTCTGGGGCATTGACGTGTTCATAAACAGAACATCTGTGCATGTGTTAGTCATGCTGGTTCTGCAGCCACACAGTTTTCATACAAGATACTGTTTGCTGTTGTCTCAAATAAGGCTGGGAGATATACTGAGTCCTGATAAATGGATTTGCTTTCAGATTAGATCTAGGGTAAGATTGTATCATTCATATGTAATGGTGTGAGTGCAATAATAAAGAATAAAACACATGCCAGGCCTATTGCTCAGTATAAAAATAGTGTTTACAGTGAGGACCACCTTACCTAATAATCTACTCAAATGTAAAATGAGGGATTTTCTTTTTGTCTAATATGTTTTATTTAGGGAGCATTTTAATTCTAAGTTAAAATCAGTTATATGGACATCTATTTGATGCTTAGACAAAATAATAAATGTGCTTACATTACTGTTTTCAGTAATAAAAAAATGCAGTCAAACTCCTGCACACCTTCTAAATATGGGGCCAATTTCTGGAAAAGTGGTTGGAACTGTTATGTTGCAAGAGTGATGGCAATGTATTTGTGCCATTTAGATGGTGCTTGTTTGCTTTTTGTTAAAAAAATGGATTTTTTTAAACACACAGAAGGAATTTGTTTACCTAATTTATTAAGTTCTACTTTGGTGTTTCCTGACAATTTTTAACCCTACTTATTTGCTGTCTATGAGAGTGAGAGAAAGAGAAAGAGAGAAGTTTATACCCTCTAGTGCATGTATTTTGGTGTGACTACATCTCACTGAACTTAAAGCTTTGCATTCCTGTATTGTCTTATGCTTCCTGAAGTTATCCTATATTTTTAGGTTAAGATGGCTGTTACTATTTGTTATGTTTTCAACGATAAGCCTCCTATACTCAAATCACTTACTGTACTAGAGTATTAAGTGAGACATAAAAGCAAGAAACATTATCTGAGAATCTTTATGAAGCATCCTACTAATGAATACTGCTAAAACTACAGAAACAATCCAGGTATACCAACAGAACTGGGTGTGGAGAGAGAGCCCCCATGGTAGCCCCCACAACCATCCACACTACTGTGAATCATTGTGCTGTAACATTTGCATTTTTTTACAAAACAAATGAATGCAAAAAAATAGATACGTATGTTGTTTCACCATTCAACAACAAAAAAATAATAATGAATTTTGGTCCTTATAGCCCTGCACCAATCTCACAGAGTCCTGTCTCAGTTTTTTAAACAGGGGGGAATTTATTGCACTGATTGGTAGATATTTAGTCCCTTTCATCTGCAAAGTGAGCATGAATTTGTCAAATAAAGTGCACAGAGAGAATGTAATGGCATATTTCAGGGGTCCCCAAAGTTTTAGCCTGGAAGCCCCAAAATAAAAACACCAGGCACTGGAGACCCTCACTGCGGACTTTACTTTACTTATGTACTATGTACATTTATGATTTTTTTAATACATTTTACCTTCATTTTGGTAAATCTCGACTCACACACTGGTTTTATACTAAAAATAAATGAATATTATATCTGTATTCTTTACTATTATAGTTATCATAAAACTTTAGATATATCATTGAAAAATGTTCTTTGTGTTTAGGAGGTATTTCATGACCAAACTGTCACTGTCTGTGACAGTTTGGTCACTGTTTTTGTGTGCTCTTTGTGTCTGTTTAACTTTGAGGCAAGAACATACACATTTTGTTCATAAATGGAGTTAACCTGACACGCCAGATAGACACTCCAGTTTAACTAATATACTGTATTTCACAAATCCGTCCATCTAGGGCAGGACCTTTCAAAAATGGATAATTGGATGGTTGCTGTCAATCAAATTCATTATGGTTCAATCAGATGTTACGCTACTGCCACAGTGTAAAGTACAAACCATTGTTTGCAGACTTGCAGTCACTTCTCACTGTTGTCACTCTCACAGCTCCCGCCTCTTCCTCCTCAAAAGACACTGGGTGGGCAGTGCCTCTGCAGACTGAGCTCAATGGTTCAAGTTTGGAACGCTACAAATTGGATTTTTCCTAATTACAGAAAATGAATCAGGATGATCATGCTGAACAGCAAGATTAAAAATATATATCACAGAGGCTTGAAAGGAAGTAAATACATCAATCCCTGGCCTTACCCCAACATTTTAATATCTTTTTAGTCAGAAGTTGATTTCTTTAATTTCTTTCTATAGAAAGAGCACAACAGTAGTGTTTGTTACATCATCTGCTTTGTAAATATTTATACTCTGTTTATATTGCTTAACTGGAAACAATGCAGCCAGTGTTGGTTGTGGAATTTGAAGGAGGATTTAAGAGATTATGTGAAATATTTTTCAGCCTTTATCCTCAAGAATTTAGAATCAATAAGCGTAACATTCATAGTAAACAATGTTCTTTAGTTTTTGTCCCTTTTTTTCGAATAGTTAAACCAGTTTTAGTTTTTATCCTGTTTAAGTACAAGTGTTTTGTGCAGTTTTACTCATGTAGCATGTGAAGGCAACACAGCAGGGGTTTAGAGTCTGACAAGCGTGTATTTGATATATTAAGATAAAGAAAACATGCTACAGGTTGAGGAACAATCCCATTAACATACTGTAACAAGCCAGAACAATTAGCCCAGTTATTCAGAGGAGAAAACGTGATGTTACCTCACTAATTACCCCGCACTGTCTCTACAATTAGCTTCTTTCTCTTTTTATCCCCCTCAGGACTCGCTGCACGTGCAGGAAAAAAAAACACCCACCATAGGGCATATATTTTCACATGGAACTAATCTTACATAATCTTACGTGTCTGAAAATAAAGGCAAATGCTCACACATTAGTCTTCTTTTTGGCTTTATTGACAGAAACAGTGTTTGAACATTAAAAGATGGGTGTTTCTTGACCCAAATTCTGCAGTGAAAGTCTGCTTGTCTGTGACTTCATGCTTAACTGTTGTCTGTCGTTTCAAGGCTCTTGTTTGCTATGAAAGGAGCCAACGCTTGTTCATCATATGGAATATTCAAAACAGACACTGCCCCCCTTTACAAAGAAGCACAAGCACAATTAGACATGCACTCCTCCCACTTTTCCATCGTACGCCCCCTCCTCTCTGTACACGAGGAACAAACAGTCTTCTGTCTTTTGTTCGTCCATAAAGAGAAAGGGACAAAGCTATTTTCTCAGCCCCTCAGCCCCGCACGAGTCCAGCTCGACCCCCTGTGGGCAAAGACAGCAGAGTAGGCCGTGATAGGAAAAACAAATGCATTTTTATGATCTAAAACTTAACGTTCCCTCCATTCATGTAATATCTCTCAGTCATGCCCTTTAAATCGGATAAATACTTTCAACATCCCAGCTTTGAGAGCTTATTTAATTTAGAAATCATCTTGGCAACCACAACGAGAAGATGAATCACAGCCAGCTTATAGCATAATGTTGGTAACATGAACATGGACTTATGTTTGAGAAGGAACACCCAGATGCTCAGAAAAGCCCTTTGTTGACAATCTTCACTTTATAAATCTAGTTTTTATCCACCATGCTGACACCAGGCTGTACGTCTGCTGGTCCTCATATTGTGTTGTATCTTGCACATGAGAGCAGACTTCACAGACAGTTTTTTTTTCCTGAAACGTGCACACAGAATTGGAAAATATGAAATCATTGGCACATCAGTCACTACAGGATTAAATTAAGATTATTACATGTGCAAGATGGAGCAGTGCACCGCCTCACTCAATCTCAGATGATATAACATGTTCTCAGGGAGAGCAGATGTAAACAAACAGAGGCTGACCAAAATAAAAAAAAAATAGTTAGTATGGTTTGTGTGCTTGTCTAGTTCTGTAGCTAGAGCAGGTTAGTCAAACATACAGGCTATAGCAGGGGTGACTAAACACTGGCCCAGGGGCCAAATGTGGCCCACAGTCTACTTGAAATTGGCCCCCAAACAAATGAAAGGCAACAGCAGCAAATAGCACTAATTACACTTATTTACTGCACTACCTTTTCCCATTCAAGTTCCACTGATAAAGCACATTACACAATTTCACTTCAAGCACCGACAATCTATTACGGTTTGTCAGCTTCTTGCAGTTTTTTCTTGTTTTGTGACTGGCTTAATATTAGCATTGTTCTTACCTGACCAGGGGTGAATCCCGTGGGAGCTAGAGCCAACCAGGGCCACTTGAAAACAAATTTCCCACCCCTAGATCCCAAACTCTTAACTTTTACACCAAAGGGGAAGTGTAAGCAGCCCCGCCATCCATGTATTCCTCTGTGTTTGGCCCTAAATTAAATATGTTTGGACACCCCTGGGCTATGGTCATTGGTGCATCACTTGCAAGTTTGAGCCCGGTTTTGTCTTTTTAATGCTTATATCCCCCCACTCCTTTTCAACGTTTCTTAACACCAGCTGTACTATCAATAGGGGCAAAAGGCAAAAAGTAATCCTAAAAAATGTTTGCTGCATTATAGTTTTAATAACAGGGGTGAGAAGAGCCTGCAAATACTGGACTGAGGTACAAGGACAGTAACATGAATCAGATTTTATTTAGGTACAATTAAACTATCTCATGTTGTGTAAGAAAAAGACAACAGCTGGAGAGTGATAAGTCAACCATTTATTGTTTCTAGTGTATAACAGTGCTTTTACATTGATAGATATATAACAAATTTAAGACACAATTACTCACTGATTTGACAACACACACCAGATGCTGTCACTGAACATGAAAAAGTTTAACAGTATCATTTTTTACAATAAGGGCAACACATAAAAAAGTAATAAAATGCAACTAACTGACAATGAAACGAAAATATGGTAAAAAGACAACAAAAGTTTAAAATGCCATTTGGCACTGTAATCTTTTAATCTTGAATGTTCAGTTTTCAAAATTGTGTCATTAACATTCTGATATATTTTTACTTATCAATTCCCTTTTCAATTTCTTCCCCTTTGTTCTGCATATTTTGCAAATCAAGGATGTCAGACTCTCATCAGAGGCAGTCAGCAGAAGTGGTTAAGAAGTCAAACAATAATGGAAGACGGGACAGAAGTGGTCAAGATCGCAGCTTAATTTTTGTCGAAAAGATGCTGACTGCACAAGTTACTGTAAATGGACACACCAGCACATTGCAGTAGTATGTACCAATGCAGCATTGCTTTTAATATCAGGAGTGTCATGAGTTTGCCATTGTTGCTGCTGAAAACCTACCAACTTTTGCCACATAGAAAACAAAAAGGAATCAAAAAGGGAGTTGTTAAAGAAAAGGATCAATAGACAGAATCGTTAATGACATTGGTATCAATAGCATATTATCAGTTTCAATCCCTGGTGAGAGCTCTAGCTGATGAAAAAACTGAATTGTTTAACTTCTCTTAAATGTTTTCTAAGTACTGAGCTTCTATGTGAAATGTAACATCACAAAAGGGATCATACATTTAGTTGCATTTTCAAGTGCTTCAACCCCCTTCTACCCTTAAAGATTCAACTCATGTCTCTGCATAAAACAGGGTTTAAAAAGTCACTGTGTGTTCAGTTCCAAGTGTTGTAGTTGTCATTGAATGGGTGCTTTAATTATCCCCAGAACTGTGTCATGCTACTGCATTAAATTTCCTGGTTTGGTTGGTTCAAATAAAATCACTCATTTGTAATCACAGGTCAGGACTGTCACAGTGAAAAATTTATTGGATGACACATATTTATCATCGTCAGAATATTACGCCACGTTTAAGTTTTCACTTTCTTTAATGACTTAGAGCCTCACCTGCTTCTTTGAAACATCTTGGACCTAAAACAAGCAAACTATGAGCCATCAAACACCACAAATCAGTTGTTTAAGCTGGTGTAAAGGAGACTTCTCACTGCAGCACAGGGTCATACCAAACCATAGATATTATTTCAGAACAGTATGTGATGCTGTCACAAACAGACAGTTGCTCTGCAGTGCTAACAAGCATCATGTTGCTGTTATTTGCAGTCATTAACCTTTATCAGCAAAGAGAAAACATGAACTGTATGCACACACTGCCATACACAGTGCCATTTCATCAGAGTTTGTGTGTGTGTGTCCGCCTTGCCCCTGAAAAAGGAGGAAAACTTCTTAAACATTGGACTCAAAGTAGGCGAGTCTTGTGCCAAATCACTCTGTTATGCTACCGTTTGTTTACCTGCCACCGTAACTGGTTGCTGGTACTGTAGTAGGCTTGAGCTACCAGTGTGACATCAGTATAGTCTTACATCATGTGTTTAAACAGGTGATAAAAGTGTTGCAAAAATCAATTTTTTCAGAAAAATAATAATCATAATATTAACCCTGTTCACTGCTTGCGTTGACCGATATTGGTCCACAGTCAGGAGATCAGTTAAACCAGCCCTAGCTTTACTTGGGTGAAATGCTAAACTAAGATGAACACGTTAACCTCTAAAAATGATGAAAATCGGAACATTAGTCCTGGTGCGTTGAGCAAGTTAGCATGCTGACATTAGCGCTTAGCTTGATACTGATGTGCTCACTGTGCATCCTCGTAGACACTCCAGTGTGACTGTAAACTTAGTGTTTTCAAGGCACACTCAAAGATTTTTTTCCTTATCAGAGATTACTTCCACATCCTTTGATTCAGTTGTAGCATCCTGACCGACCCAGAGCAAAGTGACTGTTTTGAGCCATCCAGAGCGAAGGCAAGCCCGTCCTCCTGAAGGCACTGACCTACAGAGAGAAATCACATCTCATGTTTAGTCAAGCAACTAGTTTATCCTTGACATTAGTACCTCTGGTATGGTTTTTGCAGACAGCAGCACTGTTTCTAGTATCAAAGTAGATTCACTCTCCTGTCACACTTTTGATCTCCTGTCATAAAACTTTGTTCTGTGCAGCTGATCCGTCATGGGGAAGAGATTTTTTGATCCAGAGGCATCCTGCACATCAGCCAGTGTTCAGTTCGTGGATCTCTAAGGGTTTCAAATTTAAAGCCTTGATCACAATAAAATCCCAAAAGCTTTTATCCTTCTTAGACTTGTTGCAATTTTTTTACCTGACAAGGATTTTCCCTCTGAGTTGAGCACACTGTGAGTTTGACAGTGGAAGTCTTTTCCCTCTGAATGCACTGTACAGCGCCTGTCTCCTCTTGTTTTCCTCTCTCCCTCTCTACGTGAATGGCATTTATATCATCTTTTAAATGATACTTTTTGTGCCATTCAGCAGCTTTTCCATCAGATGGACAAGAAGAAATCTTAATGGAACTAAGCGGATGTGATGAGTTGAGCACCGGTTAAATGGCCGCTGAAGTGGCTCTGCAATCAGCCCCTGTTGGCTGCTGTGTGTTAGTGGATCAGAGACACTGGTGTTTGTCCATTAGATTCTGATGCTGCACCGTTACTCAAATTCTGAGAGACATTTGACCTCAGGGCCATAATCAGTTTGATAGATGTCTGCCATACCTCTGCTCTGTAGCCATGTTTGTGGTTTGGACGTTTGCATTGTTATTATTGTCCTTTGATTGACCCTGACAACCCACACCTAGCACTCAGAATCATGTTGATATCATTATTAGTTAGACAGTTATTGAGCAAAAATGATTGTTTGCTAATGGTGGTGATCTGGATCAATACCAAAATCAAATCATTTTTAATTTGGGCCATTCTCAATATCTCCTGAAAATTTCAGCAAAATCCATCCAGTAGTTTTTGCATATTCTTGTTAACAATCAAACAATCAAACAAACAGACAAACATGTAGCAACCAAAACATAGCCTCCCTGGTGGAGGGAAAAAGCTAATATGAAGCCTAATTAGAATTAATAAGGCTATCATAATAATACAAACATTTGAAGGTTGAAAGTCATGTGCAAAACTAAAGGTTGCCAATAATTTAGTGAGCTTGACACTGAAATGAAGTCAAGTGAAGATGTTGTTTTTGATGCATATAAAATACTAATGTTTCATAAGTGTTTCTACCTGGTAAAAGTTTGTTACAGAAATAATTGCACCCAAATATTTTCATATATTTCTTGCATACAGCAAAACATTAACCCAGTAATTCAAGATTTTATAGATATCTCAATTTTTTTTATTTAAGGTAATGCATGGTATTTTATTAACATCACCAACAAAAATTACATTAGGCAGATTTCAGCTTTTCTACATATTTGTATGTTTTTTTTTTTTACATATGAAAACTCCCATAGACTGAAAAGGAGGGCTGCATGTGACCACCAGTTGCCCACCCTGGCTTAGATACACAGCTACCATATCATACATACAGACCTACTTGTAGAGACTCTCATCTTTGTAAACAGATGAGATTTTTTATTGGGCAAGGGTGCTGGTTAGATTGAAACCAATTTCAGGACAAAAAGTGTGTAGTGATGTGTGCCTCCTCGGGGCCTGGCTTTTGCTTGAGGTACGTTGTTCAGTTTTTCTCCTTTTTTTGTTGATGTTGTTTTGTTGCCTGAAAAAAACCAAAATGGTACCAAATGAAGCGATGTTTGAAAGCTTTAAAAAAACAGCTCCTGTTATTGAGCTGAGCCAAATGATCCAGGTCTGTATAAAGAACTCAAACTCCAATCACCAGGTTGGAGGAAAGTAAAGAAGCACACTTTTGCTTACTTTTACCTCATACTTTCTTTTTATTCATCTCACTGTTACAGAACTATTCAAGTTGTTTGTTAGCATTGATGTATAACAGTAAATAAATAGTGTTTCTGATTTCAGTTCCTAATCTCCCCTTCCTCAGTCTGATATTTTCATTCCTGTACAAAACAACGTAAAGCAAACATTTGGCTGCAAACACAAACTACACTTACTTTCTTTGTGTGTTTGTTGCTTGCATCTCTGTATCTCAGGCAGCTTATTTCAAACCAATTTGGACTTCTATCTTGTACTCCACTGGAGCATAAAAGAGCATAAAGACAAAGTCGCTGATGCTTAAAGGGAAAACGGTTGAAAACAGAGAAAATGCCAACTATTAGCCTCCAAGTGCTGCTGCTGCTGAGGCTCGCCAGGCGTTGAGAGATGTATATTTCCACTGACGGTTTGGGAGCTCATTTACAGCACACATGACAGCAGAGACTCTGAGATGTTTTTGTCAGGATGTAACTTCTGATTTGTTTGAATCCAACAACACTGTACATCTGTTCATGAATTAACCGTAAACCTCAGGCACCAGTTCAGTCTTGTCCCTCAGAAGCTTAAATGAAATGGCCCCTGGCCAGAAACTTTGCTTCCTGACCGTGTTTTCAGATAGACAGGATTGCTCTACTTTAGGGCGGTCTGTATTTCTGGAGTATGATGTATGTTAAACAGCATTTCTCACATTTTGGAACCAATGCTGACATGGATTTTGGCAATGTTATCTTGAGATAGGATTTAGGTCTCCGGAGCATTGCTTCAGCTTAGCCTCCTTTAATGTGGTCTAAGGTGGCGAAGAGCTCTTTGTAGACGTAATAAGACCCCTCTGTTCCAATCATTTTCAAAGATTTAGCTACAAAAACATGCAGCTAAAGGGCATTTTTCCTTAATATTAGCATAACAAAAAAACTTGCTTTTCTAATAAGGCTAAAAGGACTGCTTGGGACTAGGGCTGACTATTCCAGACCCAAAATTATGTTTTTATTTTCTCATTGAATAAGTATTTCAATAATTTGAAAGTATACTAAATCACATTCACTGTTTTTTGTGAAAGCTGTCACAATTTGAGGTGATATGCTTGAATATTATTTATGTCTAGTAGTAACAGTGATGGTCTGTCTGATGTCAGCATCTGTAGTCGGAGAACAGAACACTCTGTATGCAGAGTCTGTGGGTCTCTTGAATGCATGTTCAGGCTGCAGTGTGCACTGCTTCTTTCATATGGACACCAACAATACTATGAGACAGACGATCTTGAGGTGGATCTTCAGCAGCATCTGTATTTGTTCATGCATATAATACATATAAAGACAATAATCAATAGGATTCTGTGAATCTGAGTCTGGCTTTGCTCATGAGATGAAATAAGGGTTATTTTTTAAATGTTAATCTTAAATTTCACCCATTCACAAAACTTCCTACCCAGTGATTGCAAACCTGTGTAAAAGGTTTATGAATTTGCACAAGTAAACCAGTTAGGAGACAGAGCAGTGTTTGGGCTCAGTTTGATGAAAAGTTCTAAAAATTTAAAAACTAAAATTTACACGTCACACATGTTTTTATCCCCATCACAATTTTGAACGCTGTAATTGCACATTGCATCTTTTTCTGGTATTGTGCAGGCCAAGTCCAAATAAACTTTTAATGATACAAACAATGTTGTCTAATCTTAATCTTAATTTAGTTTAAAATATATTGATATACTGTATCTAAAAACTAAAGATATTTCCAAGTCCTACCACTTATTACAGAAATCATCTCTGCTTGAAGATTCTCTCTTAAAATTTTGGGAAACTGGGGTGCTGGTTTGGTGGAGCGGTAAGCAACCAGGCATGACCCATGTACATGCCTCTGCCGGCCCAGCTTCAAATCCAGCCTGTGGCCAGTGTACAGACTGTCTTCCCCCTACTCTCTCGCCCCCTTTCTAAGCCTATCCACTGTCTCTCTTTCCTGTCAATAAAGGCACAGAAATGCCCGTAAAAATAATCTTAAAAATAAAAATACTGATATAGTCTGCGACTGCTGGATGTAAACGTAGGTGGGCTTATTTTGTAAAATTCTTAACTAAAACAGCTGACACTTTGGTTCGACTGGAAAAATCAGGAGCTGAGTTAATGTTAAGCAAAAGTGAGTTGTTTTTGTTAAGCTTCTTTTAAGGAGTTTCAGTCACACAACTAGACTTCTTACAAATCACGAGTAGTGTTAAAACTTAAAAAAAATGTTACAAAATTATCCATAAGTATATTTTGTGTCTTTAACTCCAATCGAAACTGTACTGTTGCCATGACTCCAAGGATTTTCCGTCCTTATCTCTGACAGCTACAACTTCTTCAAACTCTGCTGCTGTCAGGTTTGTTCACATTTGTGCATGTTTGAAGCTTCAGTCACTCCATTATTAATGCAGTGCTGTTTTTGTTTGCTTGTTTTGGAGCCACCTGATCCTCCCAGGGGGATGCATTTTTAATGATCCAGGAAAGGCGAGACGTGCCCTGTGGTTTTTAAGGCGGGGAAGTTGCCACATGGTGTCATAAACCATCATACAACCCCCACTGACACAATCTGGCCTCCTGCTGATGTTATCATAAGTGTGCTGCTTTTGTTTTGTCCCTGTAATAGACTGCAGAGTGAGTTTGTCAAAAATTCTTTACCGAACTCATGGATTTCCACAGGCATATGGGCTATTCTGCCAGTGGTAAATTTATACTCCAGGTGGGCTAAATGTCTTACGAATACAGACTGTAAATGACTCGAAATGATTAACATGCTTTAAAAATGAATCGCTAAATTGAGCATTTCCAGTGTGGATCCATTGAAATAGAAATCAGTTAACTTACCAAAATATTTACACATTTATATCCATTTAAAGGTTTAGCAAGCAACAGGAAAATGTCTCAATGTAACTGAGAGTAGTCAGCTATTGACCGGCAGCTGGCGCTTGTGGAAAGCCATGCTGATACCCCGAGTTTTGAGATGATCTGCATCTTAGGTGGCTGCTGATGCCATAAATATGGAAAGAGGGAGAAGACCTGACGCTGTGATTTTTTTTTGTCTTGTTCATAGAGGTGCCCTAAGACACAAAGGAGATAAATTAATTAAAACATATTACAAAACATATTATGGGCTCTGGAGAACAGAGAAGCATGGCTCACCATCTAAATCTTCCAAGGGAGAGGAGCTTTAACAGTTCATTAGCTAACTCTACACTTAAAAACTAGATTCAATAAGTGACAACATCTGCTTGTCTCATTTAAAAAAACACTAAAATAAAGACCTACTGTACACTTGGTTAGAGGGTATGGAATAATTTTTTTCTAGATGTAATTGTATTAGCTGTATGACTGCCTCACATAGGAAGGGGACAAAATATCAATATCACTATAAAGCAGTAATATTGATACAAATACAGTTATTGGTACATTGGCCCCAAGTATTAATATTAAGTTTTTGAAAAATACAGTGCTATGTTAACAATTCTTCATATACAAGTTATGTTGTCATATACATATCTATTTTACTTCTCAATTACAGGCAAAAATTTTTTGATGCTAATTTTCTCTGATCCTGCAATTAACCTTAATAGAGCTACTTAATATTTCTCAGTTTATCATATGTTGTGACATGTTGAACAATATTCTTGCAATATATTGATAACCAGAGTAGCACTGTCTGATAATATTGTCAATATCACAGACCATGTATTGGGAATCATATTGCAATAGGAGTGACCCTGTCATTCCCATCCCTGGCCTCAGTATTGGCTTCAGTTTGTGATTTGACTTGCTTTTGTGAATGTTTCTCTTCAAACATCCTTGCCTTTCCTTGTCTTTAGGTTTAGAAAGTTTAAGCCAACACATGTGAATATCTCAAGCCAATCACACAAAGGTTGCAGTGGTCCCACATTTTACTGTTGAAAGTCATGTTCTCTGAATATCATCTGCAAACAGCGAAAGGTGCTTAAATCACTACAAATCTTCAGTGATATTTTGACCAAAAGCTGATGTGATGAGAGAGAGGTGGACAAACGGACAGACAGAGTTTGCCTGCATTCTCTTATATTAAAAACAAGACAATACCCAATATTGAGTGCCTAGGGCCTGTATTTTTTATAACCTCAGAATTTAAAAAAAAACATTTGGCTATAAAGGTATGAAAGTTTAAAATTCTGGTACTGTGACAAGCCCCCTGCGAATTGACACAGTGTTCTCAGTGTTTGCTAAGCTGAGGAATAATTCAGAGTTCTGCACTGTCACCACGTCCTTGTTTAGCCTGAGTCAGGAGCATGATTTGGTTGAACTGTCTCAATTTACATAAAACCCTTTGATGGATTAACGTCCTGCAAAACCAACCTCTGCTGCTACTTTCTCATATTTGTGTAAATCTGTACTTCAAGCACAGTTATTCTACATCAGAGTGGTTGTTAAACTGTGTGGAAATGTGAACTCTGAGGCTGCCAAGTCATTGTTGTTGCAGCATAATGACCTGCATAGCATTGCAAGTGGGCATTAGAGCATCACTACTGTAACAAACAGCATGTTGTTGTTGTGTTACCTCTCATCCCACTCACTGTATATGACCAAGATATGAAATGAAGCGAAGCTTTGTCTGCAGCCATTCATTGCAGTTGTTTACTATGCTCTGTCCCCTGTAGAAAGCTGGCCTCCTGACTCTCTCTCTCTCTCTCTCGATCTCTCTCTCTCTCTCTGTGTTTTCCATCCTGTGGCTCAGTTTGTTGGTGGGAGTCATGGCACCCAGTGGTATTGTGGCATAAACAGTGAACTGAAGAGCATAAGGGGGTAAAAAAAAAAACTCAGGCTGCAGAAATAGAACAGCCAAAATGCACTTTCAAAATCTTGGTAGGGTTTTCTTTCTAGAATCCCCTCTTTTAACAAGAGCCAACGTGTCTACTCTGTATGCAGAAGCTCCGTCTGAAGTTATAAAAAGAAATGCTGACATGCCTGCTTGTAGCATTCCCCAAGATGTCAAAAGTCAGAGTCACTTCCTCAGATGAGGGCTGATGTATGAAGATGACAGAAAGGTCATGCTGGCTCGAATCAACTGTAATACCCAGTATGTTCTCAGTTATAGACATTCACCTATCAGTTCCCCCTATCTTTTGACCACCTGTCATTATGACTTCTGTTAAAAATATGTGATACATGGCTTGTTGAGAAATGCATGTTTCCCCCCTTCTTTTCCCAGTGATAATGATTAAAACAGAATTGCACTTTTCAAAACCTTAAGTCACGAACATTTGATCTAATCAACACCTGAGTCAAGCCTTGTTGGCTATGTAAAGTGACGTTATTTCTCTTCTGGCAGCCATGTCAGTTAGGTAAAGAAGAAACTGGTCACAGAGGATTTTATAAGAGGGCGCTTTATGCAGTTAAAGAGCCTGCTAAGCACATCAGCTGTGGATCAAATTAAGCAGAAATGCAACAATTTTGACTCCCAGTTCAAGCACTCATTCATCTTGACTGCCAGTTTGTTATCCACAAACATTCAACATAGCCATTAATCTGACACACCAGACTTACTGTTTCACACATTCGTGGCATATCTTTAACATATCTAAAACATCTGGGCCACAGTGCATAAAAAGTGATGAAGAAGAGCTGCATCTTATAAAACATTCTTGAACTGGACAATCTCTCTGTCTGTCCGTCTGCCTGTGAGCAATACATCTCAAAAAGCTCACAACTGATTTTGATGACATTTCCAGGGAATGCTGGTCATAGCTCAAGGAAGTAGTGGTTGGATTTTGGCGTTGATCTGGATCCAGATGTAGATCCAGGATTTTTTTAAAAGATGTGCTAACATAGCAGACAGGGCAGTTTTCCACATTTTCTATAATAACTTTGCTTAGAATGTCAAATATGCCTTGGCAGAGGTTTGTGCTCTCTTAGCTTACAGTTACTTTTGATTCATCTAATTGCACCCTTTAGCCTGAGTGAATTGTTTTCTTATCTGTTTCAGGCTGTTAGGAGAAGTGTTCATGAATTAATTTAAATTAACAAAAGTATTAAAGGATTCACCTCATTGTGTAGTTTAGTTATTAATTCTGTAGGATGCATGTTTCATCAGTCTCTTTTTATAATACCAACCTTTATGTAAAAAGAAATATTCCCACTTGGATACAAAGGTCTCTTTTACTAGGGAGTCTTGGCTAAGTTCACACAAATAACAAACAACACCACAACACTAATAAACAGATCTGCTGACCTTCAGTCGTAAAACTCGTGCAGACAAAGTTAAAAAGAAACTTGTGGTTCAGCGTCTCAAAAATTAAACAACTGTCTAGTTTAAGGTTGTCCTATAGCTACAACCAAAGATAATGGAGCAAACACAATCCTTTACCAAACTAAGAAAAAGTGCAAAATGAGACTGAAGGTCACAGCCATTAAAAGTTTATGAAGTCAGAAGAGAGCATATCTCCTCAGTGTTTTTTTACCACTGTGTTGAACAAAGTGAGGAGAAGCCTGTTGTCAACTGAGAAAAGATGGCAGCTGTGATACTTTGACCGCCTGTAAAGGGTCCCTGTAGACATTGCTATGTAAACTGATCACATAGTGATAATCAGTCTCTGCAGCAAAAACAACAAAAAACAACGTGATTGGGGCATCATTGGTTTAACCTTGACTTTTTCTCACCTTAGAATCCTCCCATCTCCTCCTCTGTACATCTGTCACTTTCAGTCTGTTCTTGCACAACATGAAGTCATCTCCATCATCAGTGAGTGTCTCGTCCCGTCAGCATCCAGACGCTCTCCTCAGCACCTGTCAGCTCTCCTGTACAGTGTTGTCTGTGAGACAGAGTGGGTGGCTACAGGTTCAAGTAATGGAAGTAAATGTGCTGAGCTGTCGCAGCACAGCAGATCGTCTGTGTGTGTCTATGTGTGTGTGAGTGCATCCGTGCCTGGCTGCTGTAGTTTAATCCACTGCAGGGTTTTCTGGGCTCGTGCCATGGCAGTAGGGACATTTTTCCCGGGTTTTTCTGCCTGTTTTTTTGCCCTGGGCAGGGTCCACTGTCTGGAAGGTGCAGGGCGGGCATGGCACTGGCACGGAGGCACTGAAAGGCCCAGTTTAATACCATCAGAGGTGCTTGGCTGGGCATTGGGCGCCATGCTGTGACATCTTAGGCAGGGACTCAAACAACCCTGGAGCAAATTACCTCTGGCCTCTACCTCAAACGCTCCACAGCTTTTCCTTTTTATTTCTGTTTTCTTTATTCATCTCTTATTGCCTGTTTTACTCTTCAATAGCTTCCCTTGCTGCTGCTCCTGTAATCCATGAATAATATGAGTCATTCTGTTTCTCCCTTCGAGGATATTGCAGCTCATGATTTGTACTCCATTCTATCTTTTCATTTATAACTTCTCCATTTTTGTGGCCTCTTAAAACCTTCTGCATCCCTCCTTGTTTCCCCTCTTTTGTCATTTCCTGTCTAAGCCATGGTCTCTGTCCCCCCATGTAAATGTTCTCTCTTGTAGCCTCCCCCTCTTCTCCTTGGCTCCCTCTTCCTCTCTCCTCCTCTGAGGGTTTGTGGGTCCTTGGTTAAACCACGCTGTGCCGTCCTAGAGGGCAGCCTGCAGGCCATACCACAACAACTATCCAGACAGACAGACTGACAGACAGACTTTGGATGAGGGTTTGTTATTCAGCACCAAAGGCAGTAAGATGAGTTTGATTCAGGACACCAGACTGGCATGAGCATTGAAATTTTTGTTTGCATGCAAAGAGCAGGCATGCAAACAGAAATGTCAACAGAGGCAGAAAATCAAAGAGGTTTAAAAACTTTAAGTGTTTATTTTTCTACCAGTATTGTGTTTTAACCCTCTGCAACTAACACAAATGAGCTTCAGTGCAATTGAAGGGATAGATTTATCTTCTATGTGTCTACACATTGCAAACGTAATCTTCCTCCTAAGAGCAAACATTTGATAAACGTACACTGCTTCTCACTGCAATTTAGCTGTTGCATAGACCTGTGTAATGGCCAAGCTTTTACACCATTTTTATTCAGTCAAATGCAGAAGGCTTAAGGTGCTCCAAGAAACCCTTCGATTAATTTGTGCCCTATTAAAAGTGAAAAAAATTAGCACACTTGGATGAGGCTTTTTATGGTCAATGGTGAGCACAAGTCACCTGTTAGTGAGATTGTCCAATACCAATACTGAAGTACTGATGTACAGAAAGCTTAAAAGGAGCAATGCCACAAGTACACTACAGTAAGGACGGCTGAAAGACACAATGTTATGATTCATTTTGTGAATTAACAAAATTATTGGCAGAATGAAAAGGGCTTAGCATTGCAAATTGTGAAATAAACAAAAAAAAATCTTACAACTGGCATAATTATTTCACTTTGCTAAGAAAACAATCAAATTAAAAACTGCACATCCTAATGTTACAATGGGACCTTAAACATATCACAAAACACAAGGTATTTTAGGTAATTGGTATACATGTAGATAATTGATATTGATTGATGTATTGTGTAGCAATGTGCAGCTTGTTTAGCTTTGCTTAGCTGATTAGCCTTTATCCTGATGGTCTCTGATTTAGTTCTAAGGCAGACTTCACATTGGATGAATATTTTTAACTACAGAGGCTGAAGTCTAGACTAAAAACATTTATTTAGGTTGGCTTTTAATACCCAGTAGCGTGGTGACACTTTTACTTTATTTTATTGTATTTTATTGCTTTTATTGCTTTTATTGTTTTTATTGTTTTTATTGCTTTTTATTTACTTTCTATTGTAAAGCACTTTGGTTCACTGAAAGGGTTGTTGTAAAGGGCTGTATAAATAAAGAACATTTTTACATCAATAACAAGTGTACTTCTTATAAGTGCACACAGTATGTTCATTGTTGGGGGTGTAAACTAAGCTAGAAAAACATTCTTTGTCAACTTTACTGTCATTGGTGAGCAAGATAATCCTAAAAAAACTGTGCTTTTGGCTAATAATTATTTGGGATGAAGAATTATTTGTGTATTTGGAAAAAAATCAAGTAAAACCATAGTTTGATCCTTACGCTGTTGGTGGAAGGATGTGTAGGTTGTGCCATGTCAAAGCAGCAGTGTGGTGGAAATATAGTGGATAGAAACAAACTGTTTTACTGTGTGATGATCCCACTTTGTTTTTGTGGCTTGTTTTCTCCTACATTTTTTTAAATCAAGCACAGAATCTGGCATCATGTACTTCAAATGTATAGCATTAAGATCTGTCCTGAGTTTTTCTGAACACAAAGAGAACTGAGCTGTGACGCTGTGGCACATGTTTAGGCTCATGCCTGTATCAAGATGCCTCCTGGTTGCCTCCCTATAGTGGTCTTTAGGCCACATCCAACAACGGAGACCCTGGTGGATCCAAAGATTGCTGTAACATTATATAGCCCTTAAGAATCCCCCAAGAGGAGCTAAGAAGCATTCCTGGGAAGAGGGACATCTGGGTCAACTTTCTTGGCTTACTGTCATAAAGACCAGGCCCTAGAAAAGCAGAAGAAAATGGATAGATAAAGTTTAAAGCAAACTGCCTTTAAGACATTTTTAAGATAGAAAAATGAAAGAGTGAGAATGACAAAACTGAAATTATTTGATATATTCTGTGTATATGACCAGCAAAACCTGGGTGAAAATGACCATTGTTGATTAAATCTGTGCATTCATTTGATTTCTGACTTGTAATTAAGCTTACAATGATCATTTCATTGAAAGCTTGTAGCTTCTTGAAACAAGCTTTTAAAAGTAATATTTTCTTAAATATGATAAGGGTTTCAATAAGTTTGGCAGCTGATAGAAGTGTTCATCAGAGCTGCTCTTTTAAGTGCAGTTTCAGAGGAAGTCATTTTTTGTCTTCATAGAGGCAAGGAAATTGAATCTGTTTTTTAAGTTTTATCAGAATTTTTCAAAGAAATCTTTTCAATTCTACAAAGTCTTTAAAGTACAACATTTTTAACCCTGCTTTGGTAAAACTGTGCACATCCGCTACCTCTCATCCTCAACCAGACATGCAGAGATAGTCTGCCTGCATATTGTTATAATTTAAATACCTACCTACATTTTCAGCATACATGCCATAGCACTTATACATGCAGGGGAAGAAAGAAGCACTTATACTAAGAGAGGGAGCTCAAATTTAATAAAGTTACAGGTTGAAGGCATCTGCAGTGCCAGCAGCTGCAGCAGCATCCAAAGACAACAGTAAAAATGCATTTCAGAAACCAAACTCCTTCATCCCACTGCATGGCTCTGAGATCAGATACCAATAACGACAGTCTGTGGAGGCACACAAGCAGAACTGCTGTCTGCGCTTCAGCTCCAGTAACTCGACTGAAAAAGGTTTTTATTGCTGTCAAAACACAAAAGTATGAGTGTATGTGGGTTTGGTGTCAGGGTATTGATTAGTGTGAAGAATGGTTGATGGGTTACCAGAGGAAGAGGAGAGATATGGGTTGAAAAAAGAGAGAAACGACACGAAGAAACAGAATAGGAAGACATTATCTGACCTGACAGTGTGTGTTAGATTGGATAGAGGGTGGTGATCCTGAGTGTGTGTTTGTGTGTGTGTGGGTTGGTAGATCAGAAGTAACGTTGCACCAAAACTGTTTCTGTTAAGATAATGAGTGAATTTACTGACTCCCACAATGTCAAAGAAATGTATGATTCTCCTACACATATCATCATTATTTAAACCGTTTATAGAGCATATAGAGTTTCTTTATTCAAGTATGAAGCTGGATGTTTGCAGAAATCAGCAAACATTATTAAAGAGTCTGAATCTCTTTAAACCACGCTCAACTATTAAATTTGTCCAGCCATCTAAAATAAGCCACTATGAATAAAGATATGAAACTGTAATTTTTCACTGGCTTCTTTAGGTTATGGATGAACTTTGACAAAAGCAGAGCGAGTAAAGGAATATTTTTTCATCTGATTGATTTTTTTGTTGTTTTAATCCTATAACTAGAATGACCTTTAGTTAGGTATATGCTTAAGATAAATATATATTTGCTAAAAATTGCATTTCCTGTTGTTATTTAAGGAGAAGGGATGGGGTTGTAGCCCTGATATTTTCCACATTTCTATTTCTTTAACTGTGTGACTTTGACCTTGGCTCCTTAACATTTACACTGTTCATCCCTAGTTCGTCCCTTTTTGTTTAAAGTTTGAAGAAAATTCATCTGTGCATTCTTTATTTATTGGATACTCAAGTAGGTAGTAGTAAGGATTAACTTGGGGTCAAATTACCTTGATCTCTAACCCACAAAATGGCCTTGAATCTTGTCCTCTGAATTGTACTCAGCTTGTTCTTTTAAGTCTGACAAAACCCCTTTGAAGCATTTTTGATATATCAGGTCCACAGCCAAGAGGCTGGTGACCTTGACCTTTGACCTATGATATTCTACATTTAATCAGTTCATCGTTGAGCCACAGTGGACATTTGTGAAAAGTTTTGTTAAAATCCCTCAGAACATTAATGAGATCTGGTTTACAAGCAAAGGATGAATATGAGGCCCGATTAACCTACAAACTCTAATCAGTGCGTCCTTTGTTTAGAGTGGAGATTTGTGCAAAGTTAGAAGAAAATCCAGAGAAGCACTCCTGAGATCATAAGCAAAAGTTGAGAACAAGTCATATGAGCTTGACTTTTGACCTATGACTCCAAAATGATATTGATTTACCCTTGAGCCATTGTTTAATGTTTGAAGAAAATCCCTCAAAGCGTTCTTGAGGTATTATATTTACTGATATGTGTCTTATGTGGTTTTTCACACCTACAGCTTGGTTGCTTTGTTCTGATTCAGTTAAAAAAAAACAAACAAACACTACAAATTTGCGTATTTCCTTTGGATCATGTCATGCTCACGCAGAAGTATATTGAAGCAGCCAGCAGTGTCTACAGCAGACTATAGAGGTCACCAGATATCATGGATACTTATTACAATATGACACCCGTGGAAGTGCCTGTAAGGAAAAGGTCGGTAATGCAGAAAAGAAGGGAGCAGCTTTAAAAGGATGACCTGAACTAAATTCTGGGAACTAAACCAGTCTTTGAATCAGTCCATTTTTTTGTAACTTTATTGCAGTGATCATGCAGTTGTGATTCAATACAATTATGTCTGGAGGGGTGGTCCTCTATTTCTGCAGATCTTATTCTGAATTTATAAAATTGCTGTCTAAAGTCTTTCTTTACGGCAAATCGTACTTATTTTTTGTATTATCTTCTTATTTCATATGTTAATTTTTCAGCTTCTGAAGTCTGTTCTGTTGTCGTTAATCTAAGGTTGAGTTTGGGTGTTTTTATTTCGTTTGCAGGTCCTTGTCACCTGCTCCATAGCTGTCACTTGAAAAAGTTAAAAATATGTGAAGTATGTCAGCTGTGTTAATTATCTCACTTAAATTTATTTCCAGATATGTTTCTAATTTGAGATGCTTATTAAGTTCAAAAACAATCATACAAGCTTCCTCAACCTCACTCCAAAATGTAAATAGAGTGTAGCTTGCCTCCTGTTCACTGCATCCTCTCCAACGACAGGACTCTGCTCTCAAGGAGTATTTATCATATTGAGAAATAAAATATCTCATGCTTACTTTCCATACAAACTACGTGAGTAATGTTTACCTGATGCTTTTGTCATAGTATGTTGTGCCTGTGCACAGAAAGGGGCACTGTGAGAACCAGAATATCATTATTGTACCTTTCATCAGCCTTATTACCTGGTAGTTGTAATGCTATGATTATTACTTCTACTGTTGCTTGTACAGATACAGCAGTGTGATGACTTAACTCACAGGCAAGCGGCTGCTGCGTGTATACTTGTCAGTCAAAATAGCACCAATTACCGGCTATTGAGGTCCAATATTTTGCCTGATATAATCAGGACAGTTCAAATCAAAATGTCCCCTCAAAGTTTTTTTTAAAGAGATCAGATAGCTCCAGCAACACTTTCATTTTAGAAACAACTTCATTAGACAGACATTTTAACAAGTGACTTTCATGATGGCTGATTAATCCTACAAGCCGAAAAGCTTCAGTTCCATAAAAATGTTCTCAAATCTACAAGTGTTGCAAGAGCTTTCTTATATCTTAGATACTCTCTCAAATTTTGAAGTTGTGGCAACAAACCCAACTCCAGCCTGAAAGGTTTCTACTGTTAAATGAATGAGTCATATAGAGCAGGATTACTTTTGCATCAGGCTGTAAAAATGTTCATATTTTTTCTCTAAATGGAGATTTAATCAGACCTCTAATGAAAATTGTGTGCCTTATAAAACTATGCTTAAGTTGATTTTTAAGGAGCTTCTGCTTTTTTTTGGCTTTGGTTTTCCACACCAGAAGGCTGCCATTTCAGGGTAAATTTTCCAATCCGCGGGTAAATCTCAGGGGGTTGTGCTTTGCATAAAAACGGGGTCTGCTCTGTGAAGCACTGAACTCATTTGAATTCAGTGAAATATATATATTTAATGTATTATTTAAATGGCGTTTATTTTAGGACGCCACATTTATCAACACACAGTCTTTCACTGCCTGGGATAAGCCAAATAAGCAAGTTTGATTAATCACACTTGGGAGCTGGTGTAATATGATTTCTGCACCAATATCTTCACAAGTTTTCATGCCAGATTGATAAATGAGGGCCCATGTCTTTAGGTGTATACAGTACAAATTACAGATAACTGTACAGTACGTGAGTGAAAATGCTGTGCCAGTCTGGTCAGCATCTCTTTAACTGTCTGTTTCACAGCTGTTACACCAGCCGCTGGCAGCTGCTCACCTCCTGTCCTCAGGTCCCTGTAGTAAAATATCAGTGGGCAGCTGCATCCACCCAAACTGCCAAGGTTAAAACGTCATACACCACCTCACAGTCCTCTCTTTTTCTCCTTGTCTTCCATGATTTCAGCCAATAAACCCAGTTATTGTCGGAGTAAAAGATAGTGAATCTTAAAAGGAAATCTGAACATTTTGTGGTTCATTGAAAATATAAAAACAAAGAAATAGTCCTCACAGTTTGACCTTCACATTTGAAGAAGGCTCCTCAGCCTACTTAGGCTACCTATTGTGTTTCATGATAAGAAGTCATTTGGAAGTGTTTTCTCTTTTATTGTGCCTAAATATTTCCCAAATTGAATGACTGCAGCCTTTCCCTCAGGGGGAAGCCAGGTGGTGTTCAGACAATCAGAGGATATTTGCAGGTAATTCCTTTTTTAGACTCAGACAGGTTTCTTTATCCTGTGGGTAAATGCTTTCTTTTTGACATTGCAGTCCGTCTCTATTTTCTCTTTCACTCCCCCTCTGCCTTCCTTTTCTTATTTCCCCTGTGCATGCTCTGTCCTTTATCTTGTCACTCGCTCTCCTGGTCACCATCACCCTCTCGTCCATCCTTTCTTTTTCTCTGAGTTCATCTGCTGTCAGATTTTTTTAAGAAATCCCTCTCCTGCCCTTTTCTTATCTATCTCCATCACTGCACCTCCTCCTCCTCCTCCGCCTCTTCTCTGCTCACTTTCTCTCACGGATCCGCCCTCATCTGTCCTCATCTCTCCTCATGACCTCTCCTTCTCTCTTTCTCTCTCACTGTTAAGTGACTGTCTATTGCTAATGTGTTTGCAGATAGCTCATAGTGGCAGAGAGAGGCCATTAGAGTGGGTACTGACTGCCAACAGTGGCATCACGTCCAGGACATCCAGGACAGTGCAAGTGTTGGTGTTAGCCATGACAGCCATGTTTGTAGTGGTTCGTTATTGTGTCCTTTAATGGTATCTAAGTGTCTCTGTGCTTTTATATCAGTAAAATGTTATGCACAAATTATGCGCTTGTTTGTAGGCTCTGTGGGTGTATGTCAGTGTGTGTGTGCGTGTGTCCATGCTAGCGTTAATAATGCAGGGCTGTTGATCACACTGAATGATTGATGACAGCTAGGTCAATGATAAAGCTCACGCAGGCTCACAGAGGAAAGAGTAAAAACTGACCCTGGCAGCGTCACGCCACATCAGTGAGACCCATCTCTGTGTACAACCAGCACACTGTCTCTGATATACACTTTGAATTATAGGGTTGTAAGTGCTAATGTGTTTAAAAAAAAAAAAGAAGTTTGAGTTTCAAAATAGGCACAGAACATTTTTATAATGGTGTTAATCTGTTGCTGTTTTCTTGTTTTAAGGCAGAGCAAGGCTGCTGCTTTGGGGCAGCAGCTGGATACTACTCACCTGAACGTCTCTCTGATTTCTCACTATTGAAAAACAAGTATTACTACTGCTCATTCGAATGTCTCATTTCATGTTCTCTTTGGTGGTGTTGTCCATCAAAATTCAGTAATCAATCTGAAATTCAGAACTCAATCATTTGGTTCCCTTGGTATCTGTTATTTCTGATATTAGCTTCCCTTTGTTGAGCCTTTTTGATGCGTTACAAAATTCTTTTCTATCCGCTGCAGCATGGAAAATGTGTAACGAAAGGCATAATGTTTTGGACTCGTACTTTTCATGCTTTATTATGTTTTGAACTTGTTTGCCCCTTTGTGAGACCTAACTTGTCTGAGATCACGCTTTATTTCTGCACTAATATTGTAAAGTGACGAGCATAAATCTGGCTTCAGGCTGTAATCAATACATGTGATGTGACATGATGCCTTATTGATCTTCTCTTAGAGCACGTTTCCTCCCTCCTCCTAATTCTGAGAGGCCATGACTCTGCAGGCTTGTCAAAGTGTCACTAATGTGATCAAATCTGTGGGAAAGAGTGGCCATTTGCATCCTCTGTGCAATGTGTTATGGATTAATTCTTGTCTGCTGGAGTTCCGATTTGTGTAATGACCTGTGTGCAGCGTGTGGATAACTTTCATTATAACTGACATCATTGCGCTGAAGGTGTGATGTGCCACAGGAGATCTTTGCTTGCAGGATGAAAAAACATGTGTTGAATGACACTAACATTTTTATTATAGAATCTACAGGTGGTGCAGGCCTCTATGCGTCCACAAACTATGGCTGGGAAAGGTATAGCGTTTTTAAGATATTAAGATCTATTTTTGAGCTACAGATGCTTTTGTCTGTATAGATCTTGTCAATGTTAGTTGAAATATTTAAATGCCAGGCCCAATGCTGGGAAAAATTAAGAATATTGTGAGAAGCACAAACAGAAATGTGCTTAATGCCCATATAAAACTGTTATTTTATTTACCTTCCTTTATTTAGTTAACAACATAATAACTGAGTCGTTCAGTAGATTAACATTTTTTGTCACCTTTGTCCTTAACATTTGGTCGTTAAAGAATAGTAACATTTTAAGTCAAGTGCATATTGACCATGCAAGACAATTATGAACAATTACCTCATAAATCAAATAATGCAAGAGAATTTTTTTTTCACTTTAAGATTTTTCATTTAAATTAGCTCTTTACTAGGACTGTGAATGAATCAACTCCAGTATAGCATTGCTAACAACCAGCTTGATGAGTTGTTATAAATAATTGGTAATATTGTTATTAATTGTTATTATTAACAGTTCTCTAATCATTTTCTTCCACTTTGCTCTGCATGCCTCGCAAATTGTGGACATTAAGCTCTTATCAGAGGCAGCCTGCAAAAACAATAACATAGATGTCGAAGGGGGGATGAAAGGGGGAACCATTTGGGGAATAGGACTCCAACAATAAACTGTTTAAAGGCAGACCAACTGAGGTAAATGTTGGCCAGAGGTAGGTGTTAATACATCTAATCCAGTGAATTGGTTTGAGATACCAAAATAAGACCTAAAAAGGGGCCCTACTGAGTCTACCAGAGGCCTAGCCATTTTTTTTCTGCAGCCCTAGTTTCAACTACAGCGACAGAAAAGAGTCCTGAATGTCTAGTTCTGAGTTATTTATTGTTCTTAATCATAAACATAGCAGGCATATGGCATATAATCTAGGTAACACAAATATGTTAGCAGCACTTAGCAAAGTGGGCAGAACTCTTACTTTGCAAAGCAGCTGGATATGCCAGATTTAAGATGGAAAAAAAATCAGACACAAAATAACTAGACTTATCAGGGCCTTTTCAAGGATCAAGAGGCAGCTGTTTCTAGAGTTTTTAGTTATGCTAAAACCAAGTAATGACTGCAAGCCTGTAATGAATGTGACAAACAAGACATTTGTTCAGTCACCTTCAAGATTTTCTTGAGGTGCTGCCTCAGTCAGTCTGGTGTGTCTGGTTATAGGGCCCTCTTTCCAGTTTCACTAAGTTTTGATACCTGAGTAGATGTTGCTGCTGCTGAATGTCACTTAACTTTTCTAAATTTTACCAATGTTTTGTGCAGTTTGGACAGTTCACTTTTTCTCTCTTTGATTAAAAATTAGTCTTGAAAACATAATTATTCATCATAAGCCTGGTTCAATGAAAACAATTTGTTTTTTTTCCCCAGGAAAGGAAAAAGGGACATGAATCTAAACTACCATTCAGCTACAGATACAACAAGATATGATTTCGGCCCATATTTCCCATCCCTATTATGAGCAGCTGTATTTCACTCAAATATTAATTTAATCATATTAGGGTGTTTCCAGAAATAAGCTACACACATTCACCCTCTCAACACCTTTGCACCCAGTGCTCTGCAGAAAGCTGTACCAAAGACGTGACAACAGCGTGCTAGATCAGAATGCTCGCTCACAGCTCTGTCTCCTCTGCTCCTCGTCCCCTCTGGTGCAGAAACAGCAGTGAGAGCGCTTGGCAGGGATGAGATGTGAAGTGACAGTCGACTCTTGTTGTGGAGGAAGCGTTGTCACAGCCCCACACAGCTTAGAAGAGGAGAAAAACCTGTTTTACCCCCATTTTCATGCTATCTTTTTGCCTTTCTTAACATTTACTATTGGTTTATGAGCAGATGTGCAGTTGTAGTTTATCAACCAAGTGCTGTTTGCTTCATTGTGTGAATAATTCATCAGTTGGGAGCGTAATGGGTCTAATTAGCTTCCATTCATATTCATAAAGCTCCAAAGAAGGAAAACTCCGCCTGCAGATCAACAACTGTTATCATCAGAGAATAGAAGTGTCTTATCATATTTGTTTGTGGTTTAATTGTGTATGAGTGTAGCTTTGTACACTGTGTGTGGTTTTATATAATTAGAGCTATCAGGTACAATATCTCTCACGAAACTCAGCTTAACAGACGTTATTGTTATTGTGACTGAAGTTATTTGCAATTACTGACTGAGGTTTTCAGAATGCTTGATACTTATTTATACAGTGTGTCTTAAAACAATATAATCCACAGTATTATAATAATAAGTGCTGCAAAGAAACTATGTAGGGCAGGTGTACTGGGCAAGATCATAGAGAGGTCTATCATACATAAAGGCTTGAATACTCCAGCACAGTCTTAAGTGTGCTAATACACAATAATTTGACTATTTATTTTTGCACATTATAGACAGTGCTCTGGACTTTCTTTTATTATTTGTGGTAATTAAAAATGAGAAAGTATCTGAAAATTTCTGATTTTTTGTAGAATCATTTATTTATCAAGTATTACAGATTATGTGCAACTATTGTCAACATTTAAAATAGCCTTTTCCCTTATTTTGATGCTGTAATACTGCTGTTTCACATAATTGATAACAAAAGGAGAAAACATTTTTTTCCAGTAACACTACTGAGGTACTCAGACTCTAACATTGCTTTCTAAACTCAAAAAAGTTATACTTGACTCAACACTCCTATCCAATTTATCAGCTAAATAATTAGTATGACTCAGTATTTCCAAGCGAAATAGAAGATTTTTAAAGAAGGAATTAGAGCAAATGAATGCTAAATTTTTTAGCCACATAATGATAGCATCCATTATGCGTTAGCATTAAGCTAACAAACTCAGATGTAGGCTACATCCCAGTCCATACCCTTGAGTCTTAATATTTCCTTTGCCTACATTTTCATGACTTTTGAAGGTTATTTTTTACACCTAACATGTTTGGTTTGCTCTGTTGTAAAGTTCCAGTCTGCTTGAAAACAGAGGGTTTCAGTTCCCTTCTGATTGCAACTTTTTATGCTTATGTGTGAGAGCAATCCTTACCAAAGAAGGACCAAACAAGGGAAGCGAACCAAAAAGAAGTGCATTGTGGGTTAAATTGGGCTGGATATTTCAGAACTAACAACAGTACGAAAGCTAAAGTAGCATGTGGCTAATGTTAGCATTGCTCCCAGTTGTCCTTACAGATTAATGTCTACCAGTCCATCCTAAATGTCAGCAAATAATGTGGGGGGAATGGTTTCAGAATTTCGTTTGTGTTCAATCAACTGAACATTGGCATCTAGTTGGCGTATAATGCATATATTTCTATTACTTTTCTGTATTTGTGCATGGCGTAGTATTGGTGGCCTATCTCAGGTTGAATTGTGTTGCAGTTTTTGTTAATTTTCTTCATGTTTACAGTTTGTTGACTTTTGAAGATCATTGCAGGCCACATTAAGTAAGGGGGAGGGCTGTATGTGGCCCCTCAGCCGCCAGTTGCCCACCTGCTCTTGTAGTTAAGATGAACCTGCTACATCTCTGTGATGCAGTCAGACAAAGACACAACTTTAGTTACTTTTTAATAGTTTCAACAAAGGGTTTAGTGTTAATTTAACACCAGAACCTAAGATCAGCTTCTCACATATGTGGTGCAGCAGGTTACAAAGCTCATGGTTAAGGCATAATGATACTTAAATACTGCAAATAGTCACAGTGATGTTGTTCCCTCACATTATCACTCATAGATTGCCTCTTTAAAATTCATGTTTGGACCTAAATATTGTTTTATTCCTTTGGACTAATTGCATATATCTCTGTTGACATGCCATTTTCTTCTTACCTCTGTACTTGATAATGGTATATTCTATGTAAGAGCACCTAAATGTCTCAAGTTCCTTCAAATAAAATATAAAGTGTATTTGATTTTTACCCTTGGTATTTTATTTTCTATTTTGACTCTTGTTAACTCCAATCTTTCTGCCTCCTTAGGTGTTCAACACCTACTCCAACGAAGACTACGACCGGCGTAATGAAGAGGTGGATCCAGTCGCCTCCTCCGCAGAGTACGAGCTGGAGAAGAGGGTGGAGAAACTGGAGCTGTTCCCTGTGGAGCTGGAGAAAGGTGGGAAAGAAAATCTTATACTGTGGAGGTGGATCCTGTCAGTTACTTGTTATACCCATTGGACAAAATCACCCACATGTGGGATGACACTTTTTTTCCTAATTAAAGGTGTGATTTTTTAAATTTTCTACCCTCCATCTAGCTCAGTAATTTTCTGCAATCAGTATCTCTGTCTGCTTCTCCACATCATGACTTGAAGTCTTTACCATGACAATAATCTGTCTAGTTTTTAAAATCCCTATAAAGTCTACCACATCCTATTACAACACAGCAGCTCACAACAAACCATTTTACGTCACGTCAAAAGGCATTGCATCACTCTGTTTGTTCTAATTCCCAAGCCTGAGCTACAAAGAGATGATATTTCATCCTCTTTACACGTCCTGTCGAGGTTTTCTTCTCTTGAAGTCCAATACTCCCTTAAATAGAATGGCTGTCAATGGTAGGATTTCACCATCCACCACTCCATGTTATGCAACCCTTCAAACTCATGAATATTTATTGCTTGGTGGAGGAGGAGGAATGCTACACTAAAAGGGAATTTCCCATTCCTGTGAAGGCAATCACACCTAAGTAAACATCCCCTCCTATCATCCAATAATAAATCACTTGTTTGAGTATGTTTATCAATTTACATGTCCTTCTTTTTTCTAAGTTAAACTAGTAGTTTTGATCCAAGTGCTTTGGACAGTTAAAAAATGGAGGTTGTAACCTGGGCATGAACCCCTTAACATGGTTTGTTTGTTTCCAGATGAAGATGGCCTGGGGATCAGCATCATTGGGATGGGTGTCGGTGCTGATGCAGGGCTAGAGAAACTGGGCATCTTTGTCAAGACGGTCATCGAAGGAGGAGCTGCAGAGAGAGATGGCAGGTACGAGGTTCTCTCAATGTCTCCATATTGATGATAATGATAATGATTTTCTTAAAACCACAAATTTGGAATGGGGGTTTTAAGTGCTGAAAAAACCAAGCAGTGCATAACTTGTACAGTGTGGCTCAAACGTTTTCTGTCTTTATGCATGTGTGAGCCCCCTTATGTTAGTGTTACTTTCTGAGAGAGCTGCACTTAAAGCTTGCTATATGCAACAGGAAGAGAGAGTTTATAATACCACACCTTTGCTGATTGCTGTTTGTTCTGAAGTGCAAAACTTGAGTCATTTTTCATATTTTGTCTCTTTTAAAGGTTCTTGAATTAATTTTTAAAGGGTTTAGGAATCCTGACAACAGAACACTCTCAGGATGTGCAAAAAAAACAAAGTTATCTTATCGTATATTAAACAAAAATACCAACTGCAATTGATCAGCAGTTTTGTGTTTACTTCCCCAACACCACATTCATCACCTTTTTCCACCTGAACACTCTAACACTCTGTCCCTGTCAGGTTTAGCAGCAGGGTTTCGGATTAAATCCACTGGGGAAAGGGGCAGTCCGGGTGCCTGACGCCCCACACAGGACTGAACTGTGTGTGTAGGTGTATGCGTCACTGTGTGTATGTGAGTGTAGTGTGACAGAGACGTTGCGTTAGTGTCCTTCATCTGCTTTGCAGAGGTTGGGGTATGAAAAATGAAAGGCCGCTTATTCATCACATGTCTCTGCCTGTGAGTTTGTTGCTGCTGTTTGTTTTGTTATTTGTTCATCATATTATAAGTGTGAACCGTGCAGAGTAAGCACTCAGTCAGGGGTAGAGGAGGAAGATGACAGCTTCCCAGCAGGCGGGTTATGTTGTTCAGCCTCTAAACCAGCAGCTTTTCCTCTAACCTAATGTGTGGTTCAAGTTCCCCATAAACAGATTAAAAATGATCAGCACTTTGATTCATTACGGTGAGAGATAATGAGGCACTGTGAGCTCCACATAAACACAGAGAGCACTGGCACATCCAAGGTGCTTGTGATAGGTGTTTTTTCCTTCAAGGATTATTTTTTCTTTTATGAAGCAACCATAAAAACATTAGGCAGAGATTACAGAGTGATGAGGGAGAGGATGGAGAGAATGACACAGCTTGTTCAAAAGTGACAAAGGTTGGTCCTGCTCTAAGATGACAGACAAACTGACTTGGAAATGTTTCACTTTCTTTAGTGAGTATGAAAAGTTGAAGAGACCAGAAGCAGGTTGTGCTGAAGCTCAATTTCAGTTTGTTTCTGGGCTGTGGCAACTGAACTTCATTTGTTTATCCAGACTGAAACTTGTTAAGCTGGATCTTCATTCCCTGTTGCTCAAGTCTCATTGCTGTTTTGTCAGTTGTTAGGCATTGGTGTGACTGAAAAGTTGAGAGTTGTACAATTTATAAGAAAGTAAGGCTTATCTAGGGATGGGAATCAAAAGCCATTCCAGTTGAAATCAATATCAGTAGTTTTTATGCACAACCATTCTCTTATCAAATCCGTTGACACTATTTTGTATGAAAAATATATTTACATAAAATTAATTATAATATTTCACATGGATAAACTTCTCAAACATGTATGCAGAATCAAATTAGGAGTAAATACTGGATTATTTATCCTCAATTTCTTTACCAATTAAAAATGATGTGCAAAATACAGAAAACACACAAATACAAACTGAAGACAAGCTCTAATCTAATCAAGAGCAATTTGAAGCCAGCTGCTCAGTTAACTGTGAAATGCTAATGAAGCAGGCTTGAATGCAGTCCTTTGTAACCCTTCAAGTAGAAACTAACACACATACATAATCCAGCTCCACCAGAGAAATCATCAAATAATTCAGAGTACAGAAATGCTTTACTTTGTATACCACTCTAGCTGGATGCTGTGGTTCTTCCCATTAATACACCTTTCATTACTTCCTACCACTGTCTTTTTGTACGTCTGAGTTACAGTAGGTAAGTCACAACCTGCCTTCAAAATAAAATACTCCAATTTACATTACTGAGAAATTACAAAAAAACGCCCAAATTTATATGTATTTGTTATGAGGGTGCCTTTTAATTCTTCTGGCAATAGCAAGTTAAACACAAAGCAACATTTTGCAGTTAGTTTAATCTGCAGGCATGGGAAGGAACATTTCAACATTAAAACTCTTCTTATGTCTTCAGTAGTGCAGTCACACTCAGTTTTCTGTCAAAACATGACATTTACATTTCACTCAGCCTCATCTTTGATCCTATTTCTGCTGACCTTTTCTCCTACAAACAGGGAAAACATAGAAGATAAAAGCTCCCTTTGACTTCTTGTTAAAATGTTTTAAATAGTGCATTTAGCATAAACATAGCTTTCAATGCCATATTATACAAAAAGAGAAAGTACTGCAGATTCAGAATTAGGAGTAAATACTGGATCATTTATCCTCGATTTATTTAAATTCAAAGTACTCTCTCACACATGTACATAAGCAGACAGTCAGAATAACCAGGATGCTATTACCCTTCATCATTAGTCTTTCTCTTTGTCGCTCTCTCTCTTTCTTTATTTTGCTGATTCAGACTCAATGGTCTGATGCATTCCCGCTCTCACACACATCCTTGGACTCACAGTCAGACAGATAAACGAGCCTGGCTGTTGCTCACTGTTTTGTCTGAAGTAGATGACCTTAGGTGTTGGTGTATTGTGATGTTATTAGGAGGGTCTGAGATAAGACAATGTTTATGGTTTGGGTCTGTTTGTACTAACTGATGTCTTTCTTTATTGTCAGTTCATGTTCGTGATATGTTGTTTGTAGATAACCTGCTCATTGTGCCAAATCTTTACTGTGATTGTTGAGATACTGCTCTCATTTGACAGCTGTTCTCATTTTTCCTCACCTGACATGCCAGATATAGTTCAATAAATACTATACAGAATATATTTTACTAGTTCAACTGGGAAACAGTCCATAGAAAGTGTTTGGGGAGGACAGAACTCTTCAAAAACATAGTTTTGGCTTGGAGCTTTGCAAGATGGTTTTAACTGATTGCTGACAATGAATCAAGCAAATGCAGCTGCACTGCAAGGTTACCTTTTTCCTGTTTTTGTTGCTGCTCTGTGGTAATAACATTAATATTTTAGGTCTACTTTATCACCATGGAGAAGTGATATTTTAGGTGATATTAAATTATATCAAAGTTAAACCACAATGAAACATTTCAGTAATATGCATGCATGCTTGTTAGTGTTACCTCAAATAATTGCATATTTTGACTGATTTAGTGAAAGCCTTGATGCTACCAAATGGTGAGCTGTTCAGGAGCAGTAAGAAGAGATGCTCACTGTTGAGCTTAGCCCAAAAAGTTCGGTCATCAAAAGAGCTGCACTTCATTACATTTTTCCTACTTAAAGTATTATTTGTTTCAGGTAGGGTTATCCAGATAAAGCAGAGCTGAGCTTGGAGTTGTCAGATTATTCAGTCTATCTCTAGTCCATTTACATCTCAGTCTGATTTACATAAAGGCTTTTACCAAGGAAAAGGAGATGAATCTTGCTCTTACTGATTAGACAAAAACTTTAAATCTTCTTACTTTACTCAGGGCTATTATTGCTTCTATATCAGATATTCACCACACAGTTATCCCAAAAATCATCGAACACATGAAGCCAGAAGAGGAGGGGACACGTTATAAACGCACACACAGCACTGTACATGGGGTGAATGCTGTGCCGTTCAGTGTGTGTGTGGGGGTGTCAGTTTTTTCTCCTTTTTGTGTCAGAGTAATCCCTCTGTTGCACTGCTTATATTTAACTCATTACCATGGCTGGAAGATTGAGTTTTAAGTCAAATGGTATTAAAGTAGGCCTTTTTAAGCTCAATGTGATGAATGCATTTTGTAATAAAGGTGTTTATCATCCATGCTGGTATATTGCAGCAGCCCTAATTGACACATTAATAACACATGACAAAACCTATAGACGAAACAAAAACAACATGGTGTGCAGTAACATGATCATTTTATTTAAATTATTATGTTTCTCATGTATGTGTAATGTCAAGTTGATATTTGAAATTGAAACCCAGTTAATTGCCCAGCACCAAAGAAAAGCTATCTCATTCTCCTCTGCATGAACTGAGACCCCTTTTCAATATATTTGTCTCTTGTAATCCCCTCCACTTTTTTGAACTGACAAAGTGTCCCCTGAAGTGCTCTCTTAATAATAAGTGTCCTGTAAATGTGCTGAAATAAAATCCTCATCTTTTGACAAAATTTATGGAAATTTGTCTCTTCAGTGTCAAGCAAATCCAACATGCAAATCAAGAAATATTGAGCTAAGAAGCTCTCCATCAGTCAATTAGAACATGCACTCAGATTTAAGCATACATTAGCAGCAGTAACAAATAATATCAAGTCATGAAGCAGGGTTAATTTGTGTGAAGGAGAGGAAGTTTTGGGTGGTTTTAACGGTAGAGTGATTCTTAGAAACCTTCAAAGCTAGGAAGGAACATAAGGCCATTTGACCTCTACATTTTTCCTGTGACTTTCAGAATATTTAATCAGTTCATTTTGGGTCAACAATTTTCCAAAGTTTGAAAACAAAATCCTCCAATAGTTCTTTGGATTTTGTTTTCAAAGTTAGTGAAACACCTAAGGCCAAATGACCTGTTCTTTCTAACGCATGGCCTCATCTAATCACTTCATACTTGGATAAGAATTGTAATCTGAGCAAAGTTTGACAAAATTTCCATGGTGGTGAGCATGGGGCCTAAAAACTTGACCTCCAAAATCTACTTGATTCATTCTTGAGTCAGAGTGGACTAGGGCTGGGGTTTTCCTGCAGCCTAATGATGTAATATGTATTTGGGTACAGGGCCCACAGTGTGATATGAATCACGATTCAGGTAAATTGTGGACACTGTCTACACATTATAGAGAATTCTGACCAGCTTTTGTTCCTTTTTTTGTAAAAACATAGGCAGCAAGGTTTAAAGGATCCTACTTTTTGAGACAGTTAAATCTTAGGTTTTCATAGATCATAGGTAATTTAAAGGTTGGAAAATGCACTGCATTGTATAGCTGGGCTTCTTCTGCCACCTTTGAGGACTGCACCATGGGTCATGTAACCCAAGGTGAATTTTAGAGCTGTGGTCACAGCATTTGGAGTTGAATAGATCCTGTAAAATCTGTATCGATACACGATAAATCCTCTAATGGCTCTTTAGATTTTATGTTTAAAGCAATAAATTAACATGAGACCCAGTGACTTGTATCTTTTACCTTTGACCTCTAAACACGAATCAGTTCATTTTTTTCAGAGTAAACATCTGTGAATAGTCTGAAAATAATGTTTTTGTCAAGTTCTTTAACTGTTGGATCCAACATCTCGAAGTGCTTAGAGAGCGAAAACTCTGCCAAGGCGTTTATGAACTGAGTTACAGAGCAGATGTTTAAAAAAAGGGGCCCTGTCCTGCAACGTAAACAAACCCTTTGAAAAAAGGTTTAAGATTCAGATCATTCCCAAAATTTTCATGAAAATCTATTGTGAACTTTTTGAGTTGTCTAGGTCACAAAAAGACAGGCTGACAAGCAGACAAACAAATGCTGTCAAAAACAGAATCTCCTTGGCAAAGGAAACACAGGATGAACATGAAATCCACTGACATTTGCTTTTTATCTTTGACTTTCAAAGTTTAATCAATTCATCCTGTAGTCAGAGTGGACATTTGTGCCAAGTTTAACACAGTTTCTTAAAATGTTTTTGAGAGATAATGGAAAAAAGAACAAGAGATGAGCAGTGGTCATACTGACATTGACCTTTCACCCATGACCTTTAAGATGTAATGTTCAACTTACAGTTAAAGTGGACTTTACTGCAAAGTTTGACAGAAAGCTCCAAAATAGTTTTTGAGAAAATACATTCAGAAGACAGGGATGAACATGAAGTTCTACGACTTTGACCTTTGACTCCCAAAATCCTCTTGGTTTGTTTTAGATTTAGTGTGGAAATCTATGTAAGGGATGAAGGAAATCCCTCAAAGCGATCTTGAGATACCATGTTCTCAAGAATGAGATGCAAGAATGAACAGAAGGAAAAATCAAAAACAATGAACATAGTGCCTCTGGCTTCAGCTGTCACTGGTTCTTAGAAATAAAACAAACTTTATTAACAGAAAAAATTGGTAAAAATCTTTTTTCAGACCTTTTGCATGTTAAAACTGATATGTAGTATTTGCAAAATGAGAGACTAAAAGTGTTGAAGATTATTATGATGTGTGGCATGGCATTGAACCGTAAAGTTTTAGAAAACTGTGCTGTTTCTTTGAAAATTAAAAAGACGTACCTATTTAAATCCAAAATTAAATATTCAAGAAAAGATATGCAGTTTGTATAACTCTGTTTATATTCAGATAAATAAATGGGGTAGAGCTGAAAATTTAGTTAGAACTTCTCTCTTAATCCACATCCAGTCCTGGATGCTGGATCATCAAGAGTTTTATTTCAGGTCAAGAGCTGAGCTGACCTCTGTCTGCATCTGGAACTGTGCTCCTCATTAGCCCTCTGAGTTTGCTTTGAGCCTCATCTTTTCTGTCTCTTGGTTAGGCAATAGTCTGGAGCCAGAGAGCAGTGGGAAATTTATGACAGCAGAGCAGTCTGGCTGTGCTGTAATTTTACAAATAATGTGACTGTGCATGACACGACAGTTTATATTTGCCTCTCGCCGTAGTTCTGTGATTTAATTTTGACATTTATTTTTGCAGACAGGGACATTGTGTGTGTTACATTAGACAAACTCAGGAACACACTGGGACAAACCAGAGGCAAGACAGTACAACTTGCTAAAAAAAATTGCTGCATTTAGTGCTGACTTTTGCTTTTATTCATGTATGTGCAGGATCAAGGTGAACGACCAGATCGTGGAGGTGGATGGGACAAGTCTTGTGGGCGTCACGCAGAGCTTCGCGGCCTCTGTTCTCAGGAACACATCAGGAGTGGTCAAGTAAGACTCACAAACTCAAAGTTTGTCCATCACCAGATGAAGCTTCAGTGTTTTGTGTTTTCCTTCCACTTTATGAGGATCTTTGGATTAACATAAGATTACACAAGTAAAGTATGTCAAGCAGCTATCAGACAGGGCCAGACTACCAATGTACAGTATCAGACATAAGCCCCTTCACACTGCCCGCATGGAGTCCCAACACTTATTATATATTTGATAAAAGCCACATTTTCCTGCCTGCCTCTAGGTTTAAGTCATGTGTGAGCAAAGACGGTGATATTCAAGTGAGGGGTTGTAAGAAGGTAGCATGTCTGCTTTTTTGCCTTTCTCCTTGCCAATATTTATTTGTGCACACAGCAGATATGTCTTATTTCACTGTCATTATAATGTCAAACCCCATTCTTCAGCTTGAATTCACTGTAAATCATGAGGATGATCAACCTGCCGCCCCTCCCAACATTTTTCAGTCTTTATGTTTATCTTTTAAAAAAATCAGTAGTTTGTAAACAAACACAACCTGGAAATATTTAACATGAAGGATCTTCACTTTGCTTGGCACTGTAACTCTATGTATGTAGATCAAATGTAGTATAAAAAGGCAATATTTCTACACAATCATTGTAAGACATTGCTCATGAGGGCTGAAAAAGAGGGGTCTAAAGGCACGATAAATTTTAATATCTTAAAGTATATTTGTTTGTTTTGTTAAAATATGTTTTGGGATATCTTGGACCAGCACATGTTGAAAAGGTGTATAATATGAGACCTTCAGTAATCAGTAAATTCTGCTTTAGTTACATTGAAAATGTAAGGCATTACTTTATGCCTGTATTTAGTTTGTTCAATTCAGCAATCAAAAGTATAAATGTTTAATAATATGATATGGTGAGAGCTCTGTATTTGTTTCTGTTGTCATACATTCAAGTCATTATGATTCTTTACTTGAAAGTATCTGATAATTTGTTAATGAAGTGGTCTCCAAGCAGAAGAAATAAAATAAATGTGGTCGTCTTTGAAACCAAAGTTAGCCTTCAGTTCAATACACTGAAACCTCTGTAGTGTCCTTTTTATGTCAAGCCCTACCTCCCCTGAACCTTAACCTTGCAGTGCAGTTTCATATACCTGATTCAATGTTCAGAGGGAATAGATTCAGCCATTTGAAACAAGACTACTATTTTCTAACATACACACAGTAATATAAGTAACCACGTTTCTCTGTGTAAATTCTATACCCTAAATATGATCAAAACCAGGATATGCCATATAACTGGGTAATCAAGTCCATTCAATATGAGACCTGCTATTATGTTCAGATTAAAACCTTAAATTCTTGGGGTGGTCCTCCTTTCATGATGTAAAAAGATTGAAACTGTAACACTGATGCAGTGAGATAGAAGTCAGTGTGGTGCTGCTATCAGATTCATTAGAATATCTGATTTAACGGAGGTGAAGACTTGGTAACAACATGTGACAAAAGTCTAGTGTGTTTGATGGATGAGCAGTTTTTGGTAGGGGGCCATATGGGAGCAGATTTCACACACACAAACACTCACACACACACACCCACACACACACACACACACACACACAGACACTCACACAAACACACAATTGCAGAGCCTAGCAGGAGGTCTTTAATTTGGACAGCCAGTTCTATCCTTGGCAGCATTGTGAGGCCAGTGTCTCATCTTTTTGCAGTTTCTTTGCTCTTGTCTTTTCTTTTCTCCTGGTTTATTACTGCAGTGTTGCCTTTTCTCTCATTTCTTTAACCATGAGATCCCCTATCTGCTTTTTTTCTCTGCAATCTTTATTCTGCCTGCATCACATTTGCTGATCTCAGACTTGTTTATCTAATTAAATCCAAGTATTTGTCCATATTTTTGAATACCATTATAATGGAGTGAATGGAATGAGTCCAAAAATGTGAAAGTGAGTGAGCATTTTAGCATCTCAGGTTCACAAGGCTAAAAGCATATGATTTACAATAGCCTTTTGGATAAATGCCCGTAATAAAGTTTGTGATAAACACATGTTAAAGAGCTTTTATTTCATTTTGCAACTTAAATGCATCTGATATTGCCCAGCTTTTGATTTTGAAGCTTTATTGTGTCTTTAAAAGGATGATTGCTAGCAAACAAAAACTACAAAAATGGCCAGGGACCCTAATGCAACCATTACTTGTAGTTTTCAGTAAACAATAATACATAATTCATAGCCACAGCCAGAGGAAATTCTCAAACAAAAGGTTACAACATGACATTATATGTTTGGACTGTAACATGTTGCAGTTCTCACATATAGCTTGATAATAATGATACTCTCGCAGATCATGGTTACACTTAAAAAACTGTGAAAGTAAAATTCGTCTTTAAAGATGATCATGGTGAACAAAAACCTGTTGAAGGTCCCATATTTTGCTCCTTTTCTGCAGTTTAACATGGATCCTTGATGTCTTTATGAAACGTTAGTAACATGCTTTGGTCCAAAAAGCCTATGAATCAAGCACAGCTGCATTCTTTCCACGCTCACATAACCCCTCTGTTCAGAACGGCTGGTTTTGAGGGCGGTCACCTTCTTATGCTAACGAGCCAGAGCAGAGCAGCGTACATATGGGAATTCAGGATAGACCTGCTGCATAACTCGAGCGAAGCAGGCACTCCAGCCACACACGGCTTACAGTCCTAAACACATACAAACCCTTACTTCATGCTATCAAACACGGTTACAACAGTGAAGCTCTTTTCCCCCAAACATCACAGGCTAACGCAAAACATGCTACCCGCAGTGGGATCGCCACAACTTAGTCTACCTTCCTTGCTAACGTTAGCACAAACGGAGGGCCCTGGGGTCGGGTAAAGGACTGATTATATTCAGCCAATTGTAAGCTTCTCTTCCTGAACACACATACCACGAATTCAAGCCCTTTTACAGATAACAGCGATCTCGTTTCACCTTAACATCACAGGCTAACTCACAACATGCTGGGACTGATTATATTCAGCCTACTGTTAAACTCCTCTTGACTAATGTAAGAATGCTCATACATTAAAGTTTATCTTTCAAACTTTTAACAGGTAATGTGAACATTGACAAACATGTTTTCAGTTACCTCTCGTTCACTTCACCCTGCTGTTAGCATTAGCTTGTAGCACTTAGCAAAATAAATACTACACAGCATTAAAATACTCACATTTCCATCATCAGGTTTGGCGACGGATTGTTGGTACTGAGCCCGGATTCAGGAAAAGTCTAGTTTCCAGTCCTGTGTTGAACTGACTGAAGTTGAAGAAGCAGTCGGACGTGAAGTGACTGGCACACACATACAGGTTTTAGCTGACTGTAGCTGCTCATTCCCTGCAAAAATAAAATAAATCCACTGGGCCCTTTGATCCTTCGAGGCTATATGTGAAGATATATGTGGCTGTTTACAGCCAACAACCGAGCAGTGACAGCTTCTGAGCTTAGGCATGCTGAACACCGATCTCTTGCTAAGAATATAAACAACATGGCTGCGCTTCACAAAGGAATCTCTCCAGCAGGGGGGAGGGGGGATACTCAGGTAGACCAATCAGGTTAGGTATGCAAATCAAAAAATATACTGTTGCAACAGTATATCCACAGACTCAACAGCTCCCCGAATGCCATGAGTTTACATTCATGCAGCCTGCTAAATACAGGTTTTGTTGTCTACTATCACATTTTGTGGGCTGGGAGGAAGGCCAAATACCCAAAAATGTGTTCAAAAGCCTTAAAAAGTGGTTTTTGCATAATATGTCCCCTTTAATGTCATGAGCTTTGGTTCACCACGGACATTATTATCAGCAGTGATCCAAGCAGTGAAAATTCCCATTGGTTTTCCCACAAAAACATGTCATCCCTGCACACTAAACTTATACAGGATATTAAATACTGTCTTAGCCTATTTTTTTTATTTTAAATAAATATCAATATAATTCAAACTTAGTACTTGCCCAGCTCCACATGGAACCCAAAAAAAGTAGACAATGATGCTGTAAAAATAAAAAAAAGCCATCAAAAAAAAAAGATGCAATCACTGATGTAGCTCTAGTTTCTGCTCCCGTAAAGCTTGTTTTCTCGTATTTGCACATCTGTGTGTCTTATTGACCCGTCAGTCTATCCAAACTATGATGGAGCAGCTGCTGCACGGTGTTAAATAATCCATAGCTTGGTTTGGTTTTCAACTCCAATCTTTGCTCTGGTCTACACCTCGTCTCACTGCTGAGAGATAGATGTGTGTGTGTGTGTGTGTGAAGGAGGCGCTGGTGCTGAACAACAGCATGTCTAACATTATCAGAGCTGCAGGACAGATAGTGTGTGCTCAGCTAATATTCATATAATATCAGGATGTGGTGTATAAGTGAGGCCTTGGAAAGTTTCACTCCATCACCTTTCCAGCTATCTAGAAAGTTAAAGCCCTCATACAACCATGTAAACAGAGTCCAGGGTGATTTGCTTGTTAAAGATCTTTAATTGAACTGAATCAGATTTAAGACAAAGGAGATTTAAATGTAAATGTATTTCATGAAATTAAAAGCACTGTGACAATCTCATAACAGTTTGTACAGAACTGCCAGGCCTATTTTCTCTCTCTCTATTTTAGTCTATCTTTATCATGTCTCACCCACTCACTCTCTCCTCCTACTCCTCTGCTTCTTCCTCCCCCAGTAAATCCTTCCCTCTCTTCGTCTGATCACCAGAGGTTTTATGACCAACTGTCCTAGATTTGCCATTTTAGCTAAATTTAACCCTGACTTCCTGTAGAAAATCATCCGGGTTTTCAGTCAGAAGATCCCCCTCACGCTGAAGTGCTGTGTAGTAAAGTCAAAAGGCAGTTTAAGGTATAACTTGTTGTGTCACTGTGAGATTTGTGACATTATTTTAAACAATAAATGAACTGCTCAGTCTTCTTTTTACTAAACAGGCACTGAATTGAAACCTCTTTTTAAACTAGTGTGGATTGACGGATCAAGCTGATTTTCCTCAAAATATTTACGTAAAATCAGTGGATTGTCTTAAATGGTTATCATGAATGCTCTTAATGGAGAATGCAACGTAACTTTCTAGTAGTCTTTTAAAAATATATATGCTTGCAACAGTTTTTTTTTAAGTCTGTGTGACTCTGTTAATGTTCTTGTTGCCTGTGTCTTTATGCCATAATAAAAGCCACTGATGTTTGTTCAAGAACTGTTTAACATTTAGTAGGACAAACTGTTTGAGCAATATGAAAGAAATGGGCGCTGAAAATCATTTAAAATCATCATCCAAATACAGGATCCATCTCTTTTTATTTAGTTGTTTGGTGCACAGTTGGGCTTTGCTTTAAGTAAACTACTCATGGGGTCCACATGTCCCCATCTTGGTATCAAGATACCTGAAACCAAGATGTACAATGTAAAAAAAGGTCCAAGAAAAGGGTAAAAGTAACGATTCAAAGTTTAAATTCAGCCAGTCGTCTGACTTTGGTCAGTGTTAACTTTTTCCAAGGAATACTCTTGGTCCTGGAGAGAAAATGAGCCCATACATCCAGAGAGAGAGCATGATGAAAGACTGTAACAGAAATGTTTGCCCAAAATAAGGAATCCTGACCTGACCCGTAATATAATAGATAACACAACTCCATTATGGTTGACTGGTCTTATCTTAAATGTGTGAACTCATCCTGACATCCTAAAATGCCTGTCAACTCACTGCTTCCTAATTGAGCGGACATGTACCCTTTAGCAATCTCCTACCAGTTTCCCCTTAAGCACCTTTATTTTAAACTGTTAGTGAAAAAGTTTAAACTGTGTCTGTCAAATTCCTGCGCCATACTTTATTTCTAACATAGTCATGCTGGTATGAATGGGAGCAAATGAGATCAGAAGTGACGGTTTTTGAAGCAGCACAGCCTCAGGGCAGCAGCAGCAGGAGGTGAGGAGGAATTGTCCTGCTGCGTGAGAAGGAGAGGCTGTTTCCAGGTCAGCTCCTCCTCAGACCTCCCCGCCGTCTGAGCGCCCGATACAGTTCACTACTTGGCCCAGCTAGGGCCTTCCCTCCTTTTCCTTTTTTTCTGTGTCTGTCCTGCCCTTCAGTTGTTCCTTCACATGCAGATCAAATCGGCCTCTCTGCTGGAGCGTAAGGCTTTTTTTCTACATCGCCTTTAGAGATATATGAAAGAGCTCTGGGGACTGAGTCCACGTGATAAGACTCTACCTCCATCCCTCTCTCCCTGTTGGTCTCTCTCTCTCCCTATTGCACAGTCAAACAGATTCAGTGGATCTGAACAGCACACACACAGTCAGAGGGTCCTGTTGTGTTGGAGATTGGAGAAGAAGTCTAAAAATGTCATAGCTAAGTTTGCTGTCATTTTTGAAATCAAAAGAAAAAAGTCCTGGAAAAAAAATTACTTAATTTATTCTTTAAGTCAGTGCTGGGAAATATGGACAAAATATATCTCAATATTTTTGCTTAATGGTAATACATTTCTTTCCATCCATTATCTATACTGCTTATCGTTTTTGGGGTTGCAGGGAGCTGGAGCCTATCCCAGCCGACATTGGGCGCACTACCTGTTGTGCCACCATGATACCCAGCAGTACACTGTATGTATGTCAATAGTGTATTCTGTAACAAATACCAAATTGTCAATTCTTGGCACAGGGCTTGCCATCCCAAACCAATGGGCTTTAACTACTGATGTAATAATGGTCGGATGTCACATTGGTAGGTCTATTGAGGGAGGGCTGGGGAATCAGCAGTTTGGCAGCTACTGGTGCTGTTCACAAGAGGGTGGTCAATGTAATTCCAGAGCAGATCATTCATGTATTTTTCTGCAAGACCCTTCAATATAATACCTAACACTCTAATTCTAATGCATTTGAGGAGCAGGGACCAGATATCATCAAACATCTTTATTATACTCTTAGACCTGCATGTTAGATATCCCAAAGGTAAAATATCGTAAATGAAGGCCGATATCAGCTGCTACTGTAGTCAAATCAAAGCATCTGCATCCCTGATTAATGCATTTCAAACTAGGAAAGCACTCCGAGAGCGCAGACCTTTGCCAAGCAGCTCAGTTATGGCAGTGGCTTCTCTGCTCCGTTTGGACGGCCCAGTCGCCGCTCATGTCTGTCCATGTGGAGGACTCCTCCGCTGGCATTGCAAGTGAAGCTGGGAAATGTAGTGACAAAGGCTTGAAAAACGTTGACGTCAGTTTGCACATAAACTACAATTCCCATAATGACATGAAGGGGACAAAACCCTCAGAGCAGCCGAGGAGAAATGAAAAGGTTTTGCCATTAAAAACTTCAAGGGTTTTTTGTGATGTCAGTCTGGATCAGATCCAGATGACATTTACCTTGATGATAGAGTTATATTATATATATTATCCTGCAAGTTTTAGAGCGAATCCATGAAGTGATGTCAGAGATATGATTTTTTAGAATATGGCCCAATGTTAAGTTATGGGATTTTCAGAAAATTTGGGGAATTTTTTTGTATCCAGACAAATATGTGGATCAGCACCAAAATGTAATGGCTTCTTCCTTGGACCAAACCATACCTCTGGTAAAATTTTCATGTAAATCCATCCCATAGTTTTTGCGTTATCTTGCTAACAGACAAACAAACAAACAGAAAGACAGACAGACAGACCCTGGTGAAAACACAACCTCCTTGGCGGAGGTAAAAAACCTACACTGTCCATTCCCATTTCAAATGTTTGTGTGTGTGTATGCTAAATTGTTGCTGTTTTTTATTTTATCTATGCAACCACACAAAATTTGCAAGAGGGAAGCATTTCTTTAGCACACTGGAAGGATTGCACATCTTTCCTTCCTATTACATAATCTTGTCCTGTCTATCATATCTGTCTCACCTTTTTCACATTTTTATATAACAATTTGTTGAAGGCCCTGCGTGTAGTTATTGTCATCAGTAGTCTGGAGCTTGGGCGCAAAAATTGTGTGTCTCTCCATGTTGTTCCTCATCAGTCTTATCACAGGCCGCCCAGGCAAATTGTCTGCTCACATTATTATGTGTATCCCATCTCCCTGCCCTGCCCTGATACGTCAGCAGATATCACTGTCATTGCTCTGTGGCTGTGAGCCTTGAGTGAGCGCATAGAGAGGCTGCTTTGGTCATTTCACTGCACATTTACACACCTAGAAGAGAGAAGGAGACAAATATTCCCTAAATATACATTGTTATGTTTTCTTTCCATCAGTCTTGGGAATTTGTTGCAAAGCACCTGCATTTCTTAGTGAAATTGTTTGGAAAATAATATTTTTCATTAATTTTTTTCTTATATTTAAAGTTGTTGTCTATCGTTTTCTGTATCTGACCCTAAATGGTATTGTAACATACACAGAGTTTGAAGGTATTGAAAGCTTTCTAACCCTTCACTTCTCCTGAAGTCCTTTTCTTCTGAAGTCTGACTGATGACAAACTGATAATACTCAGCGAATGTAGAACAATGGCCTTGTGTGATTGAAACAACAGTTCTCACAACACACTCATTTGTTAATGAGTTCATTGAGTAAAATGTGAATTTATAAAAAAGGCCTGTAAACTGATACACTAATTTCAGTCTTTATGAGTTCTTGATAATACCCTTAATGTTACATGTTTCCTCAGGTTTGTGATTGGCCGAGAACGTCCGGGCCAGCAAAGCGAGGTGGCCACTCTCATCCAGCAGACTCTGGAGCAGGAGAGGAGACAGAGGGAGCTGCTGGAGCAACAGTACGCTCACTATGACGCTGATGATGATGAGGTAATAACCACGCTCTCCCCTAAATACTACACACTATAGGCTATGGCAGGACATAAAGAGAGATAGTATGATTTGTTAACATAGTTTTAAACTAGTTATAGTCCACAAAAATAAAGTATGACATATATTTTACACATTTGTTCTGACTGCATCCAGCAGTCATTAAGTGCAGTGTTGAATATACTGATTTTTAACAATGTAGATGTGCTATCCAATGTTCTGTAAAAAGAAGCTTATAGGTTAGATTGGATTTGATTAGACTGAACTTTATTAATCCCTTTGGGAAACTCCCTCAGGGAAATTAAGATTCCAATAGCATTTTGAAAAAGTAGATATAAAGATAAATAAAAAATCATTAAGAAAGATAGATATAAACAGAAATATAAATAAATACAAAAAATATATATATAAAAATAAGAAATAAAAAATATGTCTACCGGCTAGCTACTACTCCTTCCCATCTTCTATCTTCCTGATGTTTTTATAGTAGGAACCACTAACAATAATATGACCATTGATCATAAGACAGTGTATTTAAAATGATTTGGCCTAATGGAGAATTAACACTTGTTGTTTTTTACTTGATTAAGAGACCTTTCATAGAGTTTTTTGGTTTAGCTATCACAGCAACAAAAGTTGAAGTACTGCACATCCTACACTTGGTCCTTCATTGTTTTTAATTTTTACAAAAAAATATTTATGCAAAGTCTAAAAGACACAAATGCCACAATCCTCACCCTTTTTCCACAGTTTTCCACAGTTTACCAAATGTTTCTTAAATAATTGTGCAATTGAAACAGTGCTCTCTCTCTCTCTCTCTCTCTCTTTCTCTTTTTTGTTTAAAATATGACTCAAATTATTTAAAACCACGTTAATTAAAATAATGGAGAGTTAATCACTTGAAACAAAGTTTTAAATAGTAAAGGTAATTTTGACAACCTTAATACATGTTTTCAATGTTGTTCTGTTAGACAGCGTGTAGGAGTTTGATGATTAAAAGCAAAAACAACACCTTTTTTCTCTTGGACTGGACTTATGAGGCAACACCTGCAAGGTAGTTCATGCAGACAACTCAAGCTGCATAGATTTCACACCGAGCATGCATCACTATTCTATCACCTGAGGAACATCTTACTGATCAGCGGCATATTTAAGCAGTAATATTTGTAACTCTTTTCTGTGCTTTGTGTCTGCCAGCTCTGCCCTGTACCACTACTGTGCTCTTACTTTTAACCCTCAACTGCACAAGTCTTATAGATTCCAAAGAGATGTGGGTAAAAGGATAAGTAGGTAAAATTTGAATCTTTTTTAAATGTATTTATTTTGTACTAAATTAATTGATTGATTTTAATAGATAGAGAAAGTCTTAACTCTATACATGTAGTAATGCGTGAAACACTGCTGGAAAAGTAAGCACTACCTGCCACTCCTGCTTTCCTTCGTCTACCTTCAGCGTTAGTGCTCTTCTAGAATTCAGGACTCTGTTCAACAACATTGCTCCATAACATGTATTCACTAAACAGCAAATCAACGTTTCTGTTTGATGGATACATTTCCCATCAGAAGGGAAAAAAACGCCTCTGAAAGTTGTCATCCTACAGAATGCTTTGCAAGTTTATAGCGTAAACAGGGAAGTCCCTTTTTAAATGTTTTGCTCTGTCATTATGCAAAGTTTTTCGATGGAAAGGAAACACTGGTTTTCTGTTTAGTATACACACTTTATGGAGAGACATTTTTATTAAAGAGAACAGTAAGCAGTGAAGGTGGGTGGGGAAGACTGGGTCACTACTTCTTGACTCATCTGCAGTTGTTTTTGTTTACTTGAGAGAACCCTGGCAGACACCTTTTACATACAGTACTGTGCCTTAAAGATAAAGTCTCATCATTTAAAGTTTCAAAAAGGTATCAGTGTTGTTTGAAATTCATGTCAAAGTTTATAATTCAACGTTGTGCCTATCAGTTTTGCATTTTGGGTCCAAATACTATGGGCCTAATGTAGTTTTAAATGTGTATATGTGAGATTGAATTTCTCATAGAAGGAATCTTTCTGTCTTCAGATCATGTAAAAATGGTAATGCTTTTCCTCTCAATAACAAAATATTAAATTTTCATCCTAAAAGATCACAATGGTTGCTGCAAGTGCACAGACTTAGAATACATGTCACTTAATTGTTAAATGAAGCTGCTGGTTGTCACGTAATGTAAATGAGCTTCCTTCTCATGACAGTTGACTGCAATTTATTGCTCGTTACTGCATAAAACTGACTGACGGGAGGCTTTAATGCTGCCACACACATACACACGCACTGAGAGGATGCAACGTGAATTGGGTCCTCGAAATCATCACTCAGCGTTCCCCCCTCTGATTCTGCTGCTTACTCACAGTACGTTTAATCCAGCACACTTTAAGCTCATGGCCCTTCAACTCCTGCCATCCCAGTGTGCGTGTATGTGTGTGTGTGTGTGTGCTTGATACACACTCTTACGCTGTACATACACTTGAAATCACACACTGTTGTAATGTAAATCAATGCAGAGTTTCTACTGACTTACACACACAGGGATAGCTGCATTCATGCATGACTTTGCACACACACACACACACACACTTACTCATGCGTCCCTCCGAGTCGTTTGAAGTCTTTTATGTACTTGCGGATGGTGGATTGAGAGACTTCATGCATAAGAAAGTCCTCACAAAGCCCCAGGAGCTGATCCCAGTTGTCCCATAATCACATCCCCATACACATGTAACACTGTCAGCTCATATTAAAGCTCCTGCATGGAGCTGAGGCTCCATTTCAGGCTCTGACTTTCACACACACACACACACAAAAAAAATCCCCCTGCCTATTTTCTTCCTGTTGCCTGACAAGGGACATTGTTGCATATCAAGGACATGTAAGGAAATACATAAACATAACATAAACGTAGGTAAAAGTGCTGTCTACAATTATAATAACTTTTACAGCCATAACAACTACAACAATAGTAAAAGTAATAACAACAATAGTAATGATGATGATTTTAGTGATAAAATTCATTCTCGGTTACCTTTCAGGATACTGAGGGTCACCTTAGTACAACAACATTAATGCATCAATCATGTTGAGATAAGGCTCCATTACTAACAAGAATTTTGAAAGTATTGATCACCTGCTATTGTTTAAGGAGCACTGTAGTGAAGTCATGTCAGGTGGGTTAGCTGACGGATGCTATTTAGCAAAGCGCCCTGCTCTAATAATGGTGTTTTTTTAAACAATGAAACACAAAATATTAAGATCAAAATCATTTTTTTGTTGCAGCATTATTTGATATAATTTATACTAATGCCATTTAATGTAAGAGTATTTTTTTTAATTATTTCCCTTTATGACGGTTCCAGACTTTCAAACAGATATTCTAACCTTATGTAACTTGTAAAATCCAACATTTAACTTTTACTTTGGGCTGCACAGTGGTGCAACAAATACTGCAAGCCTCTTACCAAGAAGGTTGCTGGTTAAACTCCCCATGTTGGCTGGGTCCTTCCTGTGTGAAGTTTGCATGTTCTCCCTGTGCATGCAACATTTTTTTCCAGGTACCCTGTTTCCTTCTAAAGACCAAAAACATGCTTGTTAAGTTAATTGGTGGCTTAGAATGGCTCTGTGTGTGTGTGTGTGTGTGTATAGTTGCTTGTCTCTACATGTTGGCCCTGTGATCGGCTGGCGACCAGTCCAGAGTGTACCCTGCCTCTCAGCCAATGTCAATTGAGATGGTAAATGAATAATGAATGGATGAAAACATTTTTTTTTTTACATTTTTAACCATCGCATGTTCTTTTTTTAATGCCATCATCTACTTTAGAAGATGTAACTATATTAGATTTTCCTTGTTCTTTTCATCAGAGTACAAATTACAGAGTAAATCATTACTTAGAACACTTTGGAAATTTCTTTCATCATAATCTTTCACCTTAACCATAGAGACAGTGACTGATCTGAATGGCACAACTGTTGTCAGATTAATGGAGACTATAGGATTCACTGATACGATGTCTACAGGAACACCTTCATAGTTCCTAATATGTAACAGTGGTAAAAACTGTATTTTACAGAATAAGCACTTTCAAGCTTGTTATTCAAAATCAAATAGTTTTACCTCTAGATGAGGTCAGACTATGTGATTTTTTTTGTCTGTTATAATGGTCCCTGTGGGCAATTATGGAGCCATTAAATCAAGCAGAGACTTGACCAACTGCATTATGACTACATGAGAACAGGGTGACTACACACTACCACCGACATGATGAGATTGAAATAAGGGGTCAACACTGAAAAGAAGGCGGCAAAGAAACATTTTTTATTTACACTGAATTTATTTGTCTTTCCAGACTTTAAGAAAAATGATATATTTGTGCTGCTAAATGCTAACAGCAGTTTCTTATAAATACATTAACAATGGCGTAACAGTCATCATGACTCAAGGATTGAAGGATGTTCATGATTTCTAACAGAGCCAAAAACAGTCTTGTAGAGGTAAATTTGAATTATGTAAAGTTGGTATTTTCAATGCTTTGAATGCTCTAATTCATGCATGAATTCATTATACTTTGTGGACCCTGAACGGAGGCATTACCCATGCAGTTTAAGCCATGATTAATTGCAATGAACTATTATGATTAAGTAATTATTCATGTCCTCAAAAAGTGCCATATGACAGCCCTTGCAGGAGCAGAGCTTGAGGATTTTCTTTGCAAAAACCTTGCAGCTTAGCACTTAGCTAAGAGATTGAGATCATAGTAAAATCGTAAATCCATACGTAGATTATAAACAGCTGTAAAAACACACTTGAAATCCACCACCATGAAGCACAAAACCATCCATAACAGCATATGTAACTGCCAACAGGGTAAACAGTTACAAAACCATTACAGAGATCTATGGAGCAATAAAGGAAGCTCATCAATATTAATAACTCCATAAATATTAGAAGGCGTTCTCACCGGGTGGGCGGGATGGAGGTTGTTTCTCACTCAGAGAAACTGCCAGCCTGGATGTGACAGACAGCTCTTTATCGGAGCTGAGGCAGCCATCCCAGGAGAAAGGGATGCTCCTTCAACGAGCAAAAGACTTCAGACACACACATCAGTCCATTTGTGTGTGTGATTGTTCAGTTAAATGTGACACACACGTGGGAAAAGCAGAGGGACTCGCTTTTAAAAAAATAAAACCCTTTGAGTGTTTCAATTACCATTTTAGCTTGTTTTGCTTCTTTTGTAAGGGGTTTCTATGGTTGAAATTTGGATTTATTAGTTAATATGACCAAACAAATGAGTTAGAGACTCTCAAGACTCTTTAATTTAATTTTCCCCACAGAAAAATTAATTCACTTAAAAACGGAAGTAGTAGTTTTTCACTAAAACACAGTTTTGCTTATCTCTCAATTATGGTAATGTGCAGAAAGAGAATAAATTGCCACTTTCCTCTTAACTCATCAGTACAAGAATTACACTAGCCATGTCTAAATTGAGAATATGTACTTTACATTGGCAGATCTGCAGTCTCATGTTTTCAGAATAATGGAACATGTATGTAGTGAGTATAAATTGATGCTGTTTGGTTATCAATTTCTTTTTGAAAATCCTGACTTCTATTAATATTGAACTAATCAGTGAACAATGATGCCCTGAGAAAGAAAATGCAAATCAAACACACTCTTACGTCATACATCAAACTACTGTCAACAGTAACACAGTCGTTGCACACTGCAGGGTCAATAATTAGGAATTGGGACTGATTTGATTTTATTGATACAAATGCTATTATTAGTTCTGATTATCTATTCAATTCTTTATCGATTCCTATATTGATTGCTGCAGATTTTCTGTGTAGAAAACAGAACCTTCTGGTGTCTTCATCCTTTCTTGCAGTCACACAGATACAAACACACATTGCAGTGCAGTTAGCATCATTTTATCTAAAATTAAGACTTTTTCTTCTGTTTTCCATCTGTCAGGATCACATATTTGACTACTTTATTGTTATTTTCGTGGACTGCCTCCGATGAGAGCATGCCATGTTTGATTTGCAAGGCATACAGACGAAAATGAAAGGAATTTACAATCGGAATTGTAACCATCGTTTCCTTTATGTATTTGTTATCGATTCTCAAAAGAAATTGGTTTTCAATTCCCATCGCTACCAATAACATGACAGATTTTTTTCCCTAGAAAATGTGAGGCTCAGGGTGACTCTTGGTTGTTAAATTAAAAGCTTTTGGCAGAGGATCAATCACTCACAAAAGTTCTTTCTTAAGTTAACAAACTAGGTGGTTAAAATTAGTATATGTAGTAGTATATATACGTATATATGTTATATAATCACTCAAAAAAATTAGTGACTTTCTGACACTTCTACAGCAGCTGGAGTCCCAAAGGGAAGTGTTGAGCTGCCATTAGCTTGTGATGAAGCTTGTGTTTGATCAGTGACTGCAAGGTTTTTATCAGGAGCAGATTATCCACAGGAGTGGGCCTCTTTCAAAACTCGCTGGTGTAGTAATGAAATCTGGTGAACCCTTAAAAAAACACTCCCGGTTGAAAATTGGAGTCTCTTCCCCAAGTCTTAGGACTAACTTTATTTAAAAAAAAACAAAGTTAAAAGGCTGCGATGTAAGTCAAGCCAATGAAAACAGGACAAGAATTAAGCTTTAAAAAAAGAAAATGTATGTCTAAGTCTTAGTCAACCCTATAAAAAGAAACATACAAGCATCTACAGGCTAAAACACTAATGTGGTGCTGAGTGTTAAAAAGTAAGAGTTGGTCTCAGTTTGTATTAAACAGTTGAATAGCGTTTTTAAAACAGAACGTGGTCACGAATTTCACCCTATCCCTCTTTCCTTTCTTGGCAGCAGCCGCAGTATTTTCCTCCAGTGCCTGATGATCATCACACCAACATCATACTTAAATTAGACTCTCCTATTTTAGGTCTTCTCACTGAGTACCCTCTAAACGAGGATAATTTCACCCTAAATTGGCCTTTCCCTTGCTGACTCTCCATGCATGCAGTGAGAGGCAATGCATTTATCACATGCAAATTGATGTTTGACGGCCCTCCCCGCGCACACAATTGTAAACTCCTCCTCCTGAAAATGAAGCCTTAATGTAGGATGCTGGTACCATGGCAACAAGCAAGCTTATTATGGAAATGGAAATGTGCGTTGGCCATGCATACAAACAAATCAGACCTGAGCTTCTTTATCTTCAGAGATAGATGGAGGGAAGCAAAGGGAGAGAAATGAGAGGAAGAAATCTGACAGAAGAGAAGATGAGAGAGGAGGTGTGGTTGTGTGAGTGAGTGTGAGTGAGAAAGAGGGAGCTACAAGTGTGTAAAAGAACAAGACAAATAGATGAGTAATGATGGAGAGATGGATTTAAGAGGCAATAAAGAGCTAAAGTGATGTGGTAAGATTTGCATAATAAAGAGTGGGTTAGTTATCCTCAACACAAATGAATTTTATCAGTCTCAGTAGATATAACATGTGCCTCTATTTCCATAATGAGTTTGATATCAACTGACTTTGACTGACTGACAGGCAGAGATAAAGATGGCTATGATATGGTGGTTGCGTGATGTTGAGTGAGCCAGAGATGTTGCTTTCTGGAAAAACCCCAGAGTTGATGGACAGCCAATTTCTGAATCAACCGATCCATTTTTATTCAATGCTTGATTGCCAAAGCAAGCCATCATTGCTCTAGGCCTGGAGATGAAAATCATATCTCAGTAATTTTATCAAAATACACAATACACTCCGAACAAAATCTTAAAACCAGTTGAAAGATTATAATAATTTGCATTTTGCACTGTTGGATCTTTAGAAGGTTGTAAGTAGGGCTTTAAAATGCGAAAGCAGATATGGGAGCAAGAGACAAAAATTTTGAGTAAGCAATTTTTGGGAAAGAACACTTAAACTGCAATAGGCTGTTCATCAGCTGATCAAAAGTTTAAGACCATTTCTAGGAACAAAACATACCAAAACAAACCTTTATGGTGTCTAAAAGGTTAAAAATGTGCACAACATAGTAATTATCTCCCATTTGATTTATAAGGTTCGGTTTGGTTAAAAACAAGTTCTGAGATATTGAGCTACAAAGTTTTGGTGTTTATTGTAAGATAACATTTTGGATTTCAAGATAAAAAGGATGAAAATAAAAAATAATCACTTAAAATATCAATAAAAGTTGTCAAATAATGAAAATTTTTGAATGACTCAATTTTGGTTGAAAAGGAATTTAGAAACTTAGAAATTAAAGGGACAAACCCAATAACCCTGCCAAAGTCTCTTATAAGCCCTTTCACACATGCAACCCTGATATTTTTTAGGAAATATCTGGGTAACCTACTCAGGAAGTTCCCTGACATTCTTGTTCACACTTTACCCTCACAGCAGGAGGTCCCCCTGCACTTCGCATATCATATCAGTCAATGGGGCAAGGGAGGGAAAAATTCTAATATGGCAGCAGGTAGATTTCAATGTACAGTCTGAAAAACCTTGCTGCCTGGGTGCACTCATGCAGCTCACCCAGGTAATATCAGGATACTTTCTATAATGGGGTTATTGTCTCCAGTGTCTTGTATATTTGCGTAATAATGTGGCATAGCTTGCTCCATTGTACCCTAGACTGAAGACAGGTGTGGCTAATGAAAGCTGATTAATCAAACTGCATTCACCAAATGTAAGAAGTCAACACTGACCCTCATTTTTCAAAGCAAACAAATGCACAGCTAAAAAACAATAACCCTAGTGAATCCTCTCAGCCATTATCAGAACAATATCTTGATTATTTTTCTGTAAATGACTGACGGATGGTTGTTCCAATACAAAAATGTAAATTCTCATGTGATTCTATTAAAATGTAAACAACACTGATACCTGTGTGAAACCACAGCATCAAAAATGTGACATTTTTTACCCCCTTATTATTTGCAATTTCTTGTATTTTATCATTAATAGTTGCAGATTAACTCATGCTTACCCGCTTAATGGAACAGAAACATTTGTTTTAAGAATAATTGAAGAGTAGAAGTGGATAAAAACAAAATGAACGTTTAACTTCAATCGCATTTTTGGTTCGAACATATTCGGAAAATTTAGATAGTGTGCGGTGGTTTGGTCTCAATCTTTGTTAAATTAAATAATAAAAAACCTAATATTGGGCAGTCAAGGACTACATTTTTGCTGATGTAATATCAAACAAGTATCAGTTACATTTGATTATATTAATAAAACAAATGCTTGAATCAAATAAAATAAAAAAGAATGAAAGTACCCTGAGACAAAAAATTTTATATTACAGTCGGCTGTTTGAAGCATAAATTTTGTTTTTATTGAGCACCATATCTTGCTTGTATGTTAATTCCTTAATCAGTTAATTAAACATTGTTCTTACTGATGTCCAGATGGAGTCAAAGGAAACATACAGAGTTGATGTATCATAAAACATGTGTGTAAGAAAAAAATGTCTAATTACACATTTCATTTGAATATATAGATATATTTCAAAACTAGATACATTTCCCAGCCTTACGTGGTACTGTTCTGTATTTTTATCAGGAAAAAATCATAAGCTACATGCAGTGTGATTTCCCTACAGTGATGTCAAGCAACTAAAATTTAAAATTTGTTGTATAAAGCTGTATCAGTTCTTGTTGTCATTGACTCATATGAGTTAAAGATTTCTATGATGAATCCAAGCTTACTAACATTAAAAATAAGCTTCATCTTAAACTGGATCACAGGTTTTAACATCACCGTTAGCCTCCTTACTCGAGGCAGTATGGTGACTAAGGTTTAAAAATAATCTAAACAGACATCCAAATTTGGCAAGTATGACTTCTGCTTTTGGCTTATCTTTTTTAGGGATGACACTCACGGCTGGCCAGGCTGTCAAAGCAATTTATTCATGTCAAACTTTTAGACAAGTAAGTGGGTTACCCTCAATCTTATACAACTGTGAGCATTAAAGAGCATTATTTATGTGAAATTGAAGTCAAAAAGAAAGATTGCATGCGTGAAAAGGAGGCTTGTGCTAACTCTTGACATGCGATGTGCAGCAGGTGGTGGGACGTGATGGAGTGTCGGGGTTGTAGCTGTGAAGAGCAAGGAGAGACAGATGAGAGGTTCAGAGGGAGAAACGACAAAACAGCAGCTCAGTGTGTGACAGGTGGATGTCTGACTGCCTGGTGTCTTTGTGCAGCCTGTTCACTTCATATTCAAGTACATTTTTATTGGTGTGGCAATAATCATAAGCCACAGTTTGCCAAAGGGAGGTCCCAGTCTGTGCAGAATATGACAGACCTGGAAGGGAAAATATTCATCACAAAATCCTCAACTCACTTGAGAAGGGCAAGAGGAGAAGAATCTTTGAGGTTGGAAAATGTGCATGAAAGTAGGGTGAGCAGGGAAGAAAACAGGCCACATAAACACATTACTGTCTTTCACAGATATGAAAAACATGCAGACACATGAGGCAGGGCTTCTCCCTCTCCCCCTCTGTACAGCGCCAGTAGCTGTCTGAAACATTTGGTTCAAGTATTTGTCAAATAAGCAAAAGAAATTGATCTAAATAACCAAGGAGACTTAACATGCACTGGTGGCTGATTCTTTATTTATGAATGTTTTTTTCTTGCTGTTTGCCTTTGTTAAGAGACAGTGGATAGAGCTGGAAAGGGAATGAGAGAGCAGGGGAGAAAGGCAGTAAAATGGCCTTGAGCTGGATTCTATCCAAGGCTGCCTGCATGAGAGGGGAGCCTCGGCATACGTGGGCTTGAGCATGGATATAACCACCAGGCTTTCTGTACGTCCATGGCTGAGATTTTAACATATTGCAAATCATGCAGACTGATTTTTTGGTGTTTAAAAGTTTTAGATAATATGTTTGTTTGGACTTGTTAAGCAAGAGTCCTATGTAGACGTTAAATGATGAATATTGACAGAATTCAAAAAATACTTTCTATTTCCTGCAGCTCCTGTTTGAATCATATTATCTTATTATAGCCCAGTGGTTCTCAAAAGTCCCTCAAGACAAGTCAAGGTGTGCTTTGAGAATTTATAAAATCGCGTAAATACAGCAGCTGATGATGTATTTTTTTAAATTTACTCTGTCAGAATTTTATGAGCTTTAATGACTGTATGAAAATAAAAATCTTGTAACCTTAAAACAACTCCAAAAACCTGAAAGAGTTTTGTTGTGAACAGAAGAAGCAGGTCATAATAGAAGTTTGAGCAGACCCTGTTTGGTATTTTCAAAATCCATGAACTGAAAATGCATTAGCTTATGATAGTGACTAGTTATTAAGCTCCAAAGGAATCAGCATTTGGCATCAAATTAAACCAAAATACAACAGCTTTTTTACTGTCAACTTGAAAAACCCTGATAAATGGGAGAACTGCTTGTTAAAAACAGTAATCCAGTGATCAAATCTGTGTTAAAAATAATAGAATCAATGTTATTATTGAACTTAACCAGCTAACATATAGTTTCAATATGATACCTTCAAGGTCAGCTAAGAAAATTGGCTGTTACAGTAATTTAATTTAATTGTCAGTATGATGTACTCAAATGTAGCATCAAGAGAAACAAAAAAATAATGTTTTGCTGAAAATCCTTAATATATTTTTTCAATATTTAATGTGTAATATAGTTGTCTGTCTATTTTTTATCAGGTTAGTGTATGAACATGAATATGTACAAACTGATCAGATACTTTGGCTCATGTTTAAGGCTATGCAAATGAGGTTTTTGGCTTGACCTTTGGTGTGCCTTGGGCTATTTTTTTGTGTGATATATGCCAGCTAGACATGGAAACTCACAAGGAAGCATTTTGTCTAGAAGTAGCACAACTCAGCAGAACTCAGGAGCATTAACTGGACCATTAAATGGTGACTGTTGAATTGTGATTATGAATACTTCGATTAAACCTTCAATGTAAAATTTCCTCCCAACAGTTAATCAGAACAGAGGCAAAAAAGAGCTGTTTATATATACCTGTGTATGTTAAGCCCTCCTTTCTGCTTGGGAGATAAAAGTTAATTTTAATCACTGTGTTGTTTTAATGTGCTGTAGAACAGTCGGCTGTGTGACTGACTCTGTTTTCTCTCACAGCAAACTGGTGAATACGCCACTGATGAAGAGGACGGGGGCACGACAGAGACTGGCAGGGACAAGAGCATCGAGGTGTTTGATTTGCCGGAGTCTGAGGATATCTTGTCCCCGTCGGAGTTAGACGCCAACAAACTCTACCAGAAATTCAGAGAGGTAAACTCAAATACTTTCTCATCTTTTAATTTATCCTGTTCCACAAAAGATTTGACAAGAACACAACTGATGGATGGGTCTCATGTCTCTTCAGTCATGCTTCTGAGCTCGTCTTTAAAAGATTAAATTTCCTCTGTTACTAAAAAAAGCTCAAAACAAACACATGATTTAGTATTACTACAAAAGCCACCAGCACAATAAAGTCCAGCACAGCCCTGCTTTACTGTGCATTTTTATTCTTTGTAAAGATCTAAGATCCACTTAATCTTTCTGATTCCTAATGAGGTGATTAGAGGTATGAATACAAAAGCCCTCTGCTCATTTCAGCTTTAATTATCCATCTTTAGTAAAACCTGTAGACGAAGAGAATCTGCTTGTACCCTATTTAACAGAAAACGGAAAAAACCTTATGCCCCAACCTTGACCAATGACATTTTAAGATCACTGTAGAAGGGAAAATTAAACATAATGAATAAGAAGTTTATAAAAACATCCCTGTTCACAAAAAAATTACAAAACACATAAACGCACTGTGAAAAGCTGATTATTACCTTCTAACGATGTCTGTTAAATTCAACTTTTTTTTTGCTAGTTATATGCAATAACAGTTTTATTTTCATATCTGTTCATCCACAAGTCTGACTGGTGGTATGGTTTAACCTGTTTATCTATGTTTACTGGTGTTAGCGAACATATTTAGTAAATGTTCTTTGTCTATATTTCGATTTGAGACATATCTGGTATTCTTGGTGAAATCCTGTTTATGGGTATTCTTGCTGGTTTCAGCATATGCTGTAACCATGGTATCCACTGACACATATGACCATGGGTCACCAGTCATCATGGCCATTTGTGAAACAATAACACAGGGTTCTCTTTCTGCTTCTAAAGCAGAATCGTGAGGGTGACAAAAGTATGTGTTGCCATATAAAAAGTCCTGTCAGGGACGTTTAAAACAGCTTCAGCTTACCAGCATCCACTGCAACAAATATGAACAACAATGAGAATGTCACATAGGGTGACATCAACCTGAGGAGAGGTTTGCACAGAGTGTGCCTTACTGGGCTCATAACACTGTTTTCCCTGTCCACACAGAGACACCCTTAACAGAGTTTTCTTTTCAAAATATGCATTATTAGTGAATTTAAACAGCATTTATGTGTGGACACAAGGCCAAAACACCAAAACTGTTTGTGTCGTCAAAATACCCATCTATGTGTGGACATATCCTAAAGCAGATCCCTTAAAGCACCAACAACGCCATGTAAAGATTACAGTTTTAACTCTTATTGAAAAATACAGTTTACTTAATATTTCAATTATAACACTGCACTGGAACTTTTAAAATGAATTGTAAACCTTTCACTCGTCCTTGAGTCAGAGTGGACCTTAATGCAAACTTTTGGGGAAATTTCCTCTAGTATTCTTGAGATTTAGCATTCAGAAGCTATCATTGGAGATGAGTTTCTGTTATTACCATACACCTTGATATTTGAATTATAAACAGGATCAATTGAGTCAGTTCATTACCAGTCAGAGTGGATGAGAAATGATGAAAACAGCAATCAAACAGGTGATAAGCTTGTTGAAAAAACCCTTATTTCATGTCTTTACATTGCTCAGAAGCTGTCTTTCTGGACTAAAACTCCAGCAGTGATTTTGTCGCTAGCACACTGTTCTTCTTTTAACTTCCTCTTTATCTAAATGATACTTTGAAGTGTGAAATGTGTTCAGCTGTACTGCAGACACCTCAGGGAATATTGAGTGAAACTATAATATGATCCCTGCTCACAGGATGTATACACCTGCTCCATTTTTCTAATTTCCTCCAGATCCTGACCTTTACCTCAAATAGTTTAGCTTTAACCGTTTTTGTTTCAAAGATCCGCATATCTCACTCCGTCACACAGCTCTCTGCTGACATTCACACCCGAGGAAAAGTGAAGCCAGTCAGCGGGGAAATAAGCTTTTTTATCTTCTTAATGTCCTTTTGTAAAAGTATTATTCCCCAACAGGCTGCTGTTCAGGACCATTTAGTTTTAGGCTGTGTTTTCAAACATGTCTTGGAGAAATTATTAATGGCACAGTCTAGACAGATGAAGTATTGACTGATTATCTAACGCACAGGAAATGTATCATAAAAGCACCAAGCATCAGCATCATGACTTGCAATAAATAAGGTAACAATTTAAAAGTTTCTCTAAGTACTCTCCATAATCTGAGCAGTATCATTAAGATATAATTTAAAGACAAAAGCAAAAATATCAAATATATCTGAGCGTTGAGTTATGTGCCTAAATAATGGCAGTGTATCTAAAAGATTCTTGTTCACTGTAATGGAGCAGCCCTAACAAGGTTATCATGGCACCCGAGTTTAAACTCTGATGTTTTACTTAAATCAAACAAAATCTGTAATTCTACAGCAATCGTTTTTCACCTTTCTGCTTTTATCCTAGAGGACAGACCAACAGGTAGACACAAGGAGGGGATAGAGAGTGGGTAGTGATTTGCTGGAAAGAGGCCCCGGCTGAATTTCAACTCAAGGATTACAGCCGGACAAGACGCCCACAGACATAGCCAGGCACCATCTGCGCCCAGCTGACACGTTTTGATATCATGTCAACAAAAAAAGAATTCATGATACCCCTTATTGGAAGATTTTTGTTTTTTTTACTTATCTAAAATTACATGAACAATCCGACAGTATTCTGTTGCTAAAACAATGATGAAAGACAATATGAATTACAGACAATGTCAGTGTGTTCATAATTATTAAAAGGATATGCTCTTGCTAAGTTCCTGTCCAAAGAACAAATGCATGATTTTTTTACGGTTCAGGCGTTTTTATAAACTGGGGGTATATTGTCTTAACAGCAGGATATTGGTATCTGCAGGTAGTAGCTTGTAAAGCTGATAATCGGTAATGGCAGATATCAAAACTTGCCTTGGAAAATTTTCTCTTTAATTTCCACATCTCTTATTCCACATCCACAACTTTTTCTCCATCTCCTTTTTAACATATCATAAAGTCAGCCTCTTCCGTCTTAGTGTCCATGAGTCAAACCTTCATGTCCTCACTCTTTCTCAGTTTCTAATTTGTGATGTATTGATGCACTTTTAAAATACCTTTTCAATTAAAGAGTATATGTTCTAAACAACTTTTGACATTGCATAAAAAAGTGTTATTTAACTGAGGTAATTTTTAAAGATGTATTTAACAATTCCTCTTAATTGCAGTTTAAATCTGTAAAACCATTTATCCTCTTTTTCATCCGTATCTTGCCTTTCCACGGCTCTCCTCTGGGAGAGTGTGTCAGTGCTTTAGCCGGGACACTGTCAGGACAGGAGGACAAGGTCGACTGCCTCCGTCCGTCACACTGTATCGACAGTGGAGAGAGAGAGGGAGAAAGCCTGAGCAGCCATGCATCTGATTAACTGACCGCCCTCTTTCTCCTCTCCTCCTCTGCTCCCCACAGCTCCAGATCAAACACACAGTGACTGAGGCCGAGATCCAGAAGCTCAAAAACAAGGTAAGAGCTTTAAAACTTCACTGTCAGTGTGTGTGCGGGTTTGTTTGGGGTACAAATGGTAAAGGTTGGTATGGGTTCAAACTATTTGTAAATGGATGTGGGAACAGTGCCAGGACAGCAGGAGGACAGGAGTTCACGTTTGTTATGAAAGCTTTGGGATTATATTTTGATGGATTATTTGACTAAAATAATGACTTTATTGAGGGTTTTTTTCATGCAAGGTTCCATAATCCTCACATATCTTTCAAAACAATCACTCTTCTTCTACTGGGATTCATATATTTGTCTTTACACCGATATCATTGCGAATACCTGTTTTTATCAAGGATATGTTGTTCTTAAGTGTTTTTCATGGTTCTAAGACTGCAGCTTGTTTATACGTGTTACCTCGTATTAGTGTCGGCACACACAAGTCAGAGACAAAATGTGACTTATGTGTTTGCTAATGTATTCAGTGTTAAAACAGCATATTTGGGTCTCAGGAGAAACAAAAATTTAAATCAAATCCATAGTTTTTTTGAGGAAGAAGTACTACTGGGAGATTTTGAAGTAGAAATTATCAGAAGATAAACTCTGGCTTTCAATGATATAAGATCAAGTACAATTGACATTACAAAGTCCCCATCTGCTTATTAAACTTAAAAAACAAAACTTTATGATGCTTTCTACTAGGACTGATAAGTGCAAATAATTAGAAGAATCATATTAGGGTAAATGGCATCATCTCGCAGGCATTTCTTTCCAGTGCAGGGCTGAATTTGACTTAAAAATCTCAAATCAATAGAATCTTTTTTATTCTAAACTTTATAAAATCAAGGAATAATTTAATTTCTATAAAATGTATGCTGCAATTTTCCTTTCTTAAATCTTTGAATGGCTCTTATACTGTAGGCCTCGTCTATTAAGGTGTTCTTAAAATGTTTTAACAATGTATTCTGTATTTCATATCTCTACATGGTCTGTTATTGAAATTTTAGTGGATTTTTTGTCTTTTTTTGTGTCTTGCAAAGAGATTTTTAAACTGAGGATAAAAATAAGAGGGTCTATTTGTGTGTGTGTGTGTGTGTGTTGATTTGTACATTAAACAATATTAAACAAACCAAAGTATGTGCATATGTGAATATAAAACTCTAAAAATCTTGAATGTAAAATTGATGCAATCTGTCATGCACCAATGCTCTAATATGATAAATTACTTACAGGCAGAAACTGAATTATTATCAATAGGACAAAATAAGCCTTTAAAACTTAAAGCAGCTCAATTTTTACAAAGTAATGTAACATGCACTCAAAGGTCAGACTTTGCTCAAGAAAGACTCCTGAAGCTTTTCTGAAACTTATTCCAGCTTTGAAACTTTGGCTTAATTACTAGTGCTTTATTTTCAGGTGTTAGTTACATTATTTGTAACCTTGTAAGTGAAATTAACAATCCCTTGAAGAATTCTCTTAAAGAGTTGTGTTGATCTCATTTCAGCTGGCGTCCGTGGAAAGGGAGAAGCAGCGCTGGGAGAAGGAGAAGAGCCAGCTGAAGGCCAGCATCGAGGAGAACAAGGAGAGGATGCTGAAGCTGGAGAGCTACTGGATTGAAGCTCAGACCCTCTGCCACACAGTCAACGAACACCTGAAGGAAGCTCAAGCCCAGTATCAGACTCTGGAGAAGAAATACAACAAGGCAAAGAAACTCATCAAAGACTTCCAGCAAAAGTGAGTGACACTGGAAATCCTAACCTGCGATGTGGGATCCGATGGGAAGAATGTATTCTGTCGAGAGATGTGATCCTCTTGCCTATGAAATACCTGTTAGCACAGGTTTGACCTCAAGTAATATACATACATACATTTTTGAAAATGTATGTTATTCCAGCTCATTAGCTTTGAATTTTTGTGTGTTTAGGGAAGAGTATGAAGCAAGTTTATAACGCCACACACTACACAAGTGACAGTCTTAGCTATTTGCATTTGCTTGCATTGGTTGGGCCCTTAAAAAACTAAAATCAACAAAAATGTATGTCAAACAGTACAAATTAAGCTAAGGAAATAGCAAATGACAGCACAGGATGTATATTTTTTTTGCATAATTGAATGAATTTGACCCATTTTTATAAAAGCATTGCTTATGTCGTTTGTTGATATCAAAATCAAACACAAAAATCCTCAGAACATCAACACATATCACTGAGAAGTATTGTAAACATATTTCAAACCTAAAATCACCAAACAGTCCTTAACATAACCCTTTGATTTGGTGTTTGTCTCATTAAATGCATATAAGCTTCTTCTCTCCCGGCTTCTTCCTTCCTGCTGTTGTGTGATCTCTGGAGATCTTTGGGTGGAAATGGATACTGAGCAGGCATTATCTTAATGTCTCAGTGTTAAGTCACTGGGAGCCCAGAGTGTAGACAGACTGTCAGTTTTTATGTGTTCAGACATAGGTGGATCACAAACAGGGGCGTGTGTTATCACTCTAAGTACCCAAATCTGTGTGCAAATTTACTGGCAGGTACATGACATGCCCCCTTAAAACCTGTGCCATTTTAAAAGTTGATTTAAAGCAACAATATAAAAATAATTATTGTGAATTTGGCTTGCACATACTCCCATGATGGCATTTTTTCTTGTTTTAAAGACCTCAAACTAACTTTTTATGCAGACAGTGTGATTTTATCATGTAAACCAGTACCTGTTTCTCATAAATCTCAGCCTTATAAAGGCTGTCAATCACATCTCAACATCCGAACATTTTTTAGCATTTATTTATTTTTTTAAAGCAAAGGTTACTCTTTTAACAGAATGTTGCTAAATAGTCACATGAGCGTTAAATCAAACTGACAAGCTTTTTCAGTAAAATGTTTCATACAGGAAATCAATAATTAATTATAGATTTTCATTGCATTCCAAATGTTAAGCATTACATTATTCACATCATTAATAAGAGAACTGCAGCTTCTTCAAAGGAGGTTGGATAACAAAAAGAATGAAGTCGTTTTATTTTCTGTCTGTTAAAAAGTACCAAAATGTCCCTGATCTTTAAAGCCTTGTGTTTCTCCTCCTCAGCTTGCTATGATTTGACATTTGATGCTCCTTTTATCTTTCCTTATTTCAAACCAGTCGGGTGTCATATTTTGATGAAGTTTAATGCAAAATAAGGACTTTTATTAGCAATTGCCAGACGTGCCAAGAGAAGCACTTATCAGCATAAATGAAACATTATCACAACTCCCACACGTTCATTTCCTTGAAGAGGTTTTCACAGTAACGCTGCCTTTTAACATATATTAAACACATAATTTTAGATGAAAACATTTGAAACCTTTATGCAGACTCCTTAGCATCTCTGAATAAAAAGGAAAACATCTACTGTCTTGATCTATGAGGCAAAGCAGCCCCCTTTTAAAGCCCAAGTCTCCTTCCATTTATGAAGTAAGAACTGAGTTTCCATTCTTATGCAGCACAGCGCTCCTTCTTTTCTGTGCGCTGATCTCTTTGGTCAGCCCCATCACTGGCTCTCCTGCTCAGCTCCACTCAGACTGCCTCTAATTGGCTCGGGCCCTGCAGGCCAAATGGAAGCAAACTGATGAAACAGAGTCTCCACACTGCTCGCTCTGCAGAGAGACAGCCCCGAGACCAAGGGCAAAACAGGCACGAGGGAGCAGCTGATGAAGTATTCTCAGGGATTTCAATTTCTGTGTGTTTTAGTTGGATATATATGTGTGTGTTTGTGTGTGTGTGTTCTCACTCTTGAGGTCATAGTGAAATAAGTCACATTAAAACCATGGAGCAGTCACAGCTCCCTTATCAACACAGGCACTTTCACACATGCTTTTACACACACATAAATGCATCATATTTTTCAATGTTAACAAGCACCTACTCAGCACATTTCCCATCTCCCCTTCTGCCTGTTTCCCCAGAGAGGTGGAGTTTATCCAGAAGGAGGACGCAGAGAGGAGGCGGCTGGAGGAGGCAGAGAAAGCTCACCTGGCTGAGATCCAGGCGCTGCAAATCCGGGTAAACTAGATCCGTCTAAGTTTACTGTCTTTCCTTTTAGGCTCCATCTTTGTCTGCATGCCTGCCTGTGTTTGTTTTTTTCTGCATGTGTCGACAAAAATTCAGCTTAATGGCCTCCAAAGAAAACAGCACAGCCTGAGGAGAGAACAGAGTAATGAGCAGTGCAGTTCTTGTCTCTGCTTAATGGTCAAGATCGTTAAATTTGGCACATTTCAAATATTTATGGTGTTAGTCTTTTAAAGCAAATGCTTAAAAGTTCTGGAGATATTTGAAGTGAACAAAAGATACACATGCAGCTAATTAAAGGGTAAGTGGTCAGTGAAAAGACTTTTAACCCCATAATACCTCTAAGCACTACTGATAAGTAAAGCCTGACAAACAATAAAAGATTCTGAATAAATCAGAAGAGCAACACTTGTAGTTCAGGAGACAACTTTATTAGACGGATGCGTTTCAGCTTGTGGCCTTCATCAGGGTCATCAGAAACACATTAGGTGGAAGCAATAGATAAGCTTATAATAAAAGGGGAGAAGGGAAAAAGAAAGGGAAGAAAAAAAAGAAGGAAGGGGGAAAAAAACCCCACCTATACCCAACCACCTATAACCTCTTTGACAAATAACGTTTTTCTGATAAAGAAAATTTACATGCGCGCAAACACACACACACCCACACCCACACACACACAGAGACACATCATACACACAGAAAACAGCCCCCTCCTTTTTTTATTTGATTTATTTATTTACTTATTTTTTGTTCTATTTTATTTCTTTTTTTTTGTTCTGTTTTGTTTGGTTTTTCATTTTGTTTTGTCTATTAGGTTCCCCTCCCCCAAATGGTAAAACCAGTCTGCTTGTATGTTACCTAACCTGTCTTGTTACCTGTCTTAGTCTTTGTCTGTATTGTTTGTTTTTGTTTTTGTTTTTGCAATTTAAAAAAAAAAAAACATTTCAAAAGAGGAAAACAGATTCAAGGTTTAACCAGTCATTTGAAGCCACATATGGGTCAGCCGATAGACCAGCTTCAGAGGTGTATCTTTTGAGTTGTTATAGGATTTGAAACCGATAAGATACTGACAGGGAGTGACGGGAAGTGTCCAATAAGAGACATGAGTGTCACCATTTTGGTCAAATAAAGTCCTGAACTACAAGTGTTGCTGCAGCACTTTTGATTTCTTCAAGACTTTTTTTTCTCTCCAAGAATCTTAAAAGTTAGTGAAGTTGCTCATTCCAGAGCATCTGAATCTTGTTAAAAAATAAAACGTTTAATATTTTAAAAAATACCCCTCACAAAAATAATGTCAAATTTAACACATTTGTTCTAATAAGGGGCTTTTTCGTTATGTGGTATCAGCTCGACTTAGCTTGACTCACTTGTGTCAGTTTTCCAGTAGGAGTCGTACCTAGCTCCTGACGCAGTCTTTCACATCATCTTCATCTTCCAAGTCAGTCTGACTCCCCCTGCACCCACGTTTTATGAGGAGAGAGAGTAGTGCTACAACTGGAGGAGAAAAGTGCTTTTCTCTCAACTTTTTTTTGGTCATCAATTTACATCATTCATCCTCCACCAGACCCACTGACTGTATTTGTCTCTTCCACCTGACATCTCCTTTATGGTCTACAACAAAATGTTCAAGTTTTTTTTTTTTTTTTTTTTTAACAATACCCTGTCAGTGCTGTTTTCCCTCAGGATAGCTTCTGTGACACATGGGTAAAGGTTTTCTCCTCCATAGACTGTAACAGCAGGTAGACTTTGTTTTACAAAGACCTGTAGTTGTCTCTGATGTCAAACTGTGTATTGATTTTCTGCTTTCCTGCTCTTTAAACATGACAGTCATGTTGTTTCCTCTGAAGTCTCAGACCATGCCCCACAGCAGAGGGTCCAGTCAACCCAGCTCTCCTCTACTATTACTTTTTACACTGAGCTCTCATTCATACAGCACTGCATTGTTACAGGTGAATGAAGTGTTACTCTAGTCCTCATGTTAAAGGAGCACTACCCACTGGAACAAACATCCTTAAAAACAGACTAATTCTTCCATTTTTATAATGTACAATAGATACATATATTAGTGAATTTAAAAAAGATGAATGGGGTGCTTTTTATCATGCACACGTTTGTGTTTCAGTGCTTCATAGCAGCTGTTGTGACAGGTAAAAGCCTGTGGGTGATTAACATCGATCGCCTCGTGTCCCTCCACAGATTGCAACATTAGAGTCGGAGCTAATGCAGCTGATGAAGCAGAATGGCATCCAGGTCAACAACAACAACAGCAACAGTGCAGAAAGGCTCAGCGCTCAGCAGAACAGCCCGAAGAGAGCAGCAGCGCAAGCTAGAGGTTGGTACATGTGAGGACTCAGAATCTTTCTGAGCGTAGTCCTCATTTAGAGAGACAGTTCACATATCGAAAAGTTTCTTACCAAGGAGAATATGAGATTGATGTCCCTCTAATTTTAGTGAAAAATGTTTTAGGTTTTATCAATATGAAAATGTATTCAACCATTATTTGTTGATTATTAGATTTGATGCAGTGCATCATGGTCAGAGATAAAAGAAACTAAAAACTAAGATTCAATCCAATGACTACTTCAAAAAAGCGTCCAGAGTTCAGCTAACCAAATTCTTTTAAAGCAGCCAATGTTCAGGTATCAATTAAAATACCACAACACCACCCAGAGGCCTTTCTGAGTTGCAGCCAGAACTGCAGAGCCACAATACACGCAAACACTGCCCCCATACATTTCTCCTGAACTGCTTTGAACAGTTGCTTAACATCAAATAGCCAATAAAGCATCAAATTTCTGACTTTTTAAATGTATTGAAACTATGCCTTTTCAATAAGGATTTCAGCTTCCAGAAGGTTGCCACTAATGTCATTGTCTGTCTTTAAAACTACATACCACAGTAGCAGTATGTGCTGATTTGGCCAAAATTTAGTGCACAGTTTGCAAACATTTGTGAAATCCACAGTAGGCCAAAAATACTCGGAATTCATGCTTCTTCAGGAGAAGTTAGCAGTAAGCACCTGACCAGTCTACCTCACGTACTTTCCCACAATTCAAAGTGCAAACAGTCAAAGGGTATAATAGCATAGGGCAACAGTGTATATCCATGGCAACGGCCTTAGCATTATTAGCATTAGCACTGATTCAGTTACATTTATAGAACAGTTAAGTAAATCAAATCTAAGAGGATTTACATTTCAAAAGTTTTAACATAGATGTTACATTTAACATTTAAATGTTTAGCTGTAAATATCATGAAAATCCAATAAATACCTCATCAGACATTTTTTAGTCCATTAATGGCTGTTAATTTAGTAGCACTAGCCATTACATCAGCTACCAATTAGTTTTGATTTTTAAGGCCAGAATCAGAAATCAGCTAAATTATGGGATTGGGTAGGGGAAGCACTCTTGTTTACGTGATTAAAAGAACTTAGATTTTTTTTAAATGTGTTGATTGTAGTTTTTGTAAAGCCTTAATAGTCGCTCTGATCCAAACTTTAGCTCAGTAGGTGGTAGTAATAAACTTCATACATTTGTTGCCATCTGATTAAACTGCTGCTAAGCAGGCAGCATCTATGCTCACCTCTGTTTTAGCAGCCACTGTTCAGGCCTGCAGTTGCTTCTAGTTGCTTCCGCCTCTGTCTCCTCAAAGAATGCTGATTGGGCAGTGCCTTTGCACACCAAGCTCAGTCGTTCCAGCTAGAGGCTTTACAAGATGGATCTGCCCGATTATAGACTCTGAATCAGGTGGATGTAGTTGTACTAACAGCTCCCTGGTGACGGCTTCACATTTTGCCAACAGTATTGGGATCTTTGCATCATACTTTTATCTTAAACATCGGCAAAGTATTTTAACAGCAATGAAAAACATGAATATGAAAGCTGGAAAATCATGTCCGATTTGATGTCTGAAAGGTCACTATGCAGTTAAATTCAATAAAAGCATGAAACTGATGATGATTTACAGTTCCCAGAATGACCCATGAGTCAGCTCTGCAAAAAGCTTCAAACTCTATTTTGTCTCTGCTGTTTATTGACAGTCCATGCCCCATGAAGGACGTTTAAAGGACTACTCTTGGTGGAAAGTTTGTGTTTGTTGTGAAATATTCTCTAGCCAAATGTACCAAAGGACAAACACATGCACAAAGTATTTTATCCAAACAGAGTACATGCTGTATCCCTGGTTTCCTCTACTTCTGTAACCTTTAGACACTCCCTGCCCCCATCTTTGGGCCTCCGCAGACGAACACAGGCGTGTCACCCCCTTAAAGCAAATTTGTCTTCCTCTGTTCCTTTGTGTCTTTTAAAGCTCTGGTGGCTTATCATTAAGAAACTGCAGCTGTCGGAAGGGGGTGTGCAAGTGTTACATCTGATATACTTGGAGTGTATATCAGATAAGAAAGTGTCTGGATTTGTACTGTTGTAAATAACGTTTATTATGTAATAAAGCAGAAATGGAGGAAGGGGAAGCAGGTAGGAGGAGATGACATACCTGCTAAAATGATTTCAGTTTCTGTCTCCTCAGACAGCATCTCTCTTAGCTCTCAGGGAATCTGCAGAACATGAAAATTATTAGTCTTATTAACAGTGTCACTTTGTGGAAAGGCCTTATATTTAACTGAGATAATTTGTGTTTTAATAGACTTGTTCAACAGGGGTGTTAAAACAGGGGCAAGGCCAGCCACGATGCCTCTGAATAACATCCAGCAAAGCAAAACATAAAATCATTTCAAGTGAAGAACAAACGATTAGACTGAATATTTTAAACTCAATTATCAAACTTTCATTTTTCTTTATTTTTCTCAATGTGTTTATCTCCAGACCTAAGGGAGGATTCACCAAGCAAAAAGATGAGCTACAGAGGAGTCACCCGAGACAGCATCAGCTCTACAGAGGGAGAGGTTGGTGCTATAACACTTTCGCCGATCTAAGAAGAACAGGGGCGTTGTAGTTTGGGTTGATTTTTCAGGCTGTACTGAAAAATTAAACAGTCTAGTCAGCAGAGGACTCAAGTTTGTCTCATCAGCCGTCTCAGCTCTTTCCACATTAGCTAACAACCTCAACCAGCAGTCATAGCTAACATTACATAACCTTACATGTAATTTTTAAGTTTATTTAAACTTAAAGGCCCCTCCTCTTTTTCAACATTAATACTGCTGGCTTCTTGATTGAGCCAAAGTCTTTAAAGTGTTTTAACCGGCCTCTTGAGAGCCTGCCAGCTACTTTAAACTGAAGCACTATGAATCTCTGAATGTTGGGCACAGAAAGATGCATCAAATGGATCCTTTGCTGGCCAAATTTGAAGAAGCCTTTTAAATTTGACATCCCTGAACGTGCCACTATGATGCAGTAATCTTCAAATGTGTCCCCTGTAGGGTTCAGACCCTTACTTAGGACATAGCTTCAGTAAGAAACAAAAAGTTGCCATGTAACCAGGGCTGCAGAATGTGATTCTTACTGAACAAAAAGGTGTCACACAAAATCACCTGTTGTCTAGAGACAAACAGGTTTAACAAAAAACAGCCAATGACAGACGAAAAAGAAGTGGGCACAAACTTACAAGACTTTTGTTAATATATTGTCTCATCTTTCTTTCGCCATTTCAAAATACTTGAAGTAAATAACTCAAATACTGAAGAACGGCACACTCAGACTGCTACTCTTCAGCTGTGAGGCCTATTTGTGACTAGTTATGACTCTTATGGGTCCTACTAAAACAATCTAGGGAAAAGATTATCAGCAAAAATGATTAATTGAAGTGTCATAAATCAGTTTGTCTCTCAGGCAAAGATGGCCAAACTTTATTTACAGACCTTTTTACCACCATGCGTTGCAAAAATTTTGCTCATGTGAATGAGAGATGGAGCAGACAGCAGTCTCCAGTTGTCCATCGAGTCATTTTACTGATCGGTGTGTTTGTGTGTATGAATATTGTGGTGATGTTTAAAATGAATGCAGAGATGTGTGATGCTATCTTACAGTGCTGCAAAAGTGTCACAGTACTATGTTGCCAGGTTTAAACCTGAATTAAAGAAAACCTTCCTCTCACTTGAATGTCCCTCTTTTGGTACCAGTGTGATTGCTCTCAAAACCGCATCCATATTTTCAGTAGTGTCTCTCTTTTTTATTATATTCTGAAAAAGCTTTTGCTGCACTTACTGTGGTAATGGTGATTGATACATTTTTAATCAGACTGCTTATATTGTTTGTGTCTTTTCTTTTATGTCTATTTAATTTTAACATATAGTGTGTATGTGACCTCAAGGAACTTCAGTTTTGTGTACCTCTAGATTGGATTCATGTTTCAACACTAGGGGTTATCATTTAAGAACTACCCAGATACACCTGTCAAATCAGCTGCAACCTTAAGTGTGCAAAATCACACAGACCTTTCAATGATAATACCAGGGAACTTATATAAGGAAAAAACCTTGCGTGAACATGCTTTAGGTTTTAAACATGTTCCTTTCTTCTGTGATAATGTACTTCATTTGTTTCTGTAGAGCTGGTTTAAGCCAATTGATGGCAGTTCCTCAATTGCTAATGTTGCTTCATATCAACTTTATCCTAAACCTAGGGACAGACAAAGAGGTAGGGCTGAAATGGGCTTTAAGCCCTCCAACATGGTGCCATAATTTTCCCACCTCTTGGTAGTATTTTATTTTCGTTTTTATTTTTTTATCTACCTTGATTTTACAAGGAATATTCCCAATGAGATACAAAGATCTCTTTTTCAAGGAGTCCAGGCCAAACAGCAGCACAAGAAGTTTTACACAAATAACAAACAATAGATTAAATCACAAGGTTTCATCAAACATCAAATCAGCATTAAGGCATGGTTCGATGATCCTTAATTCTGTGCCCGAATATCAGCTGTTCTGTCATTTAAGCATAGTTTATAGGCTAAATAAAATCTCAACAATTGCGTTGTTCAAAAATCCCTTCCTGGATGGTATATAACAGTTACGACATGAGCTGTTGAGACCAAAACCATATTCATGCCATGTTTATTAATGCTGAAAAGGGGTATTTCAGTACAGGACTAAGCTGAGATGCATAGCGTTTGGAGACAACCATAAGTGGACACTTTGGGAACTGCAGTTTTTGTCCCTTCTCTGGTGTTACTCAGGAGATTTCTTCTTGATCATGACTTCCAAACAACTGCACAAAACCTCCTTGAAAAATCAACTCTGTTGTGTTGACTGATCTGATTTTTAATAAGACAAGCTTCATTATTCTCATGAAACAAGTCTTCTAATATGGCTTTAATTCCTCCACAGGGTGTTTGATTAGCGTGAGTGTCTGCCAGCCTGTTTTTGTGGCTTTAACCCCTGTCCGTTCCACTTTCCTCCTTTAATGGATTAACAGCAGTGTGTTGCTGTGTGACACTAATCGACTCTGTCAAAACTTATTGTCTCTCCCAGTGTGATAATAACAGCCGGAGTCTTTTTCTGGATGAGAGGCTAACACTGTCACTTAACTCAGCTAGAGGAGGAGTGAGTTCAGATTGGATAAAAACCAGAGAACTGGAGCAGAATTGGCAAGAGAACAGAAAACAGGGAGGGGGAAAGAGGGCAAGGAATTAGAGAGGTTGAAAGTATGTCAAGTGTCTTCTTTCAGATTAGTCTGTAGCCCTGGATCTTCACATCAATTTTCTCTTGATTACACTTAAGTTATTCTTTTTGGTAGCACTTCTGTCTGCCTCCTCTTGTAACTCCTTTTCTGACCTCATCTTACCTAGTCTTCCTCTTCCCTTTCTTAAATTTTCCTTCCTTCTTAATCTGCCTTATCCATCTTGACATTTGTCTTCAGGTGTCAGAGTGGCACAGCAGTCCAGCTCACAGTCGCTCTGGTTCGATTCGAAGCACGGCCCCCGGCAGTGCTGAAAGCTCGCCCAGACGATCACTGCACACTCCGTCCAATACCGGAGCCTTCCATGATGGTTTGTAAACCTTCACCACACTCCATAACGAAGGATCAAGTGTTCAGTCAAGCATCTTTGAATATTTCTACTGATGCAATCCACCTGCAATAGTCTGAAGTAGTCGCTCTGGTCTGTTCATGATCACAGGTTCTCAGTCTCCAGCAAAGTCAAGCCCCTCTCGCAGTCTGGAGGAACGAAACCAAGCTCTGGACCCCGGGTAAGATGACAGATAGTGGTATCATATCTCGCTAAATGCCTGCACACAACATTTATGTCTTACCAAGAACAGAAGAGCATCCGCCGGGAGCTCAGAGCAGACACTGATGAGCTGGACAGCAACGTGGACGACTGGGAGAAGAGACCATTGAGTTTTTTTTTATCAACGCAGAAATCACTCCCCTTGGAGATCTTCTCTAAACCACATATTGTGTTTTTGAGCACTGAATATTAACCACTTGGAGATCCACTTTTATTTTGTTTTTATCTTATTTTTCTCTTTGTAAGGAAAGTGCAAAAAAATAGTCAGTTTAAAGTAAAGTCCATATGGGGCCACATACCACATAGGCACTGTGATTAACAGCCAGTTTCTCAATGCCAACATGAACACGAAAAATAAAATAAGAAACACATTACCTGTTGGTGAAAAAAGAAATAAAATAAAATAAAAAGGCTTCTGAGCTATTGTGAAATAAAATGAAATATAATTCCCAATTTGGACTTTTAAATAGATCATCCTGTGATTAATATGCATGTTACTGTTAGTGTGTCTTACCATTACTATATCTTATCAAGCATTAGCCTGGTATACATTTTTTTGAACAGTTAAACTTATAAAGTTATCTAGTGCTATATTACCTGTATTCATCCTAACAATACTGTGTAACCCATATTTTTCCAACAATGTTTCAATATGTCTTCAAAAATCTAATATACTGCTCAGATCTAAGTAAGTACACTCATGAAATTTGTTGCAGTTGGCTAAGTGTAGTATAAAAAGTTAACGTTTTGCTCCACAGGAACGGATCTTATTTTTGAGAAATGAAAAAGATTTTGTTATAGGAATTTGGGAAGGAAAAATCAACAGTATTTTACAAATATTGATGCAGTCAGAATGGTACAGTATCAGTGATGAGGAAACAAAGCTGAGACTCCTGGTATGTTTATATTCAGTGCTCATAAACACAATATGTGGTTTTGACAGCTCTGTCTAAATGGTAGTAATGTTGCATAGATTGAGCCATCTGTCAAATTTATTATCCTTTTCTCATTCTTTATCTTAACCATTGGCTGTTTTCTGCTTCTTAAATATATTCTTGTTCATTTACTATTTGCCTTGTCTTAACTGTGATTAACTCCTTTTTGATAGTACTGCAAAACAAGCCAAATAATTACTAGTTGTTCTGTTTATTAAGAGCCAAAAGTTTGAAAAGTTGACCCTCAAATCATCTTTTATTATTCATATCACAACTGTGCAACAACATTTAACTCTCTGATCCATTCAGGTCCCCTCTCAGGAAAACCACACTGAAGGAAAAAGATCCCAGAGCCTCACCTGGAAACAGGTAAATAAGAACTGCATCAGATTTCTTGTAATTGTCCATTGTTGATGTACAGTTTGATATATACATCTGTTTGTTGCAGATTGTCTTGTTTGAATCAAACACAAATAGTTGAGCCTTTTTCCTGACATTTCACCCAATTTTTACATTTTACACCTATAATTTAAATTCAGTGATTACAGCTGGATGTTTTGAGCAATGTTATTTATAGTAAAGCTAAAGCGGCCTTCCAAACTACAGGCCTCAACTGAACTGCAAAGAGTGAATATTCCTTCAGATAGAAAACAAAAACACTATTTCCCCTTATCCAGATCCACTGACTTGTAGGAATTGCTCAGCCCTTGCACTCCTGGTACTCCTAGTCATAAAGAGTGCCCTGATATTTTAATGCATACTTCACATTCAACTCAAGTCTTCAAGGAGGTCATTTCTCTGCAGACCGGTGAAAACAAGAAACAATGAAAAACACTTAAAAGCAGACTCAGGCATTTAGAATCAACATAAATCTCATGCATACAGGAGTACATAAAGTGGCAACAGGGCGCCAAGATCAACATAACCATTATAACCATCATTGAAGCCACCACAAGTTTTCCAGGCCACCATAAGAACTCAGTATTTTTATGCTGTGAATGATCAAACAAACCACACTTAATCAGTCTAGGTTCACAAACGCTCCATAGGTCTTCATATTCGCCAATAAACTTACAACTTTCATGTCTTCTAACCCTCTCTCTCTCCCTTTGTCTCAGCTCCTTAGAGCCGTCAGCAGAGGACAGTCCACAGAGACTCAAGGCCAAGGTACATGAGGTTTGGCAGCTGTACGATGATCAAATAATGACTCGCATTACAGAGGCTTTACAGTGAGGACATTAAGGACATTTTGTCAGTCTCTGTAATGTTATTATGAGTACAGTCACATCAGGCTGTGTGCCAGATCTTTAATCTAATACCAACACTTTTTAGGTTTAATGAGATGTTTTCTCACACTGTGCTGTTTGGTTTTCATGAGTTTTGTTATTTCTGTTGACCAGAACTCTCTTACATGGCCTCACTTCTTCTCCTACTCATATTATTTGGTACTGTATGTTTCTATATTTTTATGTCATGTTTAATTATCCTAATCCAAAAATTGAACGTTGGTTCTCTAAGAGGTAAAAAGGCTCTATGCAAACAGGAATTACTTTACTGCGATCGTAAGAATGTGTAATTGACCCTTTGTCAAGCCCTGCCATTGTCACATACTGTTACTAGGTTTAGAGATAATGTCCAGGCTACCTTTCATTTTATATCATACTACCCTGTGATTTAAAGAGCCCATGTAATGTTTTTTTGAGTTTTACATGCCCTTGTGTGTTTTACTCATCCTGATGATAGAGCACTTCCATGCACAAGACAAAAAATAAAGATTTCTCCCTCTACCGATATATTAAGCACCAATAGCTGCCTAAAATGCCCTTTTCACCTGACCCCCCTGAAAAGTGTGGCATCCTAACTTTGTTCTATTGGCAATTAAAGCCAATTGGCTCAGGTTAGCAAGACCAATGCAAAGCACAGTCCTAGAAATAAATCGGAGCTGCTAAAAACATGGTGCTTAGCAGAGCTGAACTGACCATTCAGAGCAAAACGGGCCCATGCAGGGAAAGGAGCCTTAAAGAGAAAAGAGCTGCAACAGAATATCTTAGATAAAGAGAGAATACAGCTGGATCTGGGTACTTAGTATGTAAATCTATTTTTTAAAGTTGAAATTTCAAGACTCTAGCAGTCATGAAAATTAAATATAGGAACCCAAGCTAAGGAGAAATATGAGCTCTTAAACAAACTGGGTATTAAATCTACTTTTTAAAATTGGCCTAATTGAAAACAATAGGGACAAAGACGGAGTTTTAGTATAACTCAAAATCTTTAGAAAAGCTCCTACAACCATAGAAGATGTTTCTGATGCTGGAGATGTCAGTAAATGACAGCTGACACTCTGGTACATCAACAAAGAGATTAATATATATATATATATATATATATATATATATAGAGAGAGAGAGAGAGAGATTAATATTTAATATACATTCTGATCCATCATACTAGACAAGAAATAATATTGAGTTGTAAAATGCCAGGTTTGCAACGTTACAGAAGAGACATATCAACATATATTTTGCTATTGTTTCCAGCAATGCGGCAGTGTTGTTAGCTATAAAGCAATGTTGAAGCTGCTTCACCTTGCCATAACATCACACACTACCTTTGAGTATGTGACAGTACTTTTTTGTGACTGCCATTAGGTTTACTTGCCTGTGCAAAACCATTTGACCATTTTCAAGTTACAAAATTAAGATTACTGTTCCTCCAGGATGCACAGAAAGACATGGCCTGAGCAAAATTTTGTTTAACCAGAAGTTGCCCAGCAGTGCCTAAAATGAGAGTGGGTCAGTAGATCATTGAGAGCCAACAAAGGGTCAATTACATTACTACAAATTGATTACATCATGTCATAATCTTGAAAAGGGTAATTTTTTGGAACATTTTGGAAAATCTTTTGATTGTTTTTTTTTTCTTCAGTCTTGTATGAAATCTCTTCCCTGATCTTCCCTACATGAATCAGCTTGATTTATAAAACATCCAGAATCCTTTAAATAATCAGTATGTCTCTTTCTTGAACAACGTGATTTAATATGTTAACATGAAGCTCAAATGGAACAATCTGTAATCCAGTGTTACATCAAATGTAGTTACCTCGAAAGGAGATTATTCTTGATTCAGCACCAAGCCACCACTTATCATTCTCAAGCGACTTTCAGCCTAAAGAAGAAGGTAAAAGAAAAATCTGTACAGAAAGAATAGGCATTAATGGTTCTTTGTAGCGCTTAAATGAGGATTCAGCTTAAAGTCTGAATCTGTGAGATTTGTCTTACTTAACCTCCGAGTCTTTACTCAAAATGGGTCTTTACGGGGACATGTTGAGCATGATTTAGGGCATAGCTTCTCAGTTTAAACTCAGAATCTTACGTAAATTGAATGTTCTGCTCACTTAAAAAGGTATGTGTCTTTTCCCTCTCTCTGTCCCCAATCCCCTACTTTATCCCCTGTCCTATCCAAATCAAAAGCCCAAACACCCAGTCGTCCATCCAGTATCTATGTTCCTCTGGTTCAGGGTTGCGGGCTACCAATCATAGCTGTTATTGGTCTTAAGGCAGGGTACATCCAGGGCTAGTCTTCAGTCAATCACAAGGCTAACACAAAGAGACAGATAAACAACATGACACACTAACATTCATACCAGTGGGAAATTTAAAATCACCAGTGAGCTGAACTACACTAACAGCCGTCCAGCTGTTGTTGGAGGGAGCTAGGCAAGGACCCACACATGTACTGGAAAACTCCACACTGATAGGCTCAGGATTCAAACCAGGAACCCTCTTGCTGTGATGCAGTAAATCGAACCACTTTATGTGCCATGTTAGCTGTCAGACAATAGACAGAGCCATATTTTCCTCAGATCATATGCTTCTCTCGTCTCCCTGCATCTTGAAACTTTGATTCCATTAATGTCCTCGTTCTTGAAAACTCTCGAGGACACTTAGAGGTTTTGGTTACCATCCAGAAACATCATTTTTAAAACCAATCATTCCCCCAGATTGTTGTTTAATTTGACATCTTAAAAATGAAGGATGTGCACTGTTATGCCTTCTCACAGTCTATTGAATCCAAATCCTTTTTAGAGCCTCATCAATCATTCTGACAAAGTTTTCTTCTTCATGATTTATTAACCCTAAAGTATCTGTTGATTCAATAAAACAAAGAAACATAATTTAAGACCCTTAATCCAGCCTTATAGTGAACCCAATTTTATTGTTGGTTTTGTAATTGTGTTGTTGACTTTTCAGGGACCTGTCCTAAACGATGACCTGAGCGCGAGCAGCAGCAGCTCAGTGGAGATCAGTGGGCTGAGTGAAGCTAAGGTGCCAGGAAGATCGCACACCCTGGTGCTCTCCTCAGATGAGGTACACACAAACTGTTTTGCCCTTTTTGATAAAGTTTTCCTTTGGATGAGACCATATGATAAAATGCAGAATTATAGAGGGGAAAAAAACACAAGATTTGTTTCAATAAAACCCAGGCACATGAAACAGTATTAAAAATACTAAGACAATGTTTTAAAAGTAAGGACATGGTGAAAGTAGAGGTCCTCACCTCAGGGATCTTAATGTGTGAGGTTGGGATGCATTAACACATTTCTCTTTTTGAAGGACAAAGAGGGAAATGTGTTAAAAAATTAAAACAAACTAAGATCTTCAGACTTGTTCGTGACAGTGACTTTTAATAATTGCTTATTCAGATTATATAACTCACTGCATTAATAATCTGTATGTTCATTGCAATTATTCAGCGGTTGAAATGAGATTTCTCAGGAGGGTGGCTGGGCTCAACCTTAGAGAGGAGTGCAGACATCCAGAGGGAACTCAAAGTAGAGCTGCGACTCCATCGCATTGAAACTAATTAGGATGCCTCCTCAGTTCATTGAGAAATGCACTATGACTCTGAGAAGACAATGCCCAGTAAACACTCTGTTTTTTTTACTTCTTGGAGTTATATAATAGACATACAGCCTTCACCTACATGTGTGTTTACTGTAAACCCTCCCCCCTCTCCTTATCAGACTTTGCTTGGGCAGCCAATCAGCGCAAAGCTCATTGTCATAGCCCTGCAGCCTAGACTTCCCCTCAGATCTGAATGTTTTCAAAGGCGAGGGAAAAAGAGCTGCATCTGATCTCCTATAGAAATGACATTTTTCGTTTTTTATATTTAAATTGGCAGGCAATTTGCATTTAATAATGTCTCGCAAATGAACAGCTCACTCACAACTGCAAATGGGTTCTCATCGTTCACTTAAAGAGCTGTTCAAAAGACTCGACTCATTCGTGAATGCCACATCTCTCCAAAAACCACCACAGAAGTTAGTCAACAAAACAAAGCCTCAGTTTTAGAAGTAGAATAAGATAATACAACGATGGTAGAAGGTAACATAACATAAAGGGGTAAAAAAAGAGTCACAACAAGTTTAGAGTTGCTGAGGAGTTTATCTGATGACTGTAGGCAGAGGCAAGCTAGCACTACTGGTTGACTCCCAGCGTTTGAGCTAAGCTAACTGAACATGACTCATCTGCAAAAGAGAAACAACCAAAGGTGGCGTAATCTGGTACGCCGACCATCAGTGAGTGAATGAGTGTGAGTGAGAAGGTGTGACCTGCGGTGTAAAGCTGCTTTGAGGAGTCAGAGACTAGAAAAGTGCTATATAAGCTCAAGTCCAGTGACCATTTACCAAGTCCTGAGAGTACCACATGGGGTCTAAATTAGCTGATATAGGTCAGCTTATGAAGAATGGCTTTGGCAGCAAGAAAGGATGGCTATGATGTGGCATTTTAAACATGCAGATGAATTATAAGAGAAAAATAAATCTTTGGATATATCTACTACTCACATCAGCCTCTCCAAGACTTCACAAAGTTTGCTATTACTAAATTTAAAGTCTCAAAATCTTCTTGGACAAACCAAAACCTGATGTGAAAGCTTAGCTCACCAATGCAATTAATATTGATTTAGTGCTAATAAAGTACATCCTCAAAGTGAAACAGGAGAGTATGGGTTGAAATCCTGCCTTGATATGAATGAGGGCAAATTCTGCAGTAAAATACCAAACATACTATTAATTTGGAAAAATGTGTGATAGCTGTGCAAAGACAAACACTTAGAAACAATTTAAAAGGTGCTCGCTTTCATTTGTTGAGGTTTACACACGTCAATTCATTGGACTTTTGTAACTGGAAGATATCATAAATTCAAGCTTTTTGTGATTTTTTAAAAACAATTCACTACTAAAAATATAAATAAGTAATTTTACACTTTATTTACTGTAAATGACCTCTTGCCGCCCACCTGCAGTACTTCTGTGGTCCCCCAGGGGGCAGAAGCCCACAGGCTGTGAAGCCCTGCTTTGTATGTTAATCTAATATTGGTTACTGTTGGTGTTCAATATTTTAGAGAAAAACAATAAACTATAAATAGTGAAGGTTATAATAATTATATAGTTTATTTAGTTTTACAGTATAGTTGTCATTTAACAAAAATAAGGTAACACACTAAACTATTGCATGCTTTGTGTTCAGACTTTGCCATTGAAAGATTTAGAATTTTTGCAAGGGGGTCCCTTATTCCAGAGTCTGGTCCCTTTAGGGTATCACTTTTCATGTCTTGCCCCAGAGGATGAATTATTGAACAGAGCCATCAGCCAGTGTACTTACGTTTCAAAATTCCCATTTCTTAAAGCGTTTCAAATGCATAGGCATCTGTCATTCTGTCTGTTCTATAAAAGCATTTAAATGCAAACAAAAAGTAAAATGCAAGAAATTGCTCTGACAATGCAAGTTTTTTTCTTATTTTTGTCGGCGCCTCTATTTATCATCTTAATGGATATCTCTGACAGAACAGCACATTATCCCTTCAGGAAACAGCTTCTCTCATATCCTTTTGACAGATAACAACAGGCTTAAAAATCAATGCACCGGCTCATTGTTTTCAGATGGCTGCTGTAGTGGAAGCCATATTTTTTTTTCCCCCTCTGCTAACAAACCAGTTATCTCCTTTTGTTTTTAACGCTGCCACCTTCAGAGTCTGGATATGATAGATGATGAGGTGAGAGGTTTGTGTTGTTTTCCATGCATGTGCTTGTGTCTGTTAGGTTTATCTCTTCACGTGTTTCATCTTCAAACATCATTCGTATAGAGTAGTGATGCATGTGACATAGTTGTGTGGGTTCCCTGTCTTTTTGTTTGACCTCATTTGACAAACTGAGCCCTCCCTCTTAAGGAAACACATCACTTCAGTGTTTAATATTGAATGCTAGAGCTGAAAAATTCTGCATCCTAATTTTTTCTCTCACCCTCCTCCTGTTTGTCCTATTTGTCTTTGTTCAGATCTTGGATGAAGGACAGCTTCAGAAGCAGTGTCAGTGGCAGAACCGCAGCATCACAGAGTGGACACCTCAGCAGGTGGCCCGCTGGCTCACAGGCCTCAACTTAGAACACCATATCCCAGAATTCACTGCCAAAAATGTAGATGGAGAACAGCTGCTGATGCTGGAGAGTGCTGATTTAAAGGTTAGTTAAAATGTCATTTTTTTAAGATATGTATTATGTATGAAATAAGCTCGTAAGTATTAATCTGACTAGCAAAATAAACTAGAAGTTTTATTCAAGTATATCAGAGACACATCCCGGAGAAATTCAAAAGTAACATCAGATATTCACAAATGTTTAGAGAATTCTCTCAAGTTTCTACTTATACCCATACTGTTGCTTTGACTCCACTTGGACCCTCCTTTTTTACCTTTTGATCTCCTGGTTCCCAAGGCCAGGATATGGGATTTTAGAAAAAGCTGAATGGATGAATAACTTGAATAAGGTTTGTGATGAACACATGCATACAAGATTTGAACTATTAATTTGATATAATATATTGCATCTGATGTTGCCCAGCTGTTAAATTTCAAAGTGTTGTCCTGTTTTCAAAAGTATGGTTGCTGACAAACTGCCAACAAGGACTACAAAAATGGCCAGCAACCCTAATGCAGACATTTCTGATCATTTTGTAATACTAAGTAGTTAGTACACCATTGACACAACCATGAGGACCAACTTGATCAGGTCACTCGATTAAGAGAAAATTCTCAAACAAGAGGTTACAGCTTAACATTATGTAATGGAAATATTGTGACTGCTTCTGCTGTAAGTCAAACTGGCATGTTGTTTTTCTTAAACAGTGTTATAATAGCGTTTTGCTTTCACCAATTATTTAAGCTCAACGTATCATGAAAGTTGGATTTGTTCGTCAAGGTAGGACAAAGAACAAAACATGTAAGCTTCGTAATTTTTTGCAGACTTTATCATCAGCAACAGTTCAAGAGTAAAGCAAAACAAATCCCATAGGCTTTTAGCACAGAACCGGCACGATTCTACCTTCTGCCAGCTTACAAAAATACGACATTCCTGCACCACTCTATACAGGAAGTAGACTTTGCACTAAAAGGGTCCAAACTGAACTGTCTGCGTTAGTATTTTTAGTGTTTTCATCCTTACTGTGGTTTAAGAGGAATGATTTCCATTCAGTGTTTGGAGAAAATTTCTCAGTTTTCTTCTCAGCTAGAGGAACTATTCTTTTATTATATCTTTAAGACGATCAACACAGCACGCCACACACAAGCTGACTTAGAGGCTGTTTACACGACTCCATTTCCACCAGAAAAGCAAAGGTTTTTCCTTTGCGTCTTCAAAAACGATCTGCGTTCAGACGGAGACTCGAGAACGACTGAAAACGCTGTAGCGTGCATGCCAGTCCAGTAGATGGCGATGTAGGCTTGCAGAGAAACAGCGCAGTTACAACACACTTATGAAGAAGAAAAATTTTCCACAAACAACAATGGCGAGTGGATGCATGAAGACGCAGGAGTCTCTTGTCTGGACAACAAATCTGTCTGCATAGTTTTGTCTGGATAACACACAGAGCACGGGAAGCAGCACACATGTTACTCGGGAGACAGCTGAAGCTGTTGTTCCTGGTATGCGCGTGCAGCCTTCATGTGAAAGAGTACTGCGCATGCAGTGACGTCAGCGTTTCCCCCTGAAACACTGAATTCTGTTTACATGAGACCGGGTGGCGATGCGCTTTTGAAAACTCCCGCCTTGGACCCTGGTTTCAAAAGTTTGCGGATTCAGGCACTCCAGGCACCGTTCACTTGTAAACGGGAGGCTAAAACGCAATGAAAACTCTTCGGATTCGGCCGAAAACGGAGCCATGTAAACACCACCTTAGTCACCAGCCATTAGTCTCCAGTTTCAAAGATCGTAATCGTGTGGTCAAATATAACTGTAGTATAAACATACATCACAAACATTGAGCAGGAAGAACTGTAGCTAAATGAAGCTAGCTTCCTTGGACGTTCATAGCAGTAGCAATTAAGGTCCAGTTGTCCTCGTCAGTTTTGTAAAGATGTGTCTTAAAGGACACATTTAAATGCTGGATAGACAGTTTGCCTCCTGATTGGATATTGTTCTTTTCCGTTATATAAAACAAAGAGGACATGCTTGGCTACCCTTGATTTTCTCCCCTTGCAACAGCAGTTTACACAAATTAACAAAGAAAAATGAAAATTTGGGAAGAAAATCCTCAGGATTATCAGCTATCAGGCCAGTAATAACTTTGGTCAGAATGAGGGAATCTGGCCAAAAATCTGGACAAATATCTTGTAGCATGTGCCCCACTTTAGCAGCTTTTAGGTGTAATACTGTTTTGACTTTAAAGGGGAATTCTTGTTGATTATATGAATTTTCTTCATTTTCTTACTGGGAGCAACTTTCTGTACTAAAGAAGCTTTATGAGAAGAAGTCCAAGATCTCCGCTGATTATAATGTTTAATCCTTTTTACTCCAGGTTCTTGGAGTCAACTCATCCCAGGAGCGTGCCCTGGTCAAGAAAAAAATCAAAGACCTCAAAGCTCTGATGGAGAAGGCCAAGAGGAACCGAGAGAAACTAGAAAAACAACGTGAGAAGCTACGAAAGAGAGAGCAGGAGCAGCAGCAGAAAGAAAGTGTGACAGAGTGATGACATGCTTTTGTGAGATCACGTCCTGCTTTGCCGTAGCACCGACACCACGTAGCACCTGGAGGAACAGAACAATGTCAGTAGGCCTAAAGATGAACCCTGAGGGACGCCTACACAAGTAGTTCAAAAAGTTCTCAGTGGTAGAGCTACATCCAGCTGCGTCAGATTGTCGAGTGACTTTGACACCATACAAGTAAAACCAAAACAAGCAGTTGGATAATTAATGCTGCCCCATAAGTTTGCCTGGTTTTACACCCCCCTTCTGTTTCAGCCATTTCAGAATTTACTCAGTTCTGTTTCTTTAGCTGTAAATCTGGTTTATTTATTCATATTCTAACTCAGTCTGATAGAAGTTTTTTCTGATCCTCATCATCCTCAAAGCCTTCAATGCCACCCACCACAGCACCTTTAGAAATTACAACCACGTACATGTACAGAGATGAATACAAAAGCGTCTAATGTGCCATTTTAATAGACTTTTAAGGTGAAGAGTACAAAGCAGCACCTTTCTCCTACCACTGGGTGTCTCCATGCTGCTGAGTTTGACCACAGGAACTTAACTGGAAGAAAGCTTCACTGGAAGAAACAGGACCTCTTCATACTTGCAAGAACACTGGAAGTGCAAACACTGTAAATTTACTCTCTGTACTAGCTTTTACAATGCTCCTTAAAGTAAACATGTACCATACTAAAGAAATACACAAATTATGAATGAAAACAAGGACTCACTGTTCTCATTGGACCGGCTCTAATGGAGAATTCAGGTACAACGTAATCATGAAATTTGTAATTTACCAAACTTGTAAGAAAAAAAACAGCAAACGTGTGTTTGATGAAAGTTTCTGCTTATATACATACTGTTGCTTTGACTCCGCTTGAACCCTGCTTTTGACCTCTTTTTATATTCTCTCTCTATAACAGAGTAATACCCCGCCGCTGCCTTTAGAAATTCTAGACTTGTAGAATTTTTCTTATCTGCTTCAGTGAGTGTCGAAACACAAACAGTAGGCTAAATATTTCTAATTACTTCATGAAACTTACAGGTCACTTCACCACAGAAATACAGTGAATGGTATTTAGGAATGCTGCCATGGAGGAGTGAGTCAATATTTTGTGACCTGATACTACTGATGTTACATTCTAAATTTGCACCATGTAGTTTAATTTTCTTTTGTTATAAAGGCAGTTCAGTAAATCCTAAACATATTTTGTTGTTAGATTAAATATATATGAATCTTTTAAAATTATTTTGTATTTAATGAAATTGTTTTGGGATTATGAGGCTCACTTACAGACATGCTCCCTGTGTCACTTCTTTATCATTCCCAGTGAATCATAGTGTAGGTTTACAATAAAGCTCCTGTGAGGATCTTATACGTGTTGATTTTGGCGCTTCCGTTGGTCGGAGCAGTTTCTCTTGATTTTTTTATATTATGTAAGAGTTGGAACTTGAAGATTCCCTGCCACTCAGATAGCGTGCAGTTTCTCACTTTGTCTGACACCTACCCCGCAGTTCAGACTTCAGCAGTGAAAAGAAATGCTCATGCTGCTTTTTGGTTTGCTTTTAATGTGTTAAAGAAGCACCAGTATGAATTTAGTCTGTTCAACAACAGAACTCCTCACAGGGGCCTCAAATACAGAAACTCCATAGATAGAAACAAAGGCAGCTTTGTTTATGGTTCCTGTTCTGTTTGATGGGCTGCACCTGGTGCACTGTATAAAAGTGGAATAATAGTTTGAGTAACAAATACCTCCATGAAATGCCACGCCTCTACAGGTATTACTGATCTATTAATGTTATTATTTATTTATTTCTGTATTTAATGAAGACTACTGTTTATGGTAACTTATACAAAATAAGAGTATTATTAACACCTAGATGATTTATCCAGAATTGTATGATTACTTCTTTTTGCCAAAACATAATTAAAACTGTTCATTAAAGGTGATTTAGATTAAAATGGTTGTCATGAAATGAAGGACTTCATGTTTAGAGATGAGAAGAAAACAGAAAACTCTCCCATCATGCTTGTAGTTTTTACTTCAGAACAACCATAGCGCTGCTCCAATCCTCTGCTCATGATGTATTCTTATGAAATATTTTGTAACACTTGAACCTTTCTGTGAATAATACCCTCCTCCCTCTCTCTCTCCCCCTGCTGAGTCAGTCAGCCGACTGCGCTCTTTTGACTCTTTTGTATGTAAAGTAAAACACTGAGAGCAATACGCTGTAAGAATCCTAAAGAAGCCTTGTTTTCTATCGTGTCAGTGTGTGTGCACAGTTTGTCCGAGGAGGCTGGAATTTTAACACCCGAGGCCAAAATCTTTTGACTGAGCTTGTGGATGAGACCCTGGTGCTCTATAAAATGTCCGAGTCCTGTCTGGAAGGGTTTCAGTGACCACAGACTGCTCGTCATACTTTCACTCTTTTAAAAAGCTCTGCTTAATCTCCTCATCCTCCTCCTTTGTTGTCATTACCTTGCTCTCTTTTTTGCATTCTGAAAAAGTTGGAAAGTGCAGCTACCTGTCACTCTGAATAAAATGTGCAGCCACTGTCCACCGTTTGTTTTTGTTTCTTCTGTTTTCTCCTCTTTTATTTCTTCCTTTTACATACTTGAGAGAATTTGTTCAGCTTGTGTGCAGAATTTATGTTGGGACATTTTGTTGATTTAAGAGACACAGAAGATACTTATGCTCTATGAAAGTATAAGCACTAGTGCCCCAGGACACTACCAATAAGTTATACCTCATGATCCTTCACTGCTACAGCATTGCCACCTTCAGCAGACCCAGGCCCCGCTAGTGACAATCCTGATGCTATCTACCCTACCACATGGCCTCTTGAAGACCCTCCAACCCAAGTTTTTGACTGTTGGGAGCAAGACCCAACAGAGTTATACCTCCCTTGAGTATTTTATCCAATAAGCCCCACAGCATCCAAAAGAGTTGGGACAGAGGACTCTGGCCTTCCAGAGCCTCTCCCCTCAAAGGGATAGTTCAGTTTTTTTGAAGTGGGGTTGTATGAGCTCCATATGGCCACTAAGTACATAATATGCAGTAGAAAGTTCTCTCCTCTCCCTCAGTAAGCCACAATTTGTAAAAGTTTGTGACGCAGAACCAGCCGCAAACAGGGAAGTATTGCACCAAATACAAAGGGTATTTTCTCCGCTTACAAGAACTCCCATCAAAAAATAATACCACAGTTTAAGAGTACGCTACCTAGACATTTTTTGAGGGCATTAACTTTTCAGAAAAATAAAGTTTATCTGGAACTAACCAACTCACGTCACGTATTCCTCCGCGCAGCACTGCCACGATGCCAGATAAACATCATCCTTAACAGGCATAGGCTCTGTACATGCAAGCTACAGGTAGTGACACTGCTGATATGACATACCCTGGCTCATGGACCTTAACTGACCCCCAATCAAAAGCTCCTTTATGTGCCCAACAATACTAATAAAATAACAGCAAAGATGACATTTATAGTAAATTTATCTTCATCTTTTGCAAACTCTGACCCGTTTTGTCCAACACTCTATGTAATGAGACAGGATATCTTGCTATAAACCCTCCATACCCCAATCCTGCTGGACAGACTCTCACCTCTGCAGCCCCAGTGTTCTGCTTCTGTACCTTCATCCTATGACCTTCTCTCAAGCCTGATTTTAATTGTGAAAAAGTCACACACTAAGACAAAAAGTCACAAAATGCTGGCTGTCCTCCTGTGTTCCTCTGTTCACTGTGTTGTGCTGCCATGATCTCTCACAGTTAAACAGCTGATATGACTGTCAACCTGCTGCTTATACTCCTGCCCTCATGTGGAGGTTCTGTCAGCTGTGTAAACTCAGGGGATATCAGGCCTGACTGCTCCAAACTGCGATGAACCAGAGCAGACCACTTTGTTGAATCATAGCTTTGCTTTTCAAAATATGTGCTGCAGCCCCCTAGTGGGTCTTGAGGGAACTGCAGGTGAGATGAGAGGGGAATTTTGCAAACATTTAGACCATAAGCAGAGTTGAAATCACATTATTACATCAAATTTTATTATTATTATTGTTATTATTATTATTATGTTTGATATCATAAATATTACAAAAAAAAGCTGATGTCAGCTTTTCATCACCTGACCTGTCCTCATGTCCCAGTTTAACTGGTCCAACTAAGTGATGACAGTCTATTTGATATTGTCTGTTGTACATGCTTCCTGGATAAAAGTTTTTATCAGTGCCTTTGGGGATGTTAAAGTTACTGGGAAAGAGTTTGTAGCCACATACTATTTTTATAGATGCTATTTACAAAAAGCTCACATAAATGCAAAAATAAGTCTTCAGCTTAAAGTCAACTCTTCATGACAAAAGGAGCTAATACTTTGAGTCTCATGTTATGGTAGTATGGGGTTTTGGTTGACCCATGTCAATTTCAGGTATCACAGTGGACCACAGTATTATTAAAATTTTAAAGGCTGATCTGTACAAATAACATTGAGTTGGTTTAAGCTCTTTCTTTATTGTCCTTTCCCGTTTCTGGTCATACAATCATGATGTGTGGTTGCGGTTAACAACTCTGGGTATAGCACCTGATTGAATAATTTCGAGCCCCGTAGTGGCTTAAATCATCAAAAAAGTTATTATTTGTCACTCTTCACATCTAAGAATGAACAGTCACAATGCAGAAACTAGTGTAGAGCTTTGCCGAGATACAAAAAATATCTTTACAAAATCTGAAGGTATCAAAAGAAGAAAAATAAAGTTGGGGTGCCTTGTGGTGATACCCACTCTATAGACAAAGGTTGTTCTGCCATCCAGAAATTGAACCTACCCAGAAAATTCCTTGACTTACTTGTTCACACTAACACAGCAGGAAACTCTCCTGCAGACGACACTACTACATGTGGAGCAGGCTCACAAAAAACAAGACCAGACCAGCCTGTTCTCGTCCAGCACTGGCAGAAGTCCATAAAGAGTCACTGGACTGTGTCTGCAGGCGACGGGCAAACAGAGCAGAGTTTTTCCTATAACAAACTGTGGAGAGGAAGGCGGATGAGACAGGCAACGCAAGGACAAACACACCAGAGACTGCTTAATATCTGATGACAGATTTATGTCGGCCCAATTTTAGATTGAACAATATTACAAAAATTGCATTATAAATGAAAAGTGTCATGGACTGTTTATCGTCTACATTCACTGGTCTTATCTGTGGTGAACTACGGCTTCAGTACAGCAATGATACGCCTCTGTGAGCAAAGTTTATGCATTAGAAGAGCCATCTTATTAGAGACACAAAGCATTAAAATAAGGGAGTTAATATATAAATCAACAAGTTCTTAAGGCCAAACCTAACAGCATTTAATGCATAAAATAGTTATGAACAGAAAAGTTAACATATTTGATCACTACAACCAGCATATGGCTTTGTCTGACCCTCTGTGGGGGGTGAGGGGGTATCCGTGTGGACTGCACAGCAACATTTAACATTTCACACTTAAAAACTTCAAACATAAGAGACATGCATAAATACACACTTCAAACTTTCTCAGACAACTTTTATCAAGAGTGTTTTAACCTTTACATCACATTTACCAGAAGAGTGATGATGTGAAGGTTGAGGTTAGCAGGTACAGACGTGGACAAATTTCTTGGTGCCCTTCTGTAAAAGAAAGAAAAACCCACATGGTCACTGAAATAACTTGAAATTGACAAAAGTAAACATGAATAAAAATTTACTGAAAATCAACTAATGAAAATCAGACATTGCTTTTGAATTTTGGTTCAACAGAAATATTTAAGAAAATAAAATAATGAAACTGGTCTGGACAAAAATAATGGTACCCCTAGAAAATATTGAAAATGATTTGACCATAGGGACATGTCAAACTAAGGTGTGTCCTGAAATTACCATCACAGGTGTCTTCAAACTTGTAATCAGTCAGTCTGCCTATTTATAGGGTGAAAAGTAGTCACTGTGCTGTTTGGTATCGTGGTGTGTGCCACACTAAACATGGACCACAGAAAGCTAAGGAGAGAGTTGTCTCAGGAGATTAGAAAGAAAATTAAAGATGAGCATGTTAAAGGTAAAGGCTAGAAGACCATCTCCAAGCAGCTTTATCTTCATATGACTACAGTTGCACATATTATTCAGAAGTTTAAGGTCCATGGGACTGTAGCCACCTGGACGTGGCTGCAAGAGGAAAATTGATGACAAATTGAAGAGACGGATAATATGAATGATAACCAAAGAGCCCAGAACAACTTCCAAAGATATTAGAGGAGAACTCAAAGGTCAAGTTACATCAGTATCAGATCACACCATCCGTCACGGTTTGAGCCAAAGTGGACTTAATGAAGGACACCACGGTTGAGAGCAAGTCATAAAAAGCGAGACTGGAATTTGCCAAAATGCATATTGACAAGCCACAAAGCTTATGGGAGAATGACCTTTGGACAGATGACACAAAACTGGAGCTTTTTTGGTAAGTCACATCAGCTCTATGTTCACAGACGCAAAAATGAAGCATACAAAGAAAAGAACACTGTACCTAATGTGAAACATGGAGGAAGCTCAGTTATGTTCTGGGGCTGCTTTGCTGCATCTGGGACAGGGTGTCTTTAATCTGTGCCGGGTACAATGAAATCTCAAGACTATCAAGGCATTCTGGAGCTAAATGTGCTGCCCAGTGTCAGAAAGCTTGGTGTCAGTCGCAGGTCGTGGGTCCTCCAGCAGGATAACAACTCAAAACACAGCTAAAAACACCCAAGAATGGCTAAGAACAAAACATTGGACTATTCTGAAGTGGTCTTCTATGAGCCCTGATCTAAATCCTATTGAACATTTGTGGAAGGAGCTGAAACATGCGCTCTGGAAAAGACACCCTTAAAACCTGAGACAGCTGGAGCAGTTTGCTCATGAGGAGTGGGCCAAAATACCTGTCGAAAGGTGCAGAAGTCTCAGTGAGAGCTACAGAAATCACCTGATTGCAGTGATTGCCTCAAAAGGTTGTGCAACAAAACATTAAGTTAAGGGTACCATCATTTTTGTCCAGGCCAGTTTCATTAGTTTGTTTTTTAAAATGATTCTGTTGAACCACAATTCAAAAGCAATGTCTGATTTTCATTAGTTGATTTTCGGAAATTGTTATTAATTATTACTTTTGTCAGTTTCAAGTTATTTCAGGGCCCATGTGGGTTTTTCTTTCTTTGACGGAAGGGTACCAACAATTTTGTTCACGTCTGTATATTATTACAATAACAATACAATCATTAACAGTGTTAATTTCCTTCAGTCTTAAACATGTTTCAATACTTCTTTTTAACTACGAATCGTCTCCATGAAGGCATGTGTCCTTTAACCCTAGAGCATGCCAACTTTGAAAATAATTCAACATAATAAATGACTTTAGCTTATCCATGTTGTGAATTAAGGCACACAGCAGGAAGGTTTACTGACGCACACAATCCTCTTTCAGAAGTATCGTATTTTCTTTACATTTTATACCAAAGTAGCTTAAAAGCTAAAAATAGACTTGATCTTACACTGATGCCACTGAGGTTAAATATTTTACACTAAGCAAAGCAAACCAGCTTAAAAATTTCCCTCTGGATCTCTCAAAAGCAAGTTGTGTGTGTAAAGCAATGCTGCATGTACTAAACGACTGAGACACAAACGTGCATAAAGTGACCCCTCTGATGGCTTTGGCTGCATGGCTTCTATAAAAAATCTAGCAAAATATTTAACCAAAGGCCAAATGCCAGCTTTAGCTTGTAAAATGAGAAGTATACCTAAAAAACAGCTGTAACACGCAGCACGCTTCTTTCACAGTGTAATCCTGAAATTCCATATTATAAAACTAAGTGTAGTGTGTGAGGAATACGTAGATTTATACCACTTTTTAAGCATTAGCACCTTAAAATCATCAAACAGTGAAGTGGTGAGTATTTGCTGATTAAAAGCCTGAAGACTGGCAGTAAAACTTTATTTGATGAAGGAATCTGTAGAGACTGTGTCAAAGTCCAGCAAGTGCCTCCTCCTGCTCAGAACACAGGTTAACTCAATGCCTTCAGCATGGTCCATCTTCTTAACCCTTGGTTTTCATTGACTCCTCTTCCTCTTGAAGTCCACCATCACCTCTCATACTTGCCCAGCCTCCTTGGATCTTTACTCGGCATGCACCAGTCGTCTGCCTCTGTGCTCGTCTGGTAATGCCGTAAAGCCGACTTGTTGAAAACAGGAAGTCTCTCCACTGACTCTGACGACAAAGCCTATGATAGAGAGCACAATGAGACTTATTGGTTTGGAGTTTTATCCTGGTTGTTATTCAAAAAAAAAAAAAAAAATATATATATATATATATATTTAAATGTATCATTTCAAATGCTGGCAATTTTAAGCTTTAGTGAAAAGAACGCTGCTCTGTTCATTTTGAATGTCCACCTTACAAATAAAACAAATAGTGTAGCTCTAGCTTGAAGACTGTTTCCCTCACCTTTAAGTAAATGACAGCTGAGGTGCCGTAGCCCTCCATAGAGTACAGCTGCAAGTCTCCCTGAAAGTACTTGGCATACAGACGTGAGATCGGGAGGCCGCAGCCAAAACCAGCCTAAATGGAGAAAAAAAAGGACATTGTAGTACTTTATAAGATAACAGAGCAAAATACACTAAAAATAAAGCAGCTACTGCACAGGGCTGCTTTAGTTTGTCATGAGGTTACAGTTTAACCCACTGAAATGTTCCTGACTGCATTCCCCTTTGTAATAAGATAATTTGCAACCATGCCTGTCAGTGTGAGTCTGTGTTTAACTCAGGGGATCACACTTTAGTTTATTATCTTAGTTTGAAACAACACAGGAACAAGTTACTGACCTGCTGCTCATGTTTGAAATGCAATAGCAACAACAAAATACAGCCAGACTATGGAGTAAAAATCAAATCTTCCTGTTTTAAGGTGAATTATGAAACACAAAATTTAAAGAAATGACAAATGGGTGTCATGATACCCTAATTTTAACTTTGTTAGTACTCCAGTGAAAACTGAACAATATTGAAACTTGCTCCTGATACCTGAGAGGAACTTTTCTTAAGACATCACTGCCACGATGGCAACAACCTGGCACCAAACACCACTGTTAGAAATCTGAGAGCTCTATTCCATCAAGATACTGTTTGTCCTCCAACTCTCACAAAAGACGAATGTCAAGGACACCCTTTAATCACCAGTGTTGCATTGCAAAATTCATGCTTATCCTCCTAAGAATGCTTAGCAGTGTGCTCATGGTGGATTGTTGTTGGGTCCTCCAAATTGTACAATAAAGTTAAAAAAGATAATTTTACAGAATTTAAGACCATATATCTATTTTCTTTCCTAAACAATTTATTCAACATCACTTTCACAAATGGCCAGATGAAAACCATACAACCAATATTATGTTTCCCTAGAACTTAACTGAAAACATACACATCTTCTAATCAAATTCTATATTCTCAGTTTCAGCTTCAGCCTCACCAGAGGTGCATTGCGAGAGTTATCAGCATGGACTGGACTGGGAGCTGTGGAGTACATGTAGCTGAACAGACGCTCAATCTTCCTCATGGGGACTCCGCCTCCTCTGTCAGACATCTGACAGTAACGGAGAGATATGTTAGATTTACGATAGCCCTCTCATTTGGGAACATTTACTACCTATGTCTTTGTGTACCTTGATAGTGAGGTCTTCACTGCCCAGAGAAACTTGAACTTTGATCGAGGGCAGCATGGGGCTGGTTTCATGCGTCTCTACTGTCGCTCTCATGGCATTCTGACAGAGGGAATACGCAGTGGATTAAAATTAACAAAGCAAATGTGGAGAATACCATGTCTGGTTTGTTGTTGTTGTTATACCTTAAAAAGCTCAAACAGCATGTGGTAGAGATGGGATGGCACGTAGACGATGTGTAGAGGCTGTCCCGGGGCTTTAGCTGTGAAAATAAAATATATAAATGTAACTTATACCCTGATTTAAGTTACGTCAGTACAAAACGAAGAAGTTAATTCTGCACTGAGACAGGACAAACCTTTTCAACATTAGCTGATAAAAGATCAGAGCTACTTTTGATCTTAGCAGAGCAGCACCAATTGTTTTGGTTCATAATGTCTATTCATTATTAGAGCATGCTGTCCAAATGCAGAGTTTGTATTACAAGCCCAACAACAGCCGTACTGCTTCATAAATATGGAAGATTAATAGACATACTTGAACAATAACCTCTCATTTGTTCTATTTGTTCTGAGTATATACAGAATTACAGTCCTTTTTACATGGTGCAATACCACTGAAAAGTCTGTAATATTATAAAAACTGTAGGTGTGCAGCAATAGATGAACATGATTCAGAGCACTGTCAGTTTTTCTGTGTGTTTATCAGCGCCAATGACCTGAGAGCTTTTTCTGTTACTTGGTTACACAATTAATTTGCTGTGCTTTTACTTTCCTTAGCTGTAACTGCTGCACAGAGCAATCAATATTACATTTGTATGCCTCTTTACTAGAATATAAAGGCCTGATTTTTGAGATTCAATATATCTGATTTATTACACAGTTCTGATTTTCTTATAATAATAACAGATATGAAACTAATGATAAATCATTCAGCACTAATTCGAAAGGACCTTAGGGAGGAATGTTTGGTTTGGCTGCAGGACCACCTCTGCCCCCTCTAGCAGGAATCTGCAAAGGTCCCTGTGAACAGAAAGAGCCTGCATATCTCTTACCCCTCTAGCAGTAGCCAGTGCCAACAATAAGGCAGCCATAAGAACAGCCACTTAAAGTCCACTGAGTCCAGTGGCTGGAATGGTGTCCCCTCCATAGCCTGAAGGACCAGCTCTAAATCCCAGTGAGGGACAGAGAGGGGCCATTTTGGAGAGGTTATCCAAATTGGCAGAGAAATCTGTTTAAAGCACTTTATTTTTCTATTTCTTTGAACATCAATGTTTGGCACCAGTGATGCATTAACTGTACTGCAAGAGTGAGGACATCAATACACATTACTGCATCAATATTTTTACTCATGCCTAAAGTACAAGGTCTGATGTCTAAAACAGGAAACAGGAAGATTCAACCTAAAAAGAAACAGGAATAGAAACATTGTAGCAGTATGTACAACTTACAGTTAACTTCTGTGATCTCCATGTCAGGAGAGGTCAGGTAATACTGCTCACACAGCATCTTCGAGGTCTCATAGGCATCTATGCATGAAACACAAAGACACAACATCAATGTTTACCCTAAACCATCAGAAATAAAAAGGTTATAAGAGGTGATGCATGGACAGCATCACAAGCGAACAGCACAATTTTTAACACTCAGGGAACTCATTTACGCAACATTCAAAAGGAAGGATTGGATTACAACCATGATGAAATGTTTTTACTTCCCACCTGGTATGCTGACTCTAAAAATATCTGATGATAAGAGGTCAAACAGTCACGACTCTGTACACACAGGCAGAGGTGGAAAAAGATAACACATTGTGCATGTGTGTAGACAGCAGTTGTGATGTGGAGGATTGGACATTACCTTTTATAACCTCCACCACGTCACAGCTGGGGTCGATGCTGCCGATGTGTTTGGGATGAGCTGGATTCACACTGCCTTCGAAGATCAGCGCTACAGGACAAACACAATAAATGTGTGACTCAAAACAAACCCACACACATGTGCACAGGCACAATTCACTGTCTGCAGCTGTAAATTTTGTTAATGTACAATCAAGTATAAAGTAAGCATAAAGTTTACTGGGTTCATCCAGGTAAGGAAGATAAAATTAAGACAGGTAAACATTTACTGCTGATGATGTGGCACTGGAGACGAAAACAGACAATAAAAAACAAAAACACGTGTCACCAGCACTTTAAGTTTCATTTGATGACGTAATCTTTGTGTGTGAAGAACTGTGTTGATTAACTCACAGTCGGTCACAGAGTGCTATACTGACTGTGCTGGTTCATGAGCATGCGTGTGGAGATACGGCTCATGTAGAAGCGATCCAGGAAGTACTGGACGTTCTGGTTGGTGACAGGATCCACACCAAAGGCCTCCTTGTACTCCACCACACCCTGAGCCATGGTGGGAACCACGTTGTTGTGCCGGTTTCTGACATTCACAAGAGTTTGTGTGAATCTGAGGAAGGAGGAATGCCTAGTTAGCAGACTTTCAACAATGTGATATGAAAAATCATCCAAAATGTCGACAAAATCCTGCACACTGTCTAAATTGTACAAAACACTGTTTCGGTTTTGGTAGGAAATATTTCTCATGTTTTTGTGAAATGCAGTCAGTGTGCAAAAATATGCACAATATTTCAGAAGCTCCAGTGCACCTGTCAAATGAAAAGGTGCCATTTTTTCAAGTTTCATCAAAACCTACAAAAAAAACTATCAAAAATAGTATCCAGGTATGAAACTGTTGACTACAAGGCCACCCCATGATAGGAGAAAACTGGGAAAACTTTCTGGGTCCAGCACCATGGGAGTAACCTGGCACACCAGATGAGCCGTTCAGTATGGTTCACCAGTCCATCCGGGAAAAAGCTTATTTAAGTGTTTGGGGAGGGCTGAACCTTTCAGAAGCATATTCAGCACGTGATTGGATGATCGCTCCATCAATCAACATTTATAATGTACCGATCAGATGATGTCATGGGCCGGTGCTACTGTGTTGTCATTTGTTTTTCATTTGATAAAGAAATGTGGTCATGATCAGATAAAACTGCCACTGAGGCTGTTAGCATCTATGCTAATCCCTGTACATGCAGTCACTTCCTGCTGTTCACTTGCTCATAGCTCATTCCTCTTCTTGATCTAAAGGATGCTGATTGGGCTGTGCTGCTTGAGCCGCTCACAATTGTTGCAGATTGGAGCTTGGTAAAATGGATCTGCTGGATTACAGACACTGGTTACCACAGGTGGTCATAGAGGTCAAACAAAAAAAAAAAAAAGTTTAACCTAAGGCCCTGTCCCCACAGAGCCACAAACATTTTTAGTTTTTAAACGTTGTCTGTAAACACTCCATTATTTCAAGAAATGTGTCAGTCCACATGAAAACCCTGGAGTATATATGCCAGAACTGTAAGTGACGAGAACGTAAACAAACAAAGTCGTATGCTGTTCTCCATGTCCACTTGTTGCTCATAGTGGTAGTAGAGGAGTAGAAGGTTTTGCTGTAAAAGGCCATAGCAAGCTTCTGCAGCACAAATGCGGCACCCGTCCATTGTTTCAGTTGTTGTCGGGTTACAGTTTAAGTGAGAGGTGGGGCTATGACAGCATCATTTCTGAAATGATCCGTATTTGTTGTACATATGAAAACGCAAGGCTCATATTTTTAGGTGTATCCACTCTGGGACCTGTTATCAAAAATGTGCGTATCCAGGCACCCAAAATGCTGCATCTGTGTGGACGAAACGCTTACGCAAATACGCCTGAATTCGTCACAGTGTGGACTGCCAAATTTGACCTATGACCTTAATACTTTCATTTTTAATAAGGCATGACAAAAAACATTCATATACTATTGCTCCTTTCAATTGTCTACAAATGCAAACCCTCTTTTCTTTAAATCGTGTGAGACTTTTTATGTGATAACATTTTTTGAGCACCAATTCAACTTAACTGACAGGCCCTTAGTGTTTGACTGTATACAGACTTTCCAGGACCCGCACAAAAGTTAAAATGGCGGAAAATGGAGGAAAGGTAAAAGGAGATGCATGTGAAGACATCAGACACCGGCAATAGTGCCTCCACAGTCCCTCAACGCTTTTGAACACAACGCCAAGTAGGTGAAGTCAAATGTCATATTATCAAAACATTCAGATGGGGGGGGAGGTTCAGGCAGCCAGCCATTTGTTTGGGCAGGCCTGCCTGGAGGAAACTGTTCAGAGAATGTGATAGGAGATGTTAAATAGTGTTTAAATAAGGGTATCTACAAATCACTGCAATCCACTGAAAACAAATGCCTGGCATTTACAGCTGATTGCTATGCTTCTGTGCAACAGCAGGTCAAAAACAGAACAAGAGTTACATCTTCTGAAAAGGAAAATTCTTCTGTTTGAATAAAAACATAACTTTTCTGTCATTTCTCTTGAAAAACTCTTTGCATTTCTCAGTGCTGTCCTGCCTGGGACTACAGTGACTTAGTTTTAAGACTTAATTTAAACTTATGTAGCTGATTATAGAACACAATGAAATTAACATTAACTCATCTTTGCAAGACACACAAGCAAATCAGATCATACAATTAAATATTGACTCTCTATTTGATTGTTTTTGTTTCTTTTTTTTTTTCTTTTATTGAATGTTATATGTGCATATAATATTGTGTAACTTTGATAAACTTTTCGCCTCTCCCTGCGCTTCATATAATTTGTTATCTTTAACTTTTGTGTATTTCATAATTGTGCAAAATAAAATAAAATAAAATAAAATAATCTTCAGTGTATAAACACTGACAGAGGCTAGCTCTATAAGGAAATCAACAGTGAGCTCCTTTAAGAAATACAATTAAAAAAGAAAATCTGATTAATTTCGAGCTGCATTAGCACATGATTGAGTGTGCGTGGTCTTCCTGTGCCTGCGCAGTTTTTTTTCTGGGTACTCTGGTTTCCTCCCACAAACCAAAAACAAGCTTGGTTCAGGGCGTTCCCTGCATCTTGCCCAATGTCTGCTGGGATAGGCTTCAGACCCCCAAGACCCCAAAAGGGAAAGCAGTATAGATAATGGATGTCACACATGATTATAGTCCTGAAATGCTACTTCTATAAATTAAAGTCATTATTGTCCTGCTTTTTTCACAGAGGGTGATAAAATCCACTCAATAGCTAAGTTCCACGCAAGAGCTTTACACAAAATGCACATCCAATCTATTGTAGCAACAACCATTTAGTAATTTAAAATGGTCAATCAGGTAAACTTGTCTGTTTCTTATTTTCCAGAAGTGGCTGGAGAGGTCTTTATTACAGTAGTGATATTTCAATCTTAAAGAAGTCCTGGAATGCAAAAATGAAAATGTGTTTTACATGGCTTGGATTAATTCCCTTGAATTTACTAGAATTGCTGCTAAGCCACTGCTAAACTGTGCTGAGTTGTAACATGTTTTTTTTTTTTTGGTTGCTGAGGCTGTGCAGCATCAACTGAATGGAGCTTTTGAGGCATGTAACAGAAAATTGATCGAGAGCTACACAATAAGGTACGTGAACCTGAATGTTCTCAAAACAGGATGTCAGGTGTTTGTTGAGGGGCTGATCTCAGCAGTCTTGGCTTTGCTGTCTTAGGTTTAAAAGAAGTGGTTTACAAAAACAGAATTAGTGGATTAGTAGTAGTTGCTAAATAGTGATCAAACAGAAATAGTATGAAAAGACGAGACAGAAACAATCCTTAGTCTGAACAGGCTTTGCACAAGCTAAATATACAGCTTATTCTTGAAAAATGTGTGTAAATTACTTACTTTGTCAGGACTTCCCTGTCATCTGGATCCCTTTCTAAAAAATCTACAATCTCCAACAAACTCTGTGAATACCTGTTGAACACAAAAGAACACGTCTGAGTTAAAAACGTAGATCAAACCTCAATTTTAGGTATTTCTTTTTAAAACAGAACAGAAAAACAGTTCCAGTGTGATAAATTCTTGCAATCACATTCAAGGGGATCTATATTTAAAGCTCAAACTCATGTGTTCAACTACTGTGTAATAAAGTTTAAATAATTTCCACATGGTAAGCATGACATTGCTCCCACTGTGGATAACAGACACTGTTTTTATCACAGACATTATCTGTAGTGTGGTGGATGTGGAAGACTCGAGAGCTGAGCTCATTGTATCACACTCCCTTGTGCTGCCTGTGCCTCTGTACAGAAACTGGGTGAAAGGTGACCGCAGTGTTTGTGGCTTTGAATGCAGCATGCTCACTCGCCCTCTTGTGTCCCTCATCTGACCTTCTGCTCTTGAGTTTAAGATCAAATCAGGCCGCTCACACTTACACCTTTAAATAACCTTATATGTAGCTGCTAAATTTGTAAGCTTTCCAGGGAGTTTATAGAAGTCATGCTGCTTGCTGACAGCTCTATAAAGTGATAGATGAACTTTAGTCCTGGCGTCTAAAGGAGAAGCAGTCGAGGAGGACAGAGAAAGAGGTGCGTTTCCAAATATAGATATTACTGTGGCTGTTGTGAGAAGAGTAGAGGGTGCAGTTTGGGGTTGACCACATTGTTAGCAGGACTTGGACAACAAATAGAATCATGCTAGGGTTACACTCTTCCACAACCAACTCTTATTTTTTACTGGTACACAACAGCTACAAATCTAAGGGTAAAAAAACAGGAAACATTGTTATCTAAATTCAATCGATCAGTCAATATTTATTTGTATGGCACCATTTCATAACAAGTGTTATCTTAAGGCACTTTAAAACCGATATAAATATTGTTGCATATTGACACTAGTCTGTGGCGTAGAAAAAAAAACAGGAAGCCACTGCTTTGGAGGGTAAAAATGGCTATAATTGAACTAAAACTAATGCCTATTTTCATCTTAAAACCACATGTGTACAAACTGAACATAAGGTTAGCAAAGGTCTGCAACAAAATCAGACTAATTACATTGAATCATATGTGAGTGTCTTAACTGCCTGCAAGCGACTTTGCGTGATGCTGTGCGACACAGTACAACATTTTGCCTTGACACCTTGTCTCTATTTTCCCTCTGTTGAACATGTTGACATGTATGGGAAGAGAGGAAAGAGGGAGATTCGAGAAAGGCTGGCAAGATTTTCTTGGTATTCCTTGACTTTTCTCCCTCATCTGATGCTCACGTTTTGTTAGGACAAGTGTTGGACTAAGTCTAAAATAGGTGCTCAGTCAACCGGGATCATGTTGTTGACAATCATGTCACATACTGTACATCTTTTCAGGGAATATGTCGTTATTGAGTGGCTTAAAAGAGAAATAAACATTCCCTCTGGACTTAAATGTCTGATCACAACCACACCCTGAGCATATGAAGCTTTCACCCCATAGAACATTAAGAAAACATCACATGTGTTCAAACTAAATTCACATATGCTGGTATGACTTTGTGTGTCTTATGGTTGTGAACTCAAACACTGCTTATCATGGTACCATGGAGCTGAGGCATGTACTCTATAAGGGCCTTACATAAGTGTGACATACAGTCGAGAAATCAGGAACTATGAGGTTTCAACATGCAGTGCATCAGCCTCTAGCAAATTCTCATAATTATTCTGTACAGCTAGCTTGAAGATCAACGGCATCCAGCCAGTGAATGCACAGAGAGGAGCTGAGTGAGGAAGGAGGGGCTTTGGCGCATATTAAAACAAAGCAGACAGGGACAAAACCTTAAATGACCTCGGACTACTTCAGCAGCCACTGTTTGATTTAATTCATAAGCTGTGTATCGGGAGGATTGGGGATTAGGATGCAATTACAAGACCCAGGTTTCTTAAAGCTATCCCCGAGGAATAACCATTAGAATTGCAAATAATTAATGGGGATTGGGGGAAAGAAACACAAATAGATGGCTACTTAGCCAATAACTAAAAGCTTAAGTTGGATTGTATAAAAAATGTTAAAGTAAACCACTGCTACCATGCAGCTGACTTCAAACTAAAGATCTTGGAAGGTTTATAAGCCTTGATTAAAACAAAGACCACTAGGCTAAGGCACAAAGAGAACTAAAAAAAGGCTGGTTCTGAATTACAAACTCATTGAATGAATTCATCAAGATATTTGTGTATCCTACCATGCTGAGTCTGAATACCTCCTCGTGGGGGCAAATGCATGCATCCTCACACTGTGGTTCTGTTATTGGTAAACATAATTGAAATTTAACTACCACATTACATGAAAATAAAATGTGTCATACATCTTGAGGTTAAGAAACATAATGGTGAGAATACAATGGAGGTATGCTCTGAGGGATAAGAGGAAGATAATGTCGAGCTGCAGTGGTTCTCAACACGCCCCTAAAAATGGGTTGGGGGAGCTATTTTTTTAGCGGATCACAAATTGGGCTAGGTATTTTTTCCCAATAATGATGCTAAATCAAAACTTTTAAAGATGTGCCTTAACCAGCCCACATTGTTACTTTAAGGAGAGAAAATAGCTACATAAAATTGACTTTTAGCACAGTCCTTATAATAATGCTGCATTTAATGTCTGTTTCTTGAGCAGCAGGGAAATATTGGTCAGCTCACAAAACAGAGAAGGCAGAGAAGGTTCAGCATCTTTGGCTCTGACATTATGTGAGCCTAGAAACAAGAAAGCTGTTTCCATGGTAATATGGTAATTGCTGAGATCTCTGGAAGATGACTTAAACTTAAATGTTCTCATGAGAAACTGTAAAATAACATGTAAGCAAGTATGTCCACACAGGGCTTTTAAAACCTGTTCATTTTGTCCTGTCTCCATGGTCAATTATATGAACTGTTCCTTGTAAAGTAAAACATGCTATAGTTTTAATTAAACACATCTAAGTTGTTGAGACATGCTGGACCTTTAGGTATGATTTATCCATGACAGAGTGGTGGTGGGTGAGACCATATAAGAACGAGTTAAGACCCACTAGTGTTAAGGACTGAAATGCTACTCTTTAATGACTGTTCAATGCTGACATAAAAATTAACACCTCAACAGGCTTGCATATTCATGGAAAAAATGAGGGGAGGAAACTACACAGTGATTTAATTAGTCCATGAGCTGAACTGCAGTCGATTTGTATGACACAGAAAGATAAACAACACAAATAGAAATAAAAAATGGAGTAATCTATGGATCCCTGAGGTGACATTGGATGTGATACTGTAGTGTTGTTACCCTACCAGCTGGTGAGCAGCTTCAGTGAAGGAGTGCTAAGGAGCTTGTCAGGGAGGTAATCAATTTCCTTCATGATATTGGCCAGCCTGACGGGAAGCTCCTGCCGCAGGAACACAAATGAGGTCTTTTCACATGCATTGGCTGAGCCTGCAGTCACATGAAGGACAGAGAGACAGGAGAAAAATTACATTTGGGAAAATTGAAATTTGTAGGCAGTGTATTAAGGATCATTTGAGGACATGGTGTTTCTGTTGCTGATTGTCCTGCCAATGACTGATGAGATGAGGCTGCTGAATTTTATTGATCCCAATGGAAACACAAGCATTCAGAAAGCAGCTTCCAAAACACAACATGAAATATTTTTCACATTCAATAACACTGTGACCCCACCACCACCTATTTGAATACTGTATATTGACAAAGACTACATTGTAAGTAAAAACCCCTATAAAGGTCAACTGAAAACCAGTCAAATGTAAGAGTCCTATTTTTTTGTCACCTAAGGCACACTTAAGATGAAACCAAAACCTCAAAACACACCACATTTATATCCATACAAAATAGCCACTTTAATATGAACTACATGATTATCATGTACATATCTTTTTCTTCTTTATTTTCACCTAAAAACATAGAAAGGGATGTATTACTTATGACATATCTAAAATTGCATTAATAAAGGTTTTCCACTAAAAGTCTTTTATTTTCTCTTGATGTTACAACTAAACACATCACAACAGCAATGTATTTGAATTTATCTAATAGTCATTTTTGCAGTTGACCTTGAACATACTATAATGTAACCATGTTGTGCAAGCTTTTTAACTTAAAATGTACCTCTACTTTGTCAGTTTCAACACAGATTAAACACTGCATTTATGTTACAAACAAATAGGACTGACTTATGTTGTTTACTTATATCAAGCCAACAGTCAAAAGGTATTGCATTTTGATTCAATTTTAGTTTAATGCTGATAGGTAAAACTGTTTACATGTTTTTTAAGTTCCTGAATTTGATTTGTATACTGAAATCAACACATTTAAAGTACTGATAGAGGACATTAATAACAAAGCCATCAGCTGCTGTTTCGTTGTAGTAATAACACATCATTGTCTAGATTTCTAAGACACACCTGGACTTGCCTCAAGGCACACCAATGTGCCTGCCACACAAATTGAGAGCCAGTGCTATACACCCTATTATAAAACTGAACCTGTCCTTGAGTAAGAAAAAAAAATCACTGAATACAATCTAAATCACAAATTAGAGGTAATCCTGTGAAAAAATAGAGGAAACTGTTATTAAAATACAGCATGGTAGCTTCAGTATGTTTTCATCAGTAAAACTGTGATGAAAACAGGTGCATGTTTGTTTGTGTTTTTCTGCCAAGTTCGCAGTCAGAGACACAAACAGGACTCCAACCCCAAATCAGGTCATTGGCTAACAGAGAGAAATTTATTTAAAATAATGGGAAGAAGCAACCCAAAAACAAAGCATATTGAAGAGTTATTTGGTCCTAAAGAGAGAACACAGACTGACAGATTAACTGAGCACCGTAAAAGATCCTTCACAGACTCCCTGAAGCAATTTCCCTAAAGAAATTTTTCCAAGGATATTAACAAAGTTCTATCTAATATAATCTGAATATCAGGCTATGAGAGAAAAATGCTTTTCACAAATAGCACACACACAGAATTTGACTATGCAAGCAATTTTCAGAAATTCGCATATTTACTGGGAGAAATGCAAAACTGTGAGGTCATTGTGGCTGAATATAACAGTGATTAATACATGTAGTCGTACAAACACATCTGCAGACACACACTAAAATACACTCATTGATTTATGTTTCTTTTCATTTTTATGTTGTTTTTTTTCATATATATGTAATAATAAACCGTTTGTATCTCCATTGTCTTACTTTTACATATATAACATATTATATATGGAATTTATTTATTTTTCTGTTTTTAGTTCAATGAAATGCTTTGGCAGCATGCCCTCCATTCATACCAGTGGAGCTATCTGAATTAACACTAACATGTTGGCTGCACCCACACCTATACACGTGTATTAAACTGTAATCTTCGCTGTAGTTGGATGTAAATAGTCTAAGTCCTACAAAGTCAGCTGTCTCCATTCACAAAGACAATAACGTAAGTTGTGCAACTACCATGTGAGGACAGGGCTGAGTACCGATCAATGTCCAACACAGAAAGAGTCAACACTGCAGGGATACACTCACCAAAGTCAATGAACTGCTTCATGGACAAGGGAGAGGGGGAGAACTTAGAGAACCTTTCCACTTGTTTCGGTATCCCGGTCACGGAGCCATTTTTGAGTAGAAACTGAGCGAACTTCATTTCGCCGCCCCGTCAGAGACCCCAACAGTCCGAGAATAACAGGCACAAACTGTCCTTTCTTCCTCCTGCTCGCTCCCCCTTCACGACTGTATCCTAGTAAAAAGCTAAAGCTCGACGTCGCAGCTACATGAGAAAATTTTTCTTTTAGCTAACATCTCTTGGGATGCTGACAGCAGGTCCTCCTCGTTGTTTTTCTGGAGTAGTCCTCTTGCATCTTGTCAAGTTGTTCAATGTCCTTCAAATCCAACTTCCAGCGCAGGGAGACGTGTTGTTGTTGTGGGGCGGGAAGAAGGAGGGATTGACAGTCAAAGTGACCAATGAGAGCCGAGATTTCCCTGACACTAGAGTGCGAGGAGGTGGAGGGAAGAAAGAAAGATTTGTAAATTACTGTTGTGACATTTAGGGGAAGCTTGAAGAAAAGAGTTTAATTAATGTAAAATAGGGCAAGAGTTATGTGCTACAGATGCATCTGCTTCAATTTTTCCCTCCCTGCCAAATGCCAGCCAAGTTCCAGCCAGCTACCAGCCAAAGTCCAGTCATGCCTGATCATTAAATTAAAGGTTGTCTCCGTGAGATTAAACTCACAAGAACACATACACTGGACTTCAACCTTTGCCTAAAGAGTAGCTGCCAAGCAGTAGCTGTCCAGATTTAGAATGCATGAGGCCCCTGGGCGATTAGTCTTGGAGGCCCTCCACATACATACCTGTAATCCATCCAGGATTTACACAAAAATGTTCAGGTTGTGATCAGACATGCAGCTGTTGATCACAACCTCAATGACAATGCCTGTGCCTGATCTGTTGGGCAGGATTTACTGATGTTTGCAGTAATACCTTCCTTGGCTGGCAGTGACATTATCAGTAGTAAATAATGCACACACTGCTAGCAGGAATGGAGCGGAAAAGAAGTACTCAATTCATGGTAGGTTAGCCCTGGCTACACTCCATATTCAGCCACATCCTGTCTGTATTAGGTCACTTTTTTTTCCTGCAGGTTCCTCAATCAAGACAAAATAGATCAACACTCTGTACTAAGAGTGGCTCTTTAAAAGCTGCAGCCTGAATTTAAGAGGATCTTTCGCACAAGTTTAGATGTGGGATGCTGTGTTTTCAGTTTGATGTTAAACACTGACACATTACTTCTATGTGATGCAGGTTAAAGTTTTAAGGAGATGCTTATTACATGACCAAATAATGTGCATTAGAGTTTTAAATTTATATAGATGTATAGTTGTGTATTTTTTTTTTTAATATTAAGGGGAAAGGGGGCAAAAAAATATTTAGGATTTTTAGAAAATAGAAGTGTGGAAACTACTGGCCCTGTCACATGAAAAAGTACAAGCATATGTCACCACCTCCGCCAATAAATTTGTATGATTCAGATCATTACTTTCAGAAAATTAGGGTAAAATGTACACATGTACATATTTAATGAAACTGTGAGTCATTTGCACAATTATTTTTATCCTAAAGTCATGAACTTAGCCATAGGAATTTTTATAAATATATATTTTTTTCCTGTTCACCAGTAATGTCCAGCTTTTATCTTGACTTTGTCACTGTCACGTGTCATGCAAGATCTACATTTTAGAAAGCTTAACATTATTTTTTTATAGATGGTAAATAAAATTAAGAGGCTTTGTAAAATAGGGTTACGTTATATCAAGTTTTAAAACATCATTAAATATACTGTTGGTATCCTTAAGGCGCCTTTGATAACAGGTCCTAAAGATAGGATTCAGAGTGATAATTGTGATTGATTATTAAAAGTCTGCTGTATGTTAAGGATATATTGTCCTCACTCTATGAGATCAACAATTGTATACAAACAGCATTAAATACAGTATGAGACAGTAACTTTTTAGTGCCATCAATTAGACCTCTAATTCTATCCTCTCTAACATCACTAATCTGACTGTAATAGTCTCTCTGGACAGCCTAATGTCCTCTTTTCGTCCATTAATTCATTTCACGATGTAATGTCAGATTGCAGGAATACCTGATTGTACGCAGACTCCAAACATTTTACATTTATTTGATGGAGAGGATAAGACGGAGGACGATGACGCACAAACATTAATGTTGCGCACAGACTGTACCAGTCTTTTATTAGAAATTATAGGGATCTTTACTGGGTGAAAATCTTTGATTTTCGAAAAAAGTCAAAATTTCATTAAAAAAATCAGTGATGCTGGTCTTGACAAATTTCGAATTGAAAGTCTTCAATTATTGAAAAAAGTCAATATTTCTTGAAAAACTGTTGATGCCGGACCGGACGACTTTCACCAAGAAGGTCATCACCTTCATCATTAATTTTTTTCATGAAATTTTGTCTTTTTCAGAAATTGAAGATTTTCACTTTGAAAGTCGTCAGGACCAGTATCATCGATTTTTTTCATGAAGTTTTGACTTTTTCCAAAAATCAACAACTTTCATTCCAAAAGTTGTCTTGCCCAGCATAAATGATTTTTTTTTTCATGAAATTTTGACTTTTTTCATAAATCAAAGATTTTCACTCCGAAAGACAACAGGATCGGCATAATCAGTTTTTTCATGTTCAAGCTTTGACAAACCATGACTTTTTTGCCACCTTGGACTCCGAAAAAAATGATGCTAAAACATGACATTTTCGGTGGTAAACACTCCGAAAAACATGCTAGTGCTGACGGTTTGGTCATATTTGGCATAAAAATGGACTTATAAGACTTTTCCCTCAGGTCAGGCTTTGAAAAACCAACATGCTAACATAGCCTATGACTTTTTTGCCACCTCGGACTCCGAAGAAAGATTGCTTAAACATTACTTTTTGGGTGTTAAACAGGCCGGAAAATACTAATGCAGATGGTTTGATCATATTTGGCTTAAAAATGGACTTATAAGCCTATTCCCCCAGGTCAGGTTATTAAAAAAACCAACATGCTAACATATGACCTTTTTGCCTTCCCGGATTCCGAAAAAGAATATGCTCAAACATGACTTTTTGGGTGTTAAACAGGATGAAAAACGTGCTAGTGCAGATTGTTTGGTCATATTTGGCATAAAATTGGACTTAAAAGCCTTTTCCCCTCAGGTCAAGTTATTAAAAAACCGACACGCTAACATATGACTTTTTGTCATTTCAGACTCAGAAAAAAGTATGCCAAAAAGTCACTTTTTTGGACCTTCTCAAACAGGAGAACATGCTGGTGCAGAGGGTCCGGTCACATTTCACCTAAAAATGGACTTATGAGCATTTTTCCCTCAGGTCAGATTTTTCAAAAAAAGACATGCTAGTATATGACTTTTTTGCTATTTTGGACCCTGAAACAGATATGCTAAAAAGTGACTTTTTGGGACCTTTTCAAACAGAAGAACATGCTGGTGCAGAAGGAGCCAAACTGTATCACGATTTAACTCTTATAAGTAAACATGGGATTTTGCTGTCTTAAATTAAATGCGTTGCAGGTGAATCACGTGATCCAGACCTTATTTAGAGAAGTATTTTAATACTGAAACTTAACCAGAGTTCAAATTTTACTGGCTGAAGCAGGAATATGAAACTGTATCATCCTGAAAGAAGCTCTTTACCTACTGTTGGATGAAGTCAAGTGACCTTGGAGATGAACTGTTACAGGTCTAGAAAGGAGAAAGAAAATATTGCCTTACTGTTACAGTTTGATAGGAAGATGCAGAAGCAAGGGGATTAAAAAGTTTTGTTCATCTGGGACATTTCTTGTAACAATATCTGTGGGTAGAGAAAACAGTGATCATGGGTTGTAGGAAAATATAAAAGTACAGATTATATGGGCAAGTATTTTTTTTATAACAGGATGATTCATGAACCTAAAAAAAAATCCCATTGGTTGTGTTTTAGTGTTCCTTAACTTTGGACTGTATAGTGGCCAGGATGTACAGTGCTAAGGAGGAAACTGTATTTTGGACAAATGATGGGTGGTTGGGATGGTTTGCCGAAAAATAAAATATATATATTTTTTAATTTTTTTTTAACGTTTTATTTTTGGCAAAGGGCAAGGGCCAATTGTATACCTGTCTGGTGTGTTTAGATTATAACATCTTTTTTCTAATCTAATATCAGTGACTCTTACAGGTCTATTATGACCAGTTATTGAGTCAGTTAAAAAACTGCAACAAAATCATCATATATCAATATTTTCTTTTGCTTTTGTCTGCATAAATCTCCTAAACCATTAAAGCTCAACTCTACCAATTGTTCAATAATAATCCCTCCTACCCCTTTATTGTGTGAAAATGTAACATTTTTGTGTGTTGTGTTAAAAAACGCATGCAGCACCAAGCTGTCATTTTAAGAGTTGAAATCATAAACGGGACTGAATATTTGATAGTTTTGAGCAGCCCTGAACTAGTTTAAGAGATTTCTGCAGAAAAAAAACTATATGATGGTTCTGTAGCAACATGCAGTTTCTTTGCTTGTACATTTTTGGCTAAAAGGTGCAAATTTGTAAAAATCTGACACCACGTGAAAATTAATAATGCAATGAAATCAGTGTTGCTGCTACATTTTGACATATCCAAGATTCTAATCACTAGCAATGGCTCACTCCCACAATGTTAATTTTATAAAATATGTTTGTTTTTTGGAGTGTTTTTTTTTTTTTTTTTTTTTTTTTTTTAATAAAACAAGTAACAACATGCAATCAAACTTTGATTAAAAGTGTTAAAAAAACAACGCAACCTAACCATTATTGAATATTTGATAGTCGCCTTTGGTTCCCTTTTTTTTTTTTGCTCCTATTCATTTATGATTTTACTTTTTTTGTGTTGAAATGCTGACTTTTATACCTGAATAAAACAAACACTGAAAATGAATGAAATTGTTTTGAACAGAGCTGAAAGAGTTTAAGAAAAAGCAGATAAAGCAGATTTTTTTGGTTAATGATGATTTTAAAACAGCCTCTTAGCGTGTAGTCCTGAAATTAATTTTAGGGAAACATGAAAACATGTTTTTTAATACATGATGATTTTATAGCAATTTTTTTGTGCATGTACATTTTTTAACTCGATGGTCCCCACAGGGTCGTAAATTACAAAAGGGTAAAACTATAAGAATTTTCCTGCAACGTCTTGAAATCATCGATATCAGTTATTGGCCTTACCGTCCCAGCGCAGTCCTTCTAGACGAACACAAGATGGCGCCGTTGCAAAAGCCATGAGGCCACAGATGACAGAGCGAGTCAGAGGAGGAGGGATTTCCTCTCCTCCTCAACATCATCTGCTCCTCCCAGGGATGTATCGGCGTGTGGTGCACCTGTTTTACTCGTTGTTTAGTGTATTAGACAGTTAAAATGCTTTATTCACCCCACTGTCGTCATTAGCCACAGGTGAAGGTTAAAAACGGCCTGCTCGCTGGGTCTGTTGAGACGTCGATCGCGTTTGTTTTCGGGTTCAGGATGTGTTGATTTTTTGTGTCGGGGTTCAGCAGTGAGACAGCATCTTTGCCGGGTGACACATCATTATCTGAACGACTGGACAAGGTACGAGTGCAAAACAACGACACGTTATACGGCTATTTTCCGCTTTTTATGTCTTTTGTGGGTCAAAATACCAAATTCTGTCTGCGGTAAGGCCTTTTGAATGTATTAGCTTAACTACAAAAGGGCTCAAATTTGTGATTAGCTAGCTGCGAATGCCTTTTGCCTTGCTAATGCCGGACTGAGAAATGAGCAGACTGTGCAGTACATTTGTGTCTGTGTGACCTTTGTTTTTGAGCTTGCATTGTGCGAGCCATTTATTTGTTCCCAATGTTGACAGATGTAAAAGCCTGCATTGTCTAAAAGCAGGCGTCTTCAGACATCTTGGGTCAAGTGACATCTGTTTGTACACTTGTCTCAGAAATGCAGTTGTGGCCTTGTATCAGAAAATATCAGGATGCAGCCTGCTATCAATAGGAATCCATTCTGCACTGAAGCCTAAGATAAAACCTACTGCTATATGAATCAATATACCCCCTCTCATTAGACTTAGATTGTTACTCAAGGCTCCTGCTGTATTTTCAATGATCTTTTAACAAGATCTTAAACAGTAAGAGCTTCTTACCATACCCATTAAATGTGAGCATTGCAACAAACTGCAGACTCCAGTATTTGATGAGAGGTTTAGCAGCAATTACATAGTAGAAGTGGCTTCAAAACACAGCCTTCATGCACTGAGGTACCTCAACCAAAATAGGTTTGTGTCACTCCAGTATAGAGAGCCCTCCTGTCTAGTGTGGCCTAGCACTGACAGTGAATTTAGGCCTACTCCATAAATGATTATATCTACTCATGGTTTTCTGAGGGAATAACACAACATCTAAACTTCCTTTAAGTTCGTCCAAAAACTATCCTTTTAACAGATAAACACATCTGACAAGGCGCGCTGTCAGTGGTTGTTTTATTTGACCTAATTTAGGTCTCGTTCTTGAAATATCTTTATAGGTACTCTTCACTAATTACATTCATATATGACTGCCATAAAGGCACCATGAAGGCTCAGAGGATAAAGATGTGCTTGTAAATACTGTTTAAATGTATTGAAATCTTAAGTGTTGCGAAAGCCTTCCGATGATCCCCACAATGACTGGTATCATCACCTGACAGCAGACTTAAAATGTACTCATGTAAACTATAATGTCACCTGTAAAACATACTAGGTAAGTAACTGTATACAATAGGTAACCATTGTAAATGTCATAACTTAAATGTCCTTTATTATGCTCAAACCTATCATTTTGTACAGATAAACATCATTATGCACAACACTTGCCATTAGAGATGACTTTAATGTATCTAATTTAAAACCTTGACATACCAGTGTTTTGATTGTTGCTAGACCTTGAAGATGAAGTATAGTTTGTATTGATGTACTGCTACCACACAGCACCATGATTGCTCACAGGATATTTATGCCTCTGCCTGCATTTTCTCAAAACTTGGATGACTGCAGCTAAAAACCCTCTGAAGAATCATATCATCCTTCAGAAGCATTAATACTTGAGCAGCAGATGTAAAATGCACTCAGCTAGGTGCTGAAATGACCTGTAAAGTATTATATAGAAATATCTGGGTCCACTTACAAATTGACACAACAAATAAAACTCCTTTAAACTTCTACAAATTTAAACTTCTGTACAGATTAACACTATTATTTAACATGGCACGCTGTTGTTTTTTTATTCTACATAATTCAAAACTACATAATCTTTATGTCTTTAATTCTGCCAGATCTGAAAGATTACAAATTTAAGTTTTACTGGCATATCACTGTTGCACCCAGTGTGGCTTCTAAGGCTCTGTGTTGGCTCACTGGATTAATCTATTCTCCTGTGTACTGGCTAAATGGACTGTTGCCTTGATTAAATGCAGCTAAAAACCCTATTAGGATCCCTGTCGTGGCTGGAGAGCACAGCAGATTTGTACTGATCCTTCTAAAGTCTCTAAAGTCTTGAATATGAATTTTCAAAGTGTGTAGGAACCCTGTATTGTTACCTAACAGCAGACTTAAAACATACAAAATGAATGTTTGTATCAGCTGATGGTTTCCCTGCAGAATGTCAAAACCAAGATCATGTTAAAATGTACACCATCAGTCAAGGAGCCATGTGTTTGAGGTTGTTTTATATTACCTTAATCAAAACCACTTCATCTCAACATCTTCATTGTCACTGGACTTGAAATATTACGGATATAGCTTATACTGATTCATTACTGACACACCCCTGTGGTTTTTGAGGCTCCATTAAGGCTCAGAGTAAATCAATGCGTCTCCACTCTGTATCATGTAACAGTGAATCAGAGCATATTGTCATAGTATCATATGAAACTCATTCCTGCTTGATCCTCTGCCTTGAAGCCCTACAGGACACAATGTCAGACAAAAGCGACCTAAAAGCAGAGCTGGAGCGCAAGAAGCAGCGCCTCGCCCAAATCAGGGAAGAAAAAAAGAGAAAGGAGGAGGAGAGGAAGAAGAAAGAGGTAAGGAAGAAAGTGAGTAAAATCATGCACCTGGCACTCATACTGGTTCTGCACTTTGCTGTGTATTGTTTGTGTGTTTGATGCTTTTTGTCAGGCCGTGACACAAATAAGGCTGCGGTTGTGTGTGTCCATACAAGTACAAACATTCATCTGTTTGTGTGCAGAAGGTTGGTGTTGGAGTTTCTGATCTATATGTGTATGTACTGTGTTTGAATGTTGGAAGATCTTCCTCCGTCAGTGATAAGTAAGCCAACGTTTCTCTATGTGCTCTGAGCAGTCGGAGAGCCAGCAGAAGAGAGAGATGACCCCAGAAGATTCAGACTTGGATCGGAAGCGCAGGGAGACAGAGGCCCTTCTACAAAGTATTGGCATCTCACCAGAGCCTCCACTAGGTACATAAGACTCTTAATGATAAATCCTCCAATCCTGCTGCTTTGGTTCTCTTGTAATTGTGCTGTTAAAGTTTATTTGATTGTTTCAACACCTTTAGTGAAGCTGACCTAGATGTGTCTAAATGTATTTAAAACTTGATTAATGCAGCTAAAAATAAACCTCTGAGGAATCCTTTCATGGTGGGAAGAACCGTATTATGACCTCACAAAGGGCTTAAAATGCACTCAAACAGGTAGTTAAATAAAATGTAAAATATATTAAATACTATGTTATCTGTTTTCAGCGCACCAATACAAAAATGTCATGTATCTTAAAAATAGTAATTGGATTTCATCAGATAAAACTGTCTTTCCACCCTACGCTATTCACACGATTCAATCTACAGATTATAGACTCTACAGAACATTTCCTTTGCCTTACTTTTTAGTTAATACACCAGAAGGGTGCAATTTTTAATTGAAAAGAGTCCTCCATTCATAAAAGTAAGCAGCTGAGGTGTGTATGGGTGACGCTGGGCCATTACTTTATTTGGAAATGTCTTATTGGGTCACACAGTCGAGTGGGTCAGAGGGGGACTGGAGTTATGCAGGGCAAGCTGGTGCGACAGAATAGGCATTTGATGGTGAAATTAATTTTGGATTAATCTGTGTTCCAACTTTCAAGCAGATAAATTAGATTTTACTTTTACTCCTCCTGTACATGTTTGATTGACTACTGCTGCTTGTGTCCCAAGGGTGTCGGACACTTTCCTCTCTAGTTGCTGAAGCACTGTTCTCTAGTGGTCTGACACTGTAACAACACTTTCAGCACCTTGAAATTGGGTCACTGCTTATCTGGAGTTACTTATACAATCTCTTCAAAAGAGGCAGCTGATAAATGACAATTACCAACAAATTTGCTCACCTCTTTTTTCTTAACTTGCTCTAATTTGATTTATTTATTACTTTTTTTTTTATCTTTTAGTGCCAACCCCAGTGTCCCCTTCCAAATCAGTGAGCACGCCCAGTGAGACAGGGAGCCAGGACTCAGCTGATGGTGGAGCAGCGAGCAGGTATGCCAAAATACTGGACTTACCTCCGATTCAGTTTCACTCACTTCAGAACACATTTTCTTTTTTTATGGGCTTTAGTAAAAAGATAGTTGAAATCATAGCAAACATTTACCCCTCTGCCCAATGTTGAACCCAAGGAAATGCTAGATGTTTGTGTTTAGTAAATATCACCTTTGGAAGGTGTTGCCATGTGCCCAGAAAATGCAAGAAATTTGAAGTTGCTTTAGCCATTTGATATTTTTGACTACCGTTCATGCATATTTTGTCTTTTTCCCTGTTAATGGCACAACAGGTTTAGGTAAGGATGGGTGTTAATGTTGAGGTTGTGGTGTCATGTTAGGTCATATCTGTCTGTTGTCATTTCATATTGTGTTACTGTGTTTTGATGACCACTGTGCAGCTCTAATAAGCAGGGATGCAGGGATGATTTCAGTTGGGGGTGGTAAGAGGTTTTTTATGCTATGTTAAGTTGACTGTTTTGTATATACAGGATCATAGATACTTGTAGGAATATACAGATTTATAACATTTAAAACTGAAGAGACTACAAACTTGACACTCAACGCTTACACAGAAGTAGTCAAAGTTTAACCAGTTTATTCTTAATACAATCAGAGCAGTGAAAAGGACAAGCAGACAGGCAGTCGTGCACTAAGCAGTTAGTGGAGCTGTTTGTACCGGATTACTCTGTTGACAGAGACAACAGTCTGCAGAGCTGTTCACACATGTCACCGGTAAAATCAGTCAGCTTCAAAGAGATGATCAACTTAAGGTTGAGCGGTAGAGCTGGAGAGTAGGTCTGGCAGCTTTAGGTTGGGAAGTTGTTATAAAATTAAATGAACAATAATCAACTAAAACTCTAAAGTCTAGGATATGTCTAGTTATGCAGCTCTGTCTGACAGGATGATCAGATTACTTTGATTATGTAGGTTTTCGTTTAAACTTTTAATCTAAGTAATCTGTGTGATTGCAAAGTGAAGCTCCAACCTGATGTGAACTGCATCACTCTGCAGGAAATAAAATGAACAAGTTACAAGATGCAGACAGCAAAAGCAATCACAAATACTTCTGTACACAACATCCACATTACCCATAAAACCAAGTTAACATGTGTTACTAATTTTAATGGTGTTGCAGTCGCCTCAGCACCCATAGTCCCTGTGTTCATGTCATTATAAGAAGCTAAGCTTGAGCTTTAATGGAGTTACACCTTTAGTTGTTTCTAACAAAGACGTTGTTGCATGAAATTAGGTTAAGTTTGGTAGAATGTCAAATGAAACCTCCGCAAACCAGCTGTTAGAACTTTGTTACCAGTAGGGCTGGGTGATATGGACCTAAATTATACCTCAGTATTATTTAGCTGAATAACAGTTTTTGATATACATCTCAGTATTGTTTTTTTCCAGATAAATACTTAATAAAAGTACAGGTTAATAAAGGTACAGCGTGACTGTTTTGATGAAGAAAGCTACAAAAACTTTATGTATGGGGCTGCACCTTACCATTTCACTCAGTCATACTGTACTTTGTGGTTTTTAATTGAAATTTGGAGCACAGTCAGAAAGCTCAGGCTTTTTTTGCCTCCTGTTTTGGCGTTCTCAGCTTTGATATTCCTAATGCTGGCTTCACTTAACGTAGTCTTGGCACACATTAACAACTATATTGCTATAAACTATGTTGTCTAAACTTATATCTTATTTGACAATATTTCAACATTTTTCAAGAACTCAATATATCCTCCAGCCCTAGTTACCAGTATTGTATAAAATATAAATTAACCAATCATTTGCTGTTAGAGCAGATTTTAGGTAGGATGACAAAATATGAGCTTTTCCTCGCCTGCAACTTCTCTGTCATCGAAAGGCTGATATATCATGCATGTTCCTGCCACTGCAACATATATATCTGTAACACTATTAGTTCTGTATATGGCTGCTAAGGGGATTTATCCTGCATTTTAAAGGAGAGTGGTCATCAATCGCTTACCATTTGCTTCTAATGGCAGCTGACGGTCGGGGTTCAGTGTGTGTGATGCCCTTAGGCGTCATGTGTTGTTTTCTATGGTTTTGGGTGGACTTGGGGATGATGATTGAGCATCAGTGAGTTTTCTAGCAGATGTAAATACTCTTATGTTAGGGTTTTTTTTAGCTTTTAAAGACTGGACTCTACAAATGTATGTGTAAGTCTTAATGCCTGGTTGACTTATTGTCTCCTCAAATCCACCCTGAATCATTGCATGCCATTTAAGCTTCTCCATCTGTGGCTGTGTATGTGTGTCCCTTCTTAGGTCAGGTTTCTCTAAAAACAAGTCCCAAGTACAGACCTCAAGGTAAGCATTTTCCTGTCAAATCCAGGACCCCCCCCCCTCCCCTCCCCACACCCCACCAAGCTGAATATACTCAGAGAGGCACCCACAGTGTTGTCAGTGGTCTTAGCAACATGCGGCCGTCACGTTTTACAAGATCAAAACAGCACAGTGCCCCTCCATCTTTCTTTCCCTTGCTCTCCTCTGGTGACTTCCTGTCTGATGCCCTGCTGTCTCCCTTAACACCACCTCAAAAGATTTCTGCTCGCATGAGTTGAGCCACAGAAGTCATTTCAGCTTTCACAGAGTTGACAATCTGCTGCTTAAAGTGTCATCGCTGTTACTGTAAAACAGCCGTTCTGTCAGCCTAAAGAAATACCTTGCCACTCTCACCTGGCGCCGCACGGCACAAGCTGAAGCTCTAATGGGTGTGTTCACTGGCCCTAAAAGGTATCATCAAAAAGTGTAGTGATGCTGGAAGTGTTTCACAGCTGGTAGATTTCAACCAAGGCCGATATATTTTGCAGTAAGCTTTCCCCCATTGTAAGCTGAGGAGTCACAGACTATTACACTGAGTGCGTGCAGCAACTTTGGCTTGATTTGACAAAATCATTGATTATGACAGGCAAGCTTACTGTTATGTGTGTGCTTGCCTATGGCAATATTACATTTTTTTAAGATACACTGAATTTATTTTTTTAACTAGGTATAAGGTAAGAAAACATGGCATACATCTTTTTTACGTGGAAATAATGACACAAATTTGTTCAGCTTTGTTTGGCCATTAGTTTGTGCCTGATTTGAAAAGTTTGTTTGAAAATGATTTAATTGAGGCATTATGCTCTGTGACATGCTGGTTTGCAGCAGTGGATCTCAATCCCTCTGTTGTGGTAAATAGTCAATCACAGTGTAGAATTTTTGATTGACACATGGGGCAAGTCATAGCCAAACACCCAAATAGCAATTATTTTCTGTTTTGGTTATCAAAAATATATTGGAAACTGGTGTTTTTGTACATTCAGACATTGTTTTGAAGTTTGTCTGCATTTTTTGACTACCCAAAACTTAAAATTGCCTATTAATGGGTTTACATGACATTATTTTTGTATCCATGGTATCAAACATTTATCAAAATTGTTTAATCTTTAGCAGAATTCTATAATTTTATCAAAAGGTAAGTTATGACAATTAAAAAGAAACTAATGACCATTAAAAGAGGTCATATCATGCTTTTTTAGGTTTATTTCCTTTTCAGTGTGTTTAACATGTCTCCTCCTCATGATAGATAACTTCTCTATTTTTCAGAGAAGCTCTTGTTTTCCCATCTCCCCACCCAATGGACCACCAGTGGGAGGTCCTACCATTGTTTCGTTGGCAGTCTTAGCCCATTGGCTCACAGTCGCAAGCCCATTGCAGAGCATAGACGTTAGAATGAATGCAGAGTTGTTGACAACATGGTACAGAGCAGAGCTCAGTTGACAGTTACCACAGTGGTGACTTTTAAACCAATCAGAGTAGACTGGGCCCGCATAGGGAAGGGAGCCTAAACGAGACAGGAGCTTTAACAAAGTATCTCCGACCCATAGAGAATAGACTTTCAGGAGTACTCTGTATATAGTATTTTAGGCCCTTCTTTGAACAGAAGTGATTATGAACATACCTTAGCAGTCATCAAAAATGAATATGTAAACCTGATATAAAGCGAAATATGGCCTATTTTACAGCAAAAATAGCAAGATGTTCATTTTGTTTCACAACTAAGCAGATTTTGTTATGGTTTATAAAGCCTTTCAACCTTTTTTTTTTACAGATTTTTGAGCTTTCCTGCCAGTACACAATAGGACAGGAGAGAGGGTAGAAATTAGGAATGAAGCATAGGCAGTGACATGCTAATGGCGCCCTGATTTCTGTTAGCCTGTACTACCCTACATTAATCTTGATATACACCCATATATTGGGCAGGAGCAGCATTTTTATCTTGATTTGTCAAACTCATTGATCATGCATGGCGATTTCATTGTCATGTATGTCCAACAGGATAAAGGTTTAATTTTACTTTAAAAATCAGTTAACGCGTAAATATGTGCTGTATTTTTACTTTTATAGACCCTTTTAGACTGACATAATGGGCTGCGCTGCAGCATTCCCCAGTGACAAACCAATGCAGAACTGGTGGCAAACATTAATTGGTACTAAATGTGAGCAGGCAACACAGAAGTCTGTTTATTGCAGTCTTGTGTTGTTGATGCTAGATATAGGAAATATAGTAATTACTCAAAGCTGAAATCTAGCCAGACTGCTCCTATGAATGGATGCCAACCTTTTAATTTTCAGTCCTTTAGAAAAAGTGACCTGACATATTCAGAGCGGCTTGTATCATCTTTTGCCATTTTCAAAAGCAAGTCAGAAGCATCCTGCTAGCAAGCGCTTTCTAATATGATGTGTCTAAGGGATACTTTTCCTCCAGCGAAGTCCCCTGACCAAAATCAGTCACACTATTTACAAACCAGGGTTTACAAGGGTCTATAAAGTGTGTTGTTGCTGTTGGTGTAAAATAAGTCATACTGCTGTGTCATTGGTCATGTTCTCATGTATCATTGGCCACATATTTGCATGAAACTTCAAGGCAAAGGGTTTCTCTTAAACCAACAGATGGCTTAGTATGTAGGTGCCAGTTAAGATGATATATGTGGTGAACATTCAGTGATGTAAATGATTAAAGTGCCAAAGGACTCTGCAAACGTCATTAGGTCAAGTAGTTCCCTTATTAAAAACAATCCCTTTGACCTTCCTACCCACAACAATGGAACATTTCTTGTCCATAAATGTAAAGGTATTTTGATCTTCCTGGCAGTAAACCAAGAAATCTATTACAACAGATGAGCAGAGATCTTTAAATAAAATGTACACATTGAGTATAATGAACTATAATGTCTCCCCAATGTATAGCCCTCCCACGCCATCTCCACTTATCTAAACATTTTTTCCGTTAATGGTGCCCACATGAAATTCACTGGGAATTTCCGTGTTAAGCTGTTCTCGAGATAAGTGGGGTTATGGGTGCACATACATGCTTTAATGTGTATTTGTGTGCCACTGATACATGTGTGCAAGTGTTTGTTCTTATGTGTCTGCTTGTAAACTTTCATGTCTTTTCTTGCCCCCCCTGTTGGATACATCAGGACGCTGCAGTGGGACACAGACCCCTCTGTGCTGCAGCTGCAGGCTGATTCTGAGCTTGGGTACATCTTTCTTCTCTCCTCAAGGATGAACAGACTAAGTACTTTATTTGGCATGCATGTCACTTACTGTTAAAATCTAGATAGTTCACATAAAGGGTAAACCGTTCTCATAGCCTGATCATCTGGTTGTTGCTCAAAATATGTTTTTTATGTTCTGTATTTGGGGCATGTTGAGTAAAGAATCTGTACTAATAGAAACATCTTGCCTTTATTACTCAGACGAAGGATGCAGAGACTCGGGGCCTCAAAGATCACACAGGTAGACTTCCTTCCCAAAGAGGTGGTCTCTTACTGCAAAGAGACACAGACACCGCTTACCGCCCACCTGTCTGAAGGTTAGTGTTTGTATATGCTTCTTGACATTCCACATCATCTAAGATTTAGGATCTTTTTTAAGGGGTCTCTAGGGCACCAAAAGGTCACATGAGGCAACAGAAAGTTTTAAGTTGCAATGATTGTTCTCACTGTGTGGGTGAAACTGATACTCCTTTGGTTATACAGTACACAGGTTGATCTGTAAATCTAGAGTGATATAAAGTCTGACAGATGAAAGTCACCCAACATGATTCCTTTTGAACGTTTCAGCATTGCTGTTCAAGTCTGTGTTCAACACACACAAAGAAACATTTGAGTGTGTGAAATACAGGCAGTATTTTTGCATTATTCTTCAAACTATGAACTCTTGGATCTTATTTGCAGTCATTGGTCCCTTTAAGAGACAGACAAAAAGCTCTGTCCCTATTGTAAAATACATATTGTGATAGAAAAGAAATGTTACAAGGAAAAGTGTATGCTTCTGTGCATGTGTCTTTACATGTGTACGTACATATGTCTTGCAAGTGGGTGTGCTCATGTGCACTAAGCAGAACTGGCTAAACACATCCATATGTTGAAAACTGAAGTCAGACAGCATCAGATTTGGCTTTAGAGAGCTGGTGGTGCATTCAAGGTACAGTGAAGCAATAAGGACCAAAAATTATATATCATTTTTTTTAGCTGAATAATTCCAAAACAGCTATAATAATCGATATATAATCAGTCATAAAAAAATAAAATAAAAAATGTAAAAAAATAAAAAAATGTATGTCAGATGAGTAGAATTCTTATTTCTTAAAACTGTTTTGTAAAAAATCAAACATATTGATATTTGTATAATACTTATGGCACCTAAGGCAAAACCTCTAGACACCCAGTATTGGATACAATTTGTATTTAATTATCAACAAAATAATAGAAACTCCTGTTGTCAAAATTGTCCTCAATCTTAAAGGATGCATATTATTTTGTACGCATTATTGAGTGTTTTTAATACAAATGTGTCCATAGCATGTCTATAAACCTTCCTTCAAGCAAAACGTCAATTGAAAAGTCCCCCCTCTTCCTGTTTTGCTTGCTCCACCTTTCAGAAAAAATGTGTGCCTTTACAGTCTGTTTAAAAACAAATATGTTACATTACCTAAGCAAGAGGTATTCCCTTTAAGCCAGGTGTTTGTCAGGCCCACAGCTAGCTCCAAATGAAGGAACATTTCTAGGCATGGTCTGTGCAGGCACAGTAAACATTGGAGCATATCGCTGGGAAACTGAGGCCACATCCACTTCTTGAGAGGGGCATGGTCAGACACAGCTCATGAGGATTTATATGAGTAGGGCTGAAGTAAAGGGCTTGATAGGCCTCCCTAAGTCCAATTAAATCTATTATCTTAGTGGATTTTTACTACATATTCAAAAATATGTTCTCAGGACGTCTTAGACAGCTCCATGTAATTTTGAATGCGACATGCCATGCTGCTACACTACAAGCTAAATAGTGTAGCCCAACTCTAAAGCCACTAAGTCCATAACCTAATAACTTTCTGTATGTGGTTCATGTAATATGAAAGTGTCACCTATGCTTCTCTTCATGAGATAAAAACTGTTGTTCTTGTTGGGGTTTGTGTGATTTTTGACTTGTTCAATGGCACTTCCAGCATGTTCTCCTTCAGACGTGTGATGGGGGTTGTCGGTTGTTCACATTAAAAAGGTCTAACCTAATTACTGTGAAGCAAAAAATGTGTCATTCAGCATTATTATGACATTATACACTGTGAAGCAAAAAAAGTAACCAGAGTTACCCCATAGGTGATCACTATTGGAGAAACAGAGAAAAAACTAAGAAAGAGGCTTTCGTGTCCAACCTCTGTGTTTAAACTGCTCTTCTGACAGAAAGTCTCCACTAAACAGGATCATACCAGCGTTTGTTGGTCTTAGCTTTAGCCCATTCAGTATTTTTCTGTTGAGGAATATGTTTCATTAAATCATTATCAGGAATATTATGGGGTCATTTAAAACTTTGCAAAAACACTCCACTGCACAATGTAAAGTAGGTAACTGACTGAATTTGTAGATTACAGTTTACTGCAGGGACAATAATATTTGCTCAGCACAGACACCCAGCCATTAACAAGTGTCTTCACCCATCCAGTCAGGGTGTGACAGCAGTGTGATGTCATATGCAATTTCTATATCTTAAAAAATAGATGTATTTTATAACCCTAATTGAAGGCATACATGTTTTTATTTTCCCATCTCATGAGAAAGAAGATGGAGATCTAAATTGCTGACAGTTGCAGCTGTTCCCTCTCCAAGCCTTTCATCTTAAGGTTTAAGAAGATGTGCTGATCAGAAATGTCTTCACATTTAGACATACACATACAAATACAACCTCACTTACATGTTCTCCACCCCATATGACAAGTCCAACGTGTAGATATGTATGCAAACACACACATACACATGCTCTCTGTCATCTCTATCTTCAGTCTTTTTTGTTGCAAAGACAGCTGGCAGCCATGTGACTGTGAAAGGGTTGTACTTCCTGCTTCCTGTCATTATAATAGATGGTCTGGTGTGGATTCCACTGCCCTCCTCTACCAGCAACCATCAAGCACATGCACACTCACCCACACACAAGCCCCCACATGCCCCCAAACACACAAACACACACGCACACACACACACGTCTTTCTTGATCAGCATCCAAATGTGCTGCCTCAACCCCCTACCCCACCCTCTCCCTTCTTCTCCTTCCCCCTGTTTCCTTGAAAGCCCCAAAAATAGATTGTTTATTCAACTAGTGCAAAGGAGCTAGCTTACATATGCGTGTACCAGGGCTGGGCAAAAAGAAACATCGAGTTTATGAGATGTCTTGTTCTACTCACTGGTGTAGGGATGGGAATTGATAAGATTTTGATGATACCAATTCAATTCCATTGGTAATTCAAAGGTATTTATTTGGAAATTTCCACAGATTTCAGGGGTGGTGAACCAGTGGTAAAAGGTCGCCAGCCGGAGTATCCATGTTTTGGTAATGTGTTTAGACTTTATTCAACCAGAAAAGCCTCGTCGAGGTTAGGAACCTCATTTGCAAGTGTGCCCTGACCAAAACCAGCAACAGAACAAGACACAGATATAAAACAATTATAAACTCAGATAAAAACATATGAACTGATCAGTTCAGAGTCATGGAGCAGATTGTCAAGATTTGCAGCATCTGTTACCTTAAACATTTTCCTCTAATACCTTTACCCTACTCTTAAAAAGTTTTACAGAGACCAGCACCTTCAGACCCCAATTTTCCTGCAGCAGATTCTAGTCTGCAGGAGCAGCTTACCTGAAGCTAATTTTACTCATAACAAGATGAACTTTGGGGACAGAGGTAAAAAAAAAATCAAAGTCTTGTGATTAAGTCCCAGAAAGAAGATTGTAGCTTCCAGCACTTTCACTTGAAAACAGTTATTTATGTATGAGGGAAGCAGATTAAGTATAGCCTTGTAAGTAAGGACTCACCAATGATTCAGTCTTTAGGTGGACAGTGAGGGCCAACCAACTCGCTCATACACACCACGATGTTGAGTTAGCACCTTGAGATTCATAGTAAACCTTAAAGCTCCATGATAAAAATTCTCCAAAGATTTAAGGCATTGATAAAATACATGCATGTATAAAACATCACCATTATCAAGCAGGGGGCATAAAAGTAGCAGCAGCAAGATGCTATTTTGCAGCAAAAGAAAAACAGGTCTTATATTTAAAATAAAAAGCCCAGTCGCAACTTCAACTTCTTGACAGGTTGCACATATGAAGCTTAAAAGACCTGAATCATCAATAAACAACCCGAGGCATTAATGAGAAGAAATAGAATTTTTAAAACAGATTTAATGAACAGGATTTAGTTTAAAGTAAATATGCACTTATTTTCCTAATGAAAATAGGTACCTCTGGCTCACACTCCTGCATAGTAGGTGGCGGTATTGCTCCTCTGACGTTGGATGCCACTCGCCATTAACCAAGAAGCATAAGAAGAAAGCCAAATGTAGCGTTGTTATCATGGCGGAAGCAGCGAAAAACCTGAAGAAAAGATATGTTTTATCGCAGGAGACGAAATTAAGAAAGCTGGAGAGTAACAAGCTAAATGCCCAGACAGCGATAAACAATGGCCCGGCGTTCACTCGCTGGTGTGAGCTGAGAGACGAGGAGGGATGTCCAAACGATGCTGATTTTGCCCTGTTATTGTTGGACTTGTAAGTACATGATGATTTATTCGAAAAGAAACATGATCAGACTGTACCTTATCAGTCCACATGGTTTATTTGTCTCTTGGAAAGTCCTGTCGGCTCGCTTCTCCTCCCTCTGTATGTCAACAAACGCATGTTGGTGTACGTCAGTGCAGTTACACTCATTGACCAAAGAGGCCCCTAGAGAGCTGAAAGCCAGAATCTTACTTAGTGCTGCTTTAAGTTTCCTTTGAAAATCAACATTTTCTATGGCATACTATACCACAAAATACTCCCCCAAATGTGGGACAAGTTCAGTTAATAGATTAAGAGTAAAAATTAAACATCCAATTAAATAAACATACAGTAGGGTGAGATGTGCAGGTCATGCAGTCTGCGTAAACACACAAACAAATACCTACACTGTTACTGGTTATAGCCTGTAGCAATGCAGTATGTTGACCAATTTAAATCTGTTTGTATAAAACCTCCAAAAGCCCCTTCTAGAGGTCCGTCGGTGTGTGTGGGTGGGTGTGGGGGTGTGTGTGTGTGTGTGGGGTGTGTGTGTGTGTGTGTGTGTGTGTGTTTGTGCCTGTTCATGGATGTGTGGGAGAGAGAGAGAACATCTGGGAGCCAGAGCAGAGCTGTGGTGGTCTGCTGGGAGATGACCCTGGCCTCAGGAGACCCTTCCTCTGCAGGCTACCACAAAGGTTGTGTGTTTGGGGAAAGAGGAAAAGAGGCTGTAGTCGCACCTGCCTGCACTTCTGGTCCTGTGTTTGTTCAGGCCAGTTCCTTTTGTTGATTACTGAACTTGACACGCACACACTGCTCATGTTCAGATTGCTGTTACAGGTTGTTCTTTGGTCATTTTTAGGCCATGACTAGGACTTGTTTGTCTGGCTCAACTCTCTGAGCTAACCAAAAACAGTGGCTTTGTTGTCAGTTATGAAGTTGAGTGGAAGATTCTTCGGGTACATAATGCTAATCCTTTATGGATTTGATCAGAGATTGTAAGGATTTATAATGTGTCCTTTGCTATCTTTGCGTCAATAGATTTGAATTTTCTATAAACTGTAATTAAGATCATCAGTCTGTATGCCTTGTGGTTTTGACATGCAGATGTTTCTCCAAAGACTCTACTGTTATGTCTGTAAAATGCTCTACCTTGTTAGGCTCTGTTGTAGAAACAGCACTGGTATTAAACCAAATATACTTGAGCCTTTAGATTGTGTTATGTTGTGCATGCATGCCAAAGTCAAGATTTTAACTTTTAAGCTTATTAAGATTTCATTTTCTACTAATACTACTCTTTTATTTGAAAAGAAGGACTGCCAGGACTGTAGATAGAAAAGGGAATAAAGTGAAAGCCGGAAATTAAAGTGTGACGGCAAACACAGATCAGCCATCTGCTTTATGGACTACCGCCTCTGTACATAGGGCACCTGAAACAAAATCTAGGCTGTTTTACTGCAATAAATCCAAACATTTCTTATTTCTTTATTGCTAAGGCTAGTGTTGTGACAAAATTGGGATTAAATGTATAACTCTTGTTAAGATCGACCAGACTGCCATCCCAGCCTCACTTAATGCTCACACTTCATGTTCCACGAAATGCTGTTTCACTTATATCATGCTTTTTTCTACACTTTCTTTTTTCCTTCCTTGATTCCCAGTCTTCATTCCCTCCATGTTCTTACCCTTGCCTTTAGGCCAAACTTCACTGTAAAAATAGCAACTTCTGCTGCCTCTGTGGTATGTTAAAACATGCATTATGCAGCTAGAAAAGAAGAGCTGGGACTTTGTGGGATAGAAACTCAGTTGGCTGCTCTTTAAGAATAAATTAAATGGAATAAACTGCTTAAAGCAGTTGAGGAACCTCCAGCTGTTTGGATTTCTTATAAGTATATTTTTAATCTCTGAATGTGTACATGTGTACTTTAAAACATTTAAATATAGACTCAAAACCACACAGAGCTCACAAACTGGTCTAGGCTTAACCCCAGTGAACCTTGCATTCAGTGCTTTTCCAACGATAATCCTTTATTCTATTTGTTTCACTGAAAATGTACATGTGCGGCATGGTGGTGCAGCAGGTAGTGCACATGCCTCATAGCAAAAAGATGCCCGTTTGAACCCCATGTCAGTCAGGGCTTCTCTGTGCAGAGTTTGCATGTTCTCCCTGTGCATACATGGGTTTTCTCTGGGCACTCCTGTTTCATCTCACAGACCAAAAATCATGCCTGTTAGGTCAATTGATAACTCCAAAAATGCCCTTAAGTGTGAGCGAGTGCATGAACTGTTGTCTGTCTCTCTATGTGTGGACCAGTTCAGGCTCCAGCCCCCTGCGACCCCAGAAGTGATAAGTGGTATAGATAATGGATGGATGAAAATGAACATCCTATTCTGTATTGTGCTTTTATACATAAAACAACAATTTTAAGATAATGTGTTTCCATTTTGATACTTTGATATTCTAGGCACAGTATTGTGACATGTTCTTTGTTATTTGTATCAAATGTTCTTGATGAATAAAATCTGTGTGCAGGAATGAACAGACGATTCTTTGGTAATTATTTGAAATTGTTGACCTATGATTGAGGGATGGTGTTATAGCCTCTTGTCTTCTTGAACTTTTGACCTCCACACTTCTCATATTTGCCCTTTTGCAGAGGGTGTCTGGCTTACTGTGTGTGAGACGTGAGAGTTCCTTATATGAGTGCGTGTTAGAGACTGAGCATTATCAAATTGTATTTATTTCACTTGGTGTACGTTCATCTTCCACACAAGAGTTTGTGTTTTAAGCCTCCCATAGAGTTTCTGTACGTGTGTGACTCCCATTTGGACCACTTAATGATATGGCTTTTCATTTCCGTGTCCAATTGCCCTTGTTTAATAGTGATGTGTAACAGCCTATGCATGTTCCTTTTCCCATTGGCTGCTCACTGATCCGTCTGTCTTGAGTGTTCATTGTGTCAGTCAATCGGATTAGCCCCAGTCACGGCTGGCTCCAGCTATTTACTGCCATCTTAATGAGTATGAATGGACATGCTTGTTGTGAGGGATGGATGTTTTGTCTGAGGACAAAACAGTGAAATACAGAAGGAACTAATGTGGTGTGTGATAGTAACCTAACCCACTGAGGTCAGACTAAGTGTGTGGAGTAATTGTTGTATTTCATGCCTATATCCTTTACTTAAACATCATGACAGGCTCTGTAGAGGAAGATGCTTTTACTTGGTATGTTTTCTAACTACGCAGAAGATATGCCAAAGACAGAATCAGATACTAATAGAAAACTGAAGTACAACATTTTGAGTCAACATGGGCTTGTTGGTTGGCTGCCTTGGATTTATTTTGCAGATAAATTTGTCCAGTGATAAGTACCACTACATGGACATACAAACCCCACTTCCAAAGAAGTTGACGTGGTTTAAAATGTAAATAAAAATAGGGTACAATGATTAGCAAATTCTTTTTGACCTACAATTAACTGAATAAAAAAGACAAAGACAAACTGTTGAATGTTCAAGCATGTAAACTTTTTTTTTTTTTTTTTAATTCACTCATTTTAAATTTGATGCCTGCAACACTTTCCAAACAAGCTAGGACAGGGACACCAAGTTTGGGAAAGTTAAGAAACACATAAAAAAAACAGCTTGTTTGGAACATTCTGCATGTGAACAGGTTAATTGGGAGCGGGTGAGTGTCATGATTAGGTGTAAAGAAGCATGCCCTGAAAGGCTCAGTCGTTCAAAAGCAAGGATAGGACAACATTCTCCACTTTGTGAACAACTACCTGAGCAAGTAGTCTAACAGGTTAAGAATGTTTCTCAATGTACAATAGCAAGGAATGTAGGGATCATATCATCTACAGTCCATAATATCATCAAAAGATTCAGAGAATCCTGAGAAATCACTTCATATATACGACAAGGCCGAAAACTAACACTGAAAGCTCTTGACCTTTGATACCTCAGGGCACTGCATTAAAAAAATCAATTCTGTGAAGGATTACCACATGGGATGAGGAACACTTTGGAAATTCACTGTGAGTTAACAAAGTTGGTCTTTACATCTACAAGTGCAAGTTAAAACTCTACCATGCAAAGCAAAGGCCATATACGGCATTTAACAACACCCAGAACACTGCAGGATTCTCTGGGCCCAAATTCATCTGAGATGGACTGGCGTACAGTGGAAAAGTGTGCTGTGGTCTGATGGGTCCCCATTTCAAATTTTTTTTGGAACTCATAGATACTTAGATTGATTGATTGATTAGTGGACAAAAGGATAGAACAAAACTCAATGTGTGCCTATATCCCTTTGCATTTACTTGATATAGATAGGCAACTCTGGTACTTTTCCCCCCCGAAAATAGCTAAAGCTGACTATTCTTTATCAATTTATTCACTTTTACTAAGTATTTAAAAAAAGATTGTTTTTTATTTGAAATTAGCAGAAAACTATATATCAATACTTTGCAAATTGTTTTAGTGCAACCTATTGGCCTGCATTTTTGTACTCAGGTTTTGACTTATTAGTACTGAGTTTATTTTGACAGACATTTTTGGCGTTTGCTTGAACATTTTTCTGGAGACATGAGTGACCATCCATCCGTTATCTGTACTGCTTATCCCTTTCACGTGGAGACATAGAGAGACAGACAACCATTCATGCTCACACTCACACTTAAGGGCAATTTAGACTCACCAATGAGCAGGTTTTCGATCTGTGGGAGGAAGCCAGAGTGCTTGGAGAAAACTAATGCATGCGTGGGGAGAACATACAAACTCCACACAGAGGTCCTGACTGACAAAGGGTTAAAACAGCAAACTTCTTGCTGTGAGGCATACGCACTACCTGCCAATTCTAGACATGAATGTGTCAAATGATTTTTTTTTAGTTTATTATTCCCTTCATCCTTAGACAGTAACCTCCCACTTTTAAGAGCTTTCTGTTGATTTGTCTAAAGCTTGTGTCCACTTTAAACCCTGGTAATTACCGTGGTCATCCCCCATTCCTGTCCCTTATCGAAGCATGTGGGCAAATGTCTGTTTCTTGTTGGCCATCAACACCGGTAGTCAGGCAAACATTTTCTTTTACTGTTAGGTTTAAATCTGAAGATAACTATCAGAGAGTGTGTTTTGTGTTTGTTTGCTTTACATACTGGCAAGAGCAGACAAGGAAACCGAAGGTAGTTTGTACACATGGGCTGGCATTGCTCTATTTTGATACCAGTTTGTTGAAATAAGTTTTACTCAGTGAAGCCTCTAAAAAAATCACAGCAAGTCACAATGAAAAGGTAGCCAAAGAATAAATAGTAAAAATGAAGGGATAAATGAAAAGAAAATAGTAAAAGGTAGAGCAAAAGTCTTGGTCACTTGAGAAAAAACAGAAAACGAATAAGAGAAACAAATGAAGGAGAGTAGAGGCTGGTGCTGCAGCAGTTATAGTATACAGCTGTAATTGTTCCCAGTGAACCACAAGTCTGTCAGCCTTCAGTTATACAAACCCATGTGTGTTTGTATACAAGTTGATGTTGCAACTTTGGAAAAACCCAGTTTCTAAAGCTAAAAGTTCATGGGGCCAGGATTATGTGTTAATGTTTGTGCATCTGCGTGCAGAAGTATTTGTTCACAGCCCTCCTTCCCCCAGTATTTTCTGGCCCATTAGCTTCCAGGATCTGAACAAGTCAAGTATAAAGTTGGTCAGTAATTCACTCCTTAAGTATATTTACAGCAATAAGTGGCTTTCTTTTGACATGTGGTGGACTGGTAATGGCCTGTAATTGCAAGAGAAAACCAGCTTCCAAGTGCTAATCTGAGAAAGCACACATTTCTGAAAGAGTGCTCATACACATACACACCAGCATACCTTTACATGTAAACACACACATGCAGACCAACTTACTGTACATAGGAGTAATAATTATGCATGCAAGCAGAAACCTACGCAGAAATAAACATGCACACACTAGCCAGTCGACACACACACAGACACACACTTACACTCCACCTAAGCTTTACCTAATCCCATAATGGAGCAGTTAAGAAACCAAACTGCAAATTTCTACAATGATCCTGACCATCTGTAGCACATTGGTCCAGGTTAGAAAGGAAACTTCATGTATTTTGCCTGGTAACAAAGGGCTTAGGTGTGAAAAAAAGATTTGGTTTTAGTACTTAATAATGTCAATATTATATTGGCTTGAATTCATATAGGCTTTTTGACCAAACCAAGAATATTTTAAATCAGGACAAACAAGAAACAAAATTTCTCTTCCATAAGCTGGTTAATGCTGGGTTTTTGTCTTAAACTAAAAACTAACAGTATTGAATAGTTTTTAACACAAGTGCAGAGTGATGTATTTCTTAATAGGGAGAATTGGTACAAGTTCAGCCAATTCTTTTGTTACCATGCATTGATATGCACCAGGCCTGCACAAGAGTTTGCAGTTTCATTGTTATTGCTATGAGCTATCACAGTAGAGTTATTGCAAATGTAATTTTATAGTAATTCATTTATCAAGAATGTATCATATTAACTCACTCAAACCAGATAGCTATCAGCTATCCTAAGTACAGGTACAAGTGTTGCCAATAGATCTGAGATATAAATTATTTGGTATCATTCATTAACCTAACTTCATTTAAAAAAAATCAAGATTATCAAAGAATAGTATTGGGCAGGCTTAAAATTGAAATAGGGCTGTGCAGTGGTGCAGTGAGTTGTGTTGTTGTCTCACAGTAAGACAGTAGTTCAACGTCAAGGTAAACTTTATTGTTTACCTTGTTTAGGAAATTTGTCTTGGGTGTTGTGCTACATTATTGCTTCACAGGACATAGAAGATACTTAAAAATAAAATAAAATAACAGTTACCTAAAAACATAGGACTTGACTACTAAAACAGGACTAAAACAGGAAATACATTACCATGACAACACAGGGACATACAGAGGCATTAGACAATTTAAAGTGCTAGAAAAAAGTGCCAAGTGCTAAAGTGCTTGTGTTCATTGCACGTTGCCCTCTTGCACTAGTTTTTTGCCTTGTTGAACAGCTTAATAGAAGCTGGAACAAATGATAATTTGAGACGATTTGTTTTGCACTTTGGTTTATAAAAAGTCTTCTTCCTGAAGGGAGAAGTTCGTATCCATAGGACAGTGGAGTCTGAGGAGATTTTTGTTGCTTGTGTCATAACTGACTGATTATACAAATTCTCTATGGACTCATATTGTTTTCATATTGTTTCATTGAGAGTAATATTTTCATTTGTGGCCGTGCAGTAAAATTTAAGACAAAAATTGCATCACTCCACAAAAAATAAATGTCTAAAAAAAGTGTTCAGGATTTTCATTAAATACCCTTTTCAGTTTTAGGTCTGTGGCAGTCTTTTTTTTTCTGATATCCACTGATTTGATTAAGATTTCTTTGCCCAACATTCTTGTATTACCGATTCACTAAAATATGGCATTAAAAAAGCAGCACATGCGGACAGAAAATGCATGTTGTGGACTTTGCTGACCACAGTAGATTATTGTGCTCCTGATTTTGCCCCCTTGAGAAACTCCCAAAACACACTGCATCTATGTTCATATCTTTTATTCATGTGAAAACTATGAATATCAGAAAAACTTGTATTCCAGATTTTGCAGTATATTCTGTCAGGTCAAGGCTCTAGTTTGTTTAGGCAGTCTTTGAGTAAAGCTCACTGTGCCCAAGCTACATATTACATCTGAGGAATGTTTTGCTTCTTATGTAAAGTTTGGATTAAGTTTTAATTTCTTGAACCGAAGTAGCATAATAATATTGGTAAAAAACTCAGATATTGTATTGGCACTGGCATGTTTTCCTTTCTCTGATTCATAAACATCATCTTTCTAAGTTTGATGGATAATTTAGTCCGATATATTCTTTAAGCTGTATGAGAAATGGAATTGTTCAGTTGAAATTGTGGGTGACCATGTATTCAGGATTGCTCAGATCAACAGTACAGTAAATACAGTACAATCACGAGGTATGTAAACAGCCTGCTGACCATATTTACATATTTGTAGTTTGACTCCAGGGGAGAAAATTTATGTTTGGCTCACATTAAACAATTAAACCTCTTGAGTCTTGAAGTCCTTTAAGTCCTCTCTGCCATTTTATCCTGTGTCAGCCTCTGGTATTTTCTACAATCTAGTAAAGAAACGATGCATTCAAATAAAAACAGTGAGGGAAACACACTCCCAGTCCATAAGAAAAGTGAGCTGACTGAGGGTTTTGTGGGCAGTGTTCAAGGTCCTGGAAGGAGGAATGTGGTTGCATGAGTGTGTGTTTTACACGGTCAGGTTCCTATATATTTCTCTATGTGTCTGTGCATGTGCATATATACATGTGTGCAGCACATATGGAAGTGCTTGTCTCATATATTGTTGTTGTTCCAGCCAGGCGGTTACAAGTGACTGAACAGACCAGAGGATGTGTATTGGTGTGTGTGTGTTTTAAAGGACAAATTCAAGGCAAATAGAGAATAACCATGCAAGTGCTCCCACAGGACTCAACAGACAACGCACACTTCTATTTACTTTGGATTTGTTATACTTAAATCTGTAAAAGAAAGGTCATTTTATTTTCAGAAGTTGCATTTTAACCAAGTGTTCACCGTTTTTTTGCATTATAGCAGTATTAGAAAACATTTGAATAGTCAGCAATTTGTAAAGTAGTGCAGGAATGATGCAGTTTTGTAGGCAACTTTGGCTCTCTTATTGTGCCGATTCTCTTAAATATAAGTTGAGTTTTGTCATAGGGTTTTGGATATTATATCAATAAGCTGTGAGGGAAAAAATATATCATGACACTTATGTGATTTGCTCATCATGATTCCCCTTACAGACAAAGTCTTCACTACAGACCTTTAACTTTAATGTCACAAACACTGAAACATTCAGCAATGATGACAAGAACTGTCCCTGACACAATCTGTATTCCATGTTTTATACATGTTTTCAATTTGTTAGCAGCTCCTCTTTGTAACACACATTGCTGCTTTGAAACCCAAAAGTGGGATATTTATAGATGTATTTTATATTGTCGAAAAAACACATAGCCAAAAATCAAATCCCAAAATTCTATTAACTTTTAGATTAAGAGACTGGTAATGTTAAAATGATGGCTCATGTCTTTTTTTCAGTTCTCATTACTTCACCCACATTAGGTAAAAAGATAAGACAATATTAGAAAAAGGAAGCATTAATGTAGATGCACATCTGAGGTTTTTGCAGACTAAGAAACCAAGATTGATTCTCAGAATAAAAGAAACTATCGATCACTCATCAGTTATTGGCAATTCCATTTATATGTTAAATGGATCATGGAGTTGAAAATCAAATGTATAGATATTTGACACATTTATTGCACCTAAAGTCAACTTAAATTCATTGTATGGCTCAAAAATGTCACAAATGAAATTTTGGCAGGACTCTGCAAGGTTCAGTAGAATGTGACATGCCCTGTTTAAGACTCTTAGAAATGCTATGATACCACACAGGCCTGTTAGGTGTGCTTGAACTTTGTGTCCACGTAAACTACTTCTTGACTAATCACAGCCCCTCCCTGTGGTAATATCCCTGCTGTAATATAATTCTGACACTTTTGTGCCATCACAGGGATGAGTCTGTGCTTTGCTGTTATCATGTCACTGACTCAGATATATACCACTGTCCCCTTCTCCTTCAGTAGTCCTCGCCATCCACCTCTTCCTCTGTGTCATCTGGGTCCGATAAAAGATGATGGTGGTGGGGACCAGTCCTAGACAGTTGAGTGTAGGCTTTCCTCTGTAATTTTTTACAGGATTGCAAACACTAGCATGGAGGCATGCGTAACAACCATTCAGTGCTATTGGCTGCCATGTGATGTCAGTCAAAATCCTTTGCTGTGTTTGCTTTTTCACAGGAAGTGTGAAAATCTGCTGACGCATATTTATAGATGCTAACTATTTCACCCTATCTTTAAAAAGCATAGTTTGTTTTTTTCTAAAGTGGGGTTGCTTGTGCTGGTGCCCCATGGCATTAGTAAATATAATTGCCAATAAAGCAACTGGCTAATCCTGAGGGGAGATAGCCAAGTACGGATGCTAGCCAATACATACTGTAGCAATCAATGGTGCCACTGAAAAGTACACTTCCATTAGAGTTCAATCTAACTCTTAGGCCAGTAAGCCCATAATTTCTCTTCCCATGTGATCTAGTTAATATGGAAGTGTCTCCTAAGCTTCCCTAAGCTATTGCAAAGTGACCCTGTATGTGGGAGGGTCTGTATTTGACTTACTTAAACATGCACACTAAGGACACCAGCCCAAAAACGATTCTCTTCAAGCATTATTATAACAGTCAGTATCACTCTAACACACTCAGATCTTATTTCAAGTCCACTGCTTCGAATCTTTACACTTATCTTGTAGTCGGTGGCTTTCAAAGAGTTGTTTTTCTTGAAATGCACATCCCCATTTTTTCACGCTCTATGCAAACAGACTCACACCTCAGTTCAGTCTTGGTTTTAGCTGTTATGTTATGATATCCCCACTTTTTTTCCCTGCAGACACACATAATCGGCCAACACTTCTCACATTTCTCTCTTTATAAAAAAGGACTCAGAGTTTGGCTTTCATCGTCATCGCCTTCAAAAGGGCACAGCCTTCACTCTTATTTCACTCCAAAATTGATGCAGGTCCGACGAGTTTTCCGTCAAAATGGCTGTGACACTTAAATCTTTCTAGAAACTCTTGATATTAGAGAAAAATAGTATCTTTTACAGTACGTAGGTATTCTGCAAGAGTCACAGATGATTGCAATTTTCCTTCATGACCACCATATAATAAGATACATGAAGCCCTTCTCCATCTCCCTCTGTCCTTCTTCATCCAAAATAATATTTGCTGTTTGATGAGTGCATGAGACGTATAGGATTTCGGTTTCATGTGTCACCATTTTCTGTGTTCAGCTGTCTTTTTGCTCTCTTTTCACTCACATTTTGTTGAACTTGACTTTTTGACATGTGTACCCCACCCTCCCCCCTTCTTGTTGAGTTTTTTTTATACGTGTGTTAAACAACAGTAGGTCTCAAACGTTTGCCTGGGTGGTCTCACTTGTACTCAGAGATCTCTGCGACTCTCTTGGGATTTTCATTTGAGAGGGTTAGCGGTTCATTGCCATGGTTAGCCTGCAGCCCAGAGCCCTGCTTTACTTATAGTTTGTACAGTTTGATGCTTGTTAACCCCTTGTTTGTTTCGTTTGTGCCTCTTCTACTTTATATATTTTCAGTCTCAATATTGGCAACTATTTAGAGGTCAACATTTTCAGTCGTTATAGTCCAACAAAATTTTAACTAAAAACTACAGTTCATAACTTGTTTTTTAACTGATGTTGTCTTTGAAATAATTTGCCTCTATTATAACAAGACAGCCCTTTAATATTTTTTAATGAAAACTTGTGCAAAGAAAGATTGGAAAGTTTTGAAAGACAATGAAATAGTAAATCAAAAATTTTAAATATCCAACCAAGGGATTTATAACTTGGGTGCTTCTAATTTGAGCCCAACTTTGGCAAGTCCTGTTTTGTATTGGGACATACATACACTGCCTGGTGCCTTTACTGGACAAAAATGAGGTGGCACCTTCCTCTGCAGTGCTGTTAAATGTGTGCTTTATTGAAGAAGAGCCTACTTTGATATGGGCAAACAGAGCAAAAGAAAACAAAAAACAAGCAAACAAACAAAAAAGTGAATACATGTAGCTGTTATTTATCATACCAATTTCGATGTGAACTCAATTACAAATAGTAGTGGTACTCTGATTGATTAAAAGACGATCATTATCAGCTGGTATTTATGAAAAATACACGACTGGTTGATCAGAATTAATGCCTGCAACCCCAGAGTTGTAAATAAATTCACCACCTTGTTCACATATCTGCTGTTTCTGCTTCTGCTGCTCTGTCATGCTTTTAAAGAGATTCTGTTTTCAGCTAATAAACATAAATCCAGTATTGAATTCTGTGCTGAGATCTTTGTTGAAACCAGCAGGATTAGAGCTCATTAACTCTAAACAGGCTACACAACTGCACCTTTTGCACTGCGATGCTCTTGAGGTCAAGTCAGAAACATTTTGGTGCATTTATGTTAGTTGGGAAATATGACTTTTAGACAAGCATTTGTATATTTTTTGGATTATTTTTGTATTTGTATATGATGCATCCAAATGTAATTTCAAGAGCGAGGGACTTTTAGGTTTTGGCTTGGAACTTGATGAAATATTGTTGTGTAAGTTTTTTTAGCAATATGAAATAATGGCATCAGTTACATAAAGTTACTGAGTTCATGTTCTGAGACTTTTCACCTTTTAGTTAGTTTACTATTTGCACTGTTTCACCCATTGGACGGACTTGACCGTTTGATGCCACTGCATTGCTCCTTTAGAGCTTTGTGTACTTCTCTGTTGATTAAACACTCAGTAGTTGTTATTACACTAGACAGATGTGATCAATATAAGTAGATATCACCAATAGGTGATTGATTACAGTATCAGCAGCAAAAAGCTTGATTGAGGCATTCCTAACAAACACAGTATTGAGCTAAACACAGAATTGATGCAACTGGAAGCTACCTTTTAATGCTATCAACATAATATTTTTTGCTTAGTTTAATGTATTTTACATACAGTTCAATTGTTTTTCAAATCTATTAATTGATTCATTAAAGTATTTTTTACAAAAACATTGTTCCAGTCATACATCTAATGTCTTGTTAAGTGTATTATTTAGGATAACAACTAAAAATGATCATAGAAATGTTCTGATTTTTTTCTAGGCAGATTTTATGTCATATTTACAGTTCACTGATATCTGAAATTGACACGTAGGCTGCTTTGTTTTAGACGGAGAGCTGCATGTAGCCCGCGGGCAGCAACTGATCCATATGTGATCCAGCCTATCCATACCAACCTTCTACACTTTAACAACTCTTAGTCATGTAAAAAACATTTAAGTTAATCTTTCATTTTTGTGTTTTGCTATTTTTCTAATCTTTAAATTGTAAACCTTTTTCCACAGCAAACGCAAATCTGCCTCTTATTGAGGCCTGGCTTCATGGTATGGTACAGAGTCTACAGTTGGAAAGAGCTTTTGTTTTAAGTTTTATTGTAAAAAAAAAAAAATGTAGTTCAACTTTCCAAAAGTAAAATAACTATTGAGTAGCTATTAATTGTTTAATAGAAAAACGAATCGGACATATTCTGTTGTTTAGCACATGCAAGTCAAAATAATACATTGTTAAAATACTAATTTAGTCTTAAAATTTTCTAGCACATGTTGTGGCCTATTCATCATATACAGATGAAAAAGTGAATTAAGTTTGTTTGGAGTGCACGTGCCTCACAGCAAGAAGGTCGCCAGTTCAATTCCCGGGTCAGGCAGGGCCTTTCTGTGTGAAGTTTGCATGTTCTTCCCGTGCATGCATGGGTTCTTTCCGGGCACTCCGGCTTCCTCCCACAGACCAAAAAAAACATGCTCATTAGATTAATTGGTCACTCTAAATTGCCCTTGGGTATGAGTGTGAGTGTGAATGGTTGTCTGTCTCTATATGTTGCCCTGCAATCAACTGGTGACTGGTTCAGGGTGTACCCTGGATAGGCTCCAGCCCCCCCGCAACCCCAAAAGGGGTAGTCGGTATAGAAGATTAATGAATGAATGTTTGTTTGGTTCAGAAATTGCAAAAAATCAAACATACTGAAAAATATCTCAAAAACTTTGCTGTATTGTTTAAAGGGAGAGCAGAGATTGTTATACCTTTTGAAACTAGCCATGGTATTAAAATTGTAATGTAGATCAAGATTATTATAATGTAATATTTTCCTTTAAACTAATGTAGAGTAAGATGTGCTCCTGGTTCTTTGTGAGGCTGCAGTGTCGCCTGCTTTTCTCTAAATCTCCAGCAGGGAGCACTCTTGGCATATAAACTCAAGCCCTCCCTCAAAGTCTCACAAACCAGATGTGTAATATTCAAAGACATAAATATCAAGTTGAATAAAAGTATGTAATCATTAAAAAAAAATAGATTTATCTTTTTTAGACACAAATTTGCTTTTAGATTGTAGTTTAAATGGATGTGTTTTATTTGACTATTAATGGAACTAAGCAACATATACTGCTTGTTTATACTCTGCACTCACATTTGTTTATTTTAATACAAGCCAAAGGATTCAACCCCAAGCATTCACATTTAGTAAGGCCTATAAAAATTGTTTTTCCTCTCTGTCCATCCGTCCATCTCTCATTAAAACTTAATGAAACACCATCTCCATCCAAGACACAAACACAGACCTCCAGTCACCATCTGAGCCACACACACATAGACATACGTGCACACACACACACACACAGGGACGCACTCACAGGCCTACTTCTGAGTGACACAAATCCCAGCTCAGATGACGCATAGAGAAGTTAGACGATGCCACAACGGTGATTTTATGTAAGACATTTTTTTCTGTACGTTTCCCCTCTCTCTCTGTCTTTCTCTTTATGTCTGTCTCTCTCTCTCTGACTGGGTTTTTGACAGTTTGGAAAGTTTGAAGTCATGGTTTTTAATCAGGGCCTTGCGGCTGGGCTCTGAGTATGGCGTGGCGTGGCATGATGGCTCAGTTTAAAGATGTGGGTCTGGGTTGGGGCCAAGCCTGGGTGGCACAGCTTGTAAGAGGGGGAGGCGGTGGGTGAAACCATGAGGGAGAGAAGGAGAACTGAAAGAAAGAAAGAGATGTAGGGAGAATTTACACAAACTGCAACCAAAGCCCAGAGTTGAGGTGACCCTGGACCTCTAAAGACCTGAACAGGCTTCATTTACATGAGCTGATTATGTGTGGGCATGCATGTGTGCATACAGTATGACTTTGGTTGAAAAAGATTTAAACAGTCACACGACCACAGACACTCAATGTTTGATAATTGTGGGGAAATGTTTTAGGGAGATGGATTAATCAAAATCATCCTGCAGGTTTTAGTCTGAATAGTTTACCACCATGCCCTGCTGCTAATGTGTGTGAAATAAGCAAATACATTTCCCCCTACTGTGGCAATCATGACTAAATGAACCATTATGAATTTAAACAATATTTTCTTTCAAAATACAGGGACAAGAAGACTCAGTTAAATGAAGAAGATAAAGTGAGGGAGTTTGAAGTAAATGAAGTAAATGATCAAATTTTATGTAATTTAACTTTCTATAAATATTTTGCATGCTGCTACTTATCAGCATCACTTATTCACACATTCCAAGGCAAACCCAATGATGAATGAATGTGTTTTTACAATAGTGCTGACTTACAGACGACAGCATCGAGGGCACAAAAACTCAGATGCATACAAATGAAACGATCAGAGAGGGCAGGGGGCCGCAGCAATAAAGGCATCAAAAGGAAAAGTTTCTTTACATTAAAAAATGAAAGGGCAGGACCTACAGTGAAGTTGATTAAAGGGGGGAAAAAGCTATATTAATTGTAAAATATTTCATGATATTAAAAGCAAAACCATTGGACCATGGATAGTCCAGTGCATGTATCCGTGTTCCCTTTGTAGAGAGATTTTTGTCTTTATCGCAGGGGAGTAAGGGTTCAACCTAATGTGTCTCTTTATGACATATCACTGTACACTTTCTCTCCATAGTTTTTGGTACTATTATACTGTCCTTTTCTATTAAATAAAATCATAGAGAGCTTAAAAAAAAGCAAAACCAGTTGAAAACATTGGACTACATCACTGACTTGTTGACAATATTCAGTGTTCTCAGCAGAATCAGAAAAACATCTAAACAGAAGGGTTGTAATTGTTTTTTTTTTTTTTTTTTTTTAGAAAGTATTAGATTTTTAGTATTTTTAGTATTACTGTTAGGTCAGATCAGCGGCTAACAACGTTTATTCTTATGGTCTGCCAGTTGTCCCTAAACGGGGATGAGCCGACATCCTCTCTTTTATGGTTAGCTTTGTTGTCCAAAGGCGACATTAATGCAAATTTTTTTCATTCATAAATCCAGTTAAATAGGAACATACATAGTCTCCTAGCAAACACTTTTTGAAAAGGGTTTGCTTCAACTCTATCAACTTTCAGTTCATAGTTGTAAATCTAAATTTGACAGCCTCAAAGCAAAAAGATTCCAGCCTATCCAGCTATTTATAAAATATTAAATGTACTTAATCTCTAACTTATTTAAGTTTGTCTCAAAATGACTACAATTTGTCAGTCTTTATCCCCTAGGTTCTCATTTGTTTCTTATTTAGTAGGACCTAGAGATGGTAAGTGATTAGAATACATTTATACATATGCCATTTTTGATTCTGCTTATTTTTGCAAGACACATAAAATCTAGTGTAAGAAATTTATGAGGGAGTCATCAAACAGAAGGGCCTGCCTTTGGCATTATATCCATCAGTAAAGCACCAAAGACACCCATAGAAGTAACTGCTGTCTTGAAATGTTTTAGTTAAGATAAACCTCTATTGATCCCTCTTTGGTGAAATATTGATATTATTATCTTAGCAGTTAATTTTATGTGTAGAGGCTCACTGATGTTGACAAGAAATCTTGTTGCAACCATCATGAGAACAGGGCAGCATTGGCTGTATGGAGCTGCAAGAAAGTACTTAAATGGACACATAAGAAGCTTCAGCTTTAGCATGAGGCACCACATCTCAATCGGTTTGTGGATTGGAGGGATACACCAACCCTCAGTTACTATTTTGTGCACATGAATAGCATTTATTCTGTTACAAAAAAGGCCATAAATAACTCTGGTAGCTGTAAAAGCACCTGCACAGGCTGAAAAGTATCATCCATGTGTGGGAAACACTGGAGTTTCTGAAACTGTGGACTCCCACGTGGAGTTCATTTTTCTCCACGGTCAGTTTTTTTTCTGTCCTGACCATCAGTTCTTCAGCAGGTTGTGCTGCCCTCTCACCTCACAGCAAAAGATCTGTTCGACTTTCTGCACGGTTGGCTCTTAACCATCAATTTACTGTCCAGCCAGACTAACAGAATCCTTAAAATGTGAAGCAGTTTTTCACTGTGTCTAAAAAGAGAGCTTTGCTTGTGTGTTAACAGAAAACAGGTAATCAAACTTTAGCTGAGAGGACTGTTTAGAAAGACGTTTCAGACGTATGAAATCATTGTGGCTTTATAAATCTTCTTTTAGTTGTTCTACTGTAGTTGTAGTTGACAAAGCCTTAAAATCATTTCTACTAAGTCTTAGTCAGTGAGAAAAACCCATTAAATTTTGGTCATTATTTTACTCAACCTGTATATATATTTCGTCAGTTTAAAATTGTTTAATTTTTCAAGATGTTAAGGAAATTACCCTGTATTTCATTCATGTTAATGCATCATTCTTACTGTAATTAGTTCAAATTAAACTACTAAAAATGCTGACTTTTCTGCGATGCAGGACTTTTACTTGTGGTGGAATATTTCCTTGCTAGAGTTTGTTGATATCAATACTCATATTGATGCTCCTTAAAGATTTTGTATTATTTGGGAAAAGATGAGACAATATGTTTAACATTGAACTTGTATACCTGTTTTAAATTGCAAGGAAATTACACTTATTCCTCCCAAAAACATCTAATATTTCATGGTCTTTGAATGTCAGCCCATTTCTAACAAGGGTCGGGTGTTGGTTTTTTTGTTTTTCTTTCCCAACAATTGTGCCAAATCATCCAATCATCTCACTGCTCATCCCTTTAGGGGTCACAGGGGTCTGGAGCCTTTCCCAGCTGACATCAGGTGAGAGGTGGGGTACACCCTGGACCCAGCAGATTGCAGGGGCCGCATAGAGACAGACAACCGTTGGCACACACATCAACACATAAGTGCAATTTACAGTTACCAGTTAACTTAACAAGCATGTTTTTGGTCTGTGGAAAGAAGCTGGGGTGCCTTGAGAGAACCTATACATGCACAGGGAGAACATGCACATTCCTCACAGAGAGGCCCTGACTGACACAGGGATCAAACTAGCTGTCTTTTGCTGTGCCTCCAGGTGCCACATCTGTACTTTTAAAACAGTGCAGCGCCTAAATGATTCCTAAATCAAAACTGTTTAGAGAAAAAACACGACTAATCATGTTGACAGTTCTCACAGTACTTGTAACACTGCCTCTGATGTCTGTTTCTTTAGTCATAGGGGAAACTTGGAGCAGAGAAAGCAAAGAAGATTAAGCGTTCAGTGTGATAGGAATTGGACTTGTTGCTCCATGACCATTTATACTCATATGTTTTGTTAATAATTTCAACTCTGGTGTTTTTATGTACAAAAAGAGTTTTTCCGATGAGGCTAATGCATATTTTTATGTGTGCGTATCTGTGTGTGTCGTGCCAGTGCCACATTAGAGAAGCCTTTTAAGTCATGTCGGCCTCCTCCTACTCCTCTGCATAGTGCGTGTGTCGTGGTCTTCGCAACAGTTAACCTCCCAGAATCCCTGCGTACTCTGTCTGTATGTCTTTGTGTGTGTGTGCGCCCCAATATGAATGTGTGTATAGTGATGTTGGGTTATTCCCAGTGCGTGGGATCCCAAAAATCCTGTGAGATTTCTTCTTCGTCTTCTTGTTTCCTCCTCTCTTTCATATCAGAGTCTTGCATTCTTAGTGATTAATACAAAAGAGACCCCAAAATGATGAATACTGTCAACTTTGCTGTGTGTGACTCAGTTTGGTTGTCACCTCCATGCTGCTATGATAAATCTGCAGCTCTAGTGCTGTAGATGACAAATGTGGGGCCTGGTCTACATTTCTTCATCTTTCCTTACTCACACACACGCACATGCAGGTCTTTGATAACAATGCCAATCCCTCCAAGCATGCGGTTGCTCATTTCAGCTCCACCAGCACCTACTGTGAATTAGTTTCTGACTACAAGGTTAGCTAACACTTTGATCCTCACCAAACAGAGCACATGCTAGCACATTATTGCTGTGACACACAGAGCCATTGTGCTTTATGCGGTCACCCCAGGGGGCAGAGGACAGTGTGTACATCTTTTATTTGCTTTCAGTGTCTTTACAACTCTTCTCTCCACATGCTCGATAGTAGCCACCTACTGTGAAATAATACAACATGTTTAAGCTAATGAAAGTCTCAGCGGTCTACCAGCCTTCATTAAGACTATGTTATCTCTATTCCACAAACACATCAGCACATTACTCTCACCTGAACTATTTCACTCTACACTAAGTCCATAAAAGCAATTATGCTGTTGCTAACAAGGCACTCGGGCAGAGACTACTCTATGACAACGTTTTTATTAGCTTCAACAGTTAGCTATATAGCAATAACTGGCCTTAATTTTAGTTTGGGAAGGTCAAGAGTTTCTGTTTTCGTGCAGTAATAGGAGAGGTAGATTTCATATCTCAAAAAACAAGTCATCCACCACACACAGCTCTAAAAACAATTATAAATGATTTATGAAGTAACTATAAGTTGCATTTCTGCAAAAGTGTCAACAAAAATATACATTTTTTGAATTTTTATTTTAATAATGACAGAGTATGTTGCTTATCTTAAATACTTAGGGATCCACTGTCCAATGCTCCTTTTTATGCCCTTCAATGCCAAACCAACATCATAACAGTCATCAAACATTATTCGAGCCTTTTACAGCAGTTTCAAGTAGCAAGACCACACATTTACAACTATCAACTCAAACCAAAAAGAGCAGTACACAGAGAAAACTATTACACATTAAGGTGGATTGGCTCAAGAACCCTGGTCTAAGGATTTTTTTTTTCTGAACAATTAAAAATATTGGGAGTAAAAAAGCAAAAGGTAGATTTTCTTAATTTGTAGTGAACCTGCAGGACTCAAAGCATAGATTTGTCAGTAGAACAAGTTTAGTGTTCCAGTTCAACACTGATTTATACAAGGTGGTGTAGGTCCAGTAAGGCATTTGAGATGCGAAGACATGGGTGTTTATCATACTTATATTACAGAGAGGACCAGCAAACTTCAAATTAGTCTGAGAGCACATTGATAGCCGCAGAATCAGGGTAGTGTCTGTAGTTTATATCTAACACTGCACAGCACAACACAACACAACGTAATCTAACATGGGCATAAAGGCCACCTCAGTAACATACGAGTGCTATACGAAGGTGACTTGTATATGTGGGCTAGACACTGTTTGCTCTACTGAGAGTCATCCTACTACAAACACCAAAAGTGGTCTTGTAAACCCACCAGGGGGTCATGTGACACAAAAGAAAGGGGATTTAGAGATGCCCCCATTAAAATAAAAAAAGAAACTATCAAGATTTCAATGGTGTACAATACAGTTAATTTAATTTGGCGTAAAATGTGGTTGTTAGATGAGATTTATTATGAAAAAACAGTGGTGTATGAAACTATAAATATTTATTTAGTTCCTAAGCTACCACAAGGGATAGTGGGGGTCCCCAGTCAATGGAGTGAAGCTGAAGAATTAGGGAGCCCCTGCACCTCAGGACAATTGAAGATAGTTGTCAGTTCTTTAAAACAAAACTGTGTCATTTGGACTCTGACAGATATTGGTTTATATACAATATAAACAACATAAAAACTAAAAGACCAACAACCGACCTTTGAGGAACACCTTTGCTTGTAGTTGTTGGATGAATATATTTTAAGTTACACAATAATTCTTTTACTATTCAGTTTGTGATCTATTCTTAAAATGTGCCACTAAAATTCCCATAAGACAGTCCTTTTTGGCGAAAAGTGATATTGTGTGATATTTGTATTTTATAGAGTAGGAATCTACAGCAAATGACTAACATAGCTCCTGTTTCCATGCTCTTTTACTTGTACTTAGAGTTTGCAACGTCAGTTTCCCTGAGTGAAATCTTACATTGTATTATGTAATGCATAAGCGGAAGAAGCCAAGTGTGTGAACTATCAGAGCAAGATTCACTCCCAGACATACAGAGTGTTTGCAGCCCTACTATCTCAGGCTGTTTACTTTGCTACCATCTGGCCCCTGTTTTGCCGTGATAAACAGCTCAGCAGTGGAAGAGCGATGCCACACCATGACATCCATGTATTTTGCACTGATGCACTCATATCCCACCTTGAACTGGTAAAACAAAGAGGTAATATGTTTGTCGAGTAGGTCTGGTGGCAAGTTCTAATATTTGATCGTGGAAGCAGTGAGTGTGTGTTATACCTAGAACTTGTGGAGTAAGATACTGAACCCCAAACTGTGCTGAAGTCATTGCCATTGATGTCAGAGTGAGAGTGTAAATGGCTTTGATGAGATCCTGTGTGGTAAATTTACACCTTGCATGGCAGCGTCTACCAATTGTTTGTGACTGTGTGTATTTATGGCTGAATATGGGGCAGAGTTACATGCCAGAGCTAATACTTAACACTTACTAGCTCTGGTGAAATGTGTCTGGTGTGTCTAAAAAAATTGATAACACTGAATTATTGTCTGAGTTCTCACTGACAGTAATATCAGCAGGTTTCTGGCATGACACTTGAGGAGAGCCTGACAGAGAATATGAAATGGAATAACAGAGCTGTTTTAGTTTCATTCTTGTTTTAAGACTTTAATACTTTTCGCTTCCAGACAATTTCACACATACAGATAGTTTGTAGATGTCTGTGTGTGTATATGCATTAACAAACACCTTAACACATTTTGATGCATGTGTGTGTACTTGCCCACTATGAGCCAGTGTGCCTACATACCTGCTGGGTGGTGCTGAATTGACTGGGCCCGGTCAGCATGCGTAAGCAGCCAGGGGAAGATTGAGGCAGCCAGATGCGGCCGCTCTGGGCTACCGAGGATATCATTACTCTGGGTGTGTAGCCGGCAAAAACAGGAGCCCCCAAGCAGAGTTTCATCAAGGTGGACCCCTGTCTGTGGGCAGGGGGAGGATACCAGTTAACCTGTCGTCCTGCGGCGAGGAGCGGTATTAAGCGGCAGGTGGAAAAAGAAAGCATCCCGTGACTAGAATGAGGTGGAGAGAGGAAAGTGTGCAGATACTTAGAGCAGAGCAGGCAGACGCTCACACTGTGGAAGATTGTCTCTTTTGATTTCCCTTCCCTGCTTCTTTTGCAGCATAACAGGAGACCCTGTAGTGCCTCTGTCTGTGTGTGTTTGCATGAGCATTTTACATAAAGTTATATGGGCCTTTTTACACAGAAACCCTGGAAAATCAAAGAAAGTTTAGGACCAGGTAACCTGACACGCTATGGCAACAGTCAATAGAAAGTGTTTGGGTAGAGCAGAGCCTTTCAATAACTTATCTGGCAGGTGATTGGATCTGTCAATAACATTCATTACGGGCCAATCAGATAATGGAGTAGGGAGGCGCTACTGTTGCAGTGTAAAGTACAAAACTTGCCACTTTGAAGAACAAACTCACCAAAACATGTCAAAAGGGGAGCAAAAATATCCTTTCTATTGAGAAATGCTTTCAGTGTTGTCATTTGTTTTTCATTTAATAAAGAAATGCAGTCCAAATCTGATAAAATGGCTATTGAAGCTGTTAGCATTTTGCTAATCTCTGTACGAACAGTCACTTCCTGATGTCATTATGCTTATAGCTCCCACCTCTCCCTGCTTTAAAGAAAGCTGATTGGGCCGTGCCGCTTTAGGCCAAGCATAACTGTTGTAGATTGTAGCTGGGCAAGATGGATCTGCCTGATTATAGACAGTAAATCAGGCAGATCCAGCTGCACTGCAAGGTTAGGACCAGGTTGCCCCTTACATATATATGACTCACATTTTCCTTTCCTGCATTAGACTTTTACTGTCAGACAGAAGGAGAGTCTCAGAAGAACAGATTGAGATGAAAACCTAGCTCCTTGAGGATCCGGCTCTCAAATTTAAAACCCATAAATCAGTAACATTTGATCTTATTGAAAGTGTTAAATGCCTTGTGGGATCTCATAAAGTGCCTATATTATGCTTTTTCAAGTCTTAAATACCCCTTGGTGTGTTTTGCATGTCTCCTTTGCATGACAAGAGTACTTCTCTGCATGAGGCAAAAAGTCACTTTCTATGGGATGTTGACTAGACGGAGTTATAAAATATATGGAAATATATCCGTGGATGTATAAAAAAGTCCATCTCGTGTGTCAGGTTTGTTGATTGTGATCCTAACGCAAAAACCTCATGAAAAATGTGGGCTAAATAATGGATGACTGAAATCCTGACTCCAACATCGTTAAAAAAATCTGATGACTGTGCTCCTGGACTCAACATTTGACCAAATAATTCAAATACAAACAAAAAAAAACATTTCAGTGGCCCTGACCCAAATTCCTCCGCTTAAGAGGTCCTGAATCAAAACTTACCAAAACGTTGAGTGACTTTGGTCTTTTTGGGTCAAGTTTAACCAAAAAATTAGACCCCAGTCTAGTGCTGGGAGGTATCTAATAATTTTTTGAAAAATATTAATATACTGTGTATATGATGTAGTTGTTGATGAGCTAAAAAAGTATTAATTGGGCCACCATTTGGGATATTTCACTTGACTCTGTATTTGGCATTAACCTGTGTTTTTTATTATTTGTCAGGAACAAAATATTGAGATACAGTATATATTGAATATTGTCATTCAGAAAAAAATATTGCTTTTAAATTTTGGTCCATATTGCCCAGCCCTATCCCATTAAAAACTAGATTACTGCTTTCCTGATGCGTACTTTGTCAATGTAAATGATTTGCGTTCACACTTAAAGGCCATTTTTGAGAAGTCTCAGGAGTTTTGCAAAGTGAAAAGCATCTCTCGTTCATCTTTCCCCCAAAGCCTTACTGCAGTGTAGCTTTTGCCTCATTTTAACCACAAAGAAACGCATCTCTGAAAATTTCCACTCAAAGGAAATATCAGAGATATTTTTGGTATGGTATTTGACAGAACAAGTTGATCCATGGCTGCTGGCAACAGTATCAGCAGTATCTGTATACGGGAATTGGACCGTCTTCCCTCCTCAGTGAGGTAACCCATAGGCCATGAATCACACTGCCTTGCTCCAGAGTTCTGTGGTCCCCGGGGTTGACAGTTTGACCGCTCTTCAATGTGGTCGCTCTCCTCTCTGCTCTCGCTCCTCCCATCCCCATCGCCACACATTCCAACCACCAGACCAGTCACATAAGGTCAAGAAAATAGAATAGAGTTGAACAGAATAGATGTTTGTAATTTATCCCCCCAATGCTGGTCAGCAAGTCCAGTGGCTATGTGACATCATGAAGCATTTGTAGATTAAAGACCGCAGTTTGTGCATTGCCATGTAGACTTATGGATGTTGAAAAGCATGGAGAGAGACAAAGAGCATTTCTGTCAGTTTTTCTCTTTTACTGCTTGCCTGTTTTGGCAGCTCAGACATGAAGCTCTGCTGGCAGTCTGCCCGTCTGATTCCTCTCTGGTCTCGCCTCCATACTGGTGGGTCACGGGTGTTTGGATCACTACAGCTGTCTGTTAACCACCGACTTGGACTGGGCTTCACCGGCATGTGTTTGATTTAGCTAGGTCATTTATTATACACACACACAGCATGAAAATTAAAGTCATATATCAGAAGACTTCAACTTGGAGGCATGAGAGAAACAAAATACTCAGATAGGATGAGGGAAGGATGCACAGAAAGACCGTGGTACCAAATATCTACACCGCAAAGCATGTGTGTGCAGCAGTTAGGGGTGGGAATAGCCAGTGGCCCCATGCTACGATATTATCATGATACTTGAGTCCATTCTGAATAATTAATTCCGAATTAAAAAAACATCAGGCAACCGTGGCCAATGTCTGTGTTTACATCCAAAAAGAAAAAGATGACAAAATTCTCTGGAAGTCAGTAAGAAACATATCTCAGCACATTCATGTAATTACAGTTTTATTAAAAACAGTAGTAAAACTCACATAATGATGTCTATGTTTAGCAAATTAATGCAACCCCCTCTGCTTTGCTCAGTGTTTCTTTAACTTCTAGCTTCACTGCTCTGTAGAGCTTTGGTGCTATTGTCATTAAAATAATACTAAGAGATGGCACATAGTTGGGCTCCAACTCCAATTGGGCTGAGGATGTCAAGTGCTAGCTGGTTTATCCACAGGGTTAGCTTAGCATTAGTGTAGCTGTCTTCGGCTTTTGCTTTCCCTGGGTGGTGCCTTGTGTGGTGAGTCCACTGTGTTTTATTTGTACGTATCACTCATGACAAACCCTGTGTCATGTCCATCTGCCTTTCAAAAGTTTCAAGTAAGTCCACAAAGTGGGTTTAAGTACCAACGGTGCATTCTTTTTGACTCTGTCGCCTGTGTAACCATGTTTGTTTACCAGCATCAAAGTTTAATGGAGCGTTTTGCTGGCAGAAGAATACATAGCACCTATGTCACATCACTCACCAGTTTTAAACACAGGAGCTATGTTGAGGAAAAATGAATCGCCTTAAAGGTTCTTACAGTAGCGTCTAGGCGGTCCATCATAGTTTCTTGTGCAGTTTTACCCTAAAAGTGGGGTTAGTACAAGGCTTTTGATGGCACCACTTTCTGCTGTGTTCCCCAGGAAGGTTTGTTGTTTACTCAGTTGTCAGTTGTTTACTTTCACACATACAACCTGGGTAAAGTCAGGATAATTTTTGTGTTTGCTTTTTTCTTTGCAAGGGTGAATGGGGTATCAGGGACATAAAGTCTATTTGCCTGCCATTGAATCAGAAAGGTAGAGTAAACCCAGCCATGATGCACCACGTATGGTAGGAATAAAAATAACGTAACAAAGTTTATCCAAAAATTAGAGCTGTATTTATAGCTTTTAAAGTGTAGCAGTGAGTTTAACAAAAGCTTAGACGAGTGATAAATGGACAGTTCATCCAGTGCACGATCGCCCCTTGAGCAAGTGGTTTTAACAGTGCCCCGGGCCTCACTCCAGCTGAGTTAAACACACCCCGATGTGTGTGTGTGTGAGTGAAAGAGAGACATGACACGTCTGAGGGGGTGATGTAGTCACTTCCTCCCAGTGGACTGAGTGACTGTTGTCAGCTTGACCCTGCTCCAGTTAACCCCTCGCCACCCCTGGCACTGCAGGCGAGGGCCCCAAGTGTGTGCTTGAAAGACAACTAATGTGTGTATGTGTAGCGTGGGCTGGCAGACCACAGGTGTCTGGTCATGGTGTCAGAGTGTTAAGGGGTCTTCTGAGACCCCCCCAACCCCTCCTCCTTCATCACTGACTCTTAGCATCTGTTTTTGGAGGGAGGGAGCAGCAGAAAAGAGGAGGAGAGGTTTGCGAGGGTTACCAACACATACCCTTAAGGCTGTGGGGCCTTTTGGAGGGGGCCAGTAGCTGACAAGCAGGTGCCTATGTTGACAGTAACCCTTCGTACTTGAACCCCACCTTCCCCCCCAGAAAACACACACACTGCACACACTTCAATAAATCCTGCAGACTCAGGCATAATTGCAGAGCCTGATTGGAGGGAATGCAGAGGGAATCCCCTTGTACTCAAACACTCATCATTGGATCTTTCTCTTGAGGTCAAAGGTGGGAGAAAGAAAGGAGAGCGCATGCAACTTTGACATTTCCTGCTTTGTGTATGTGTGCGTGTGTTTGAGTGTGTGTCACCGACGAAAGTTTATCTAAAAAAGCTGGGCAATACAGTTTTACTAAATACAATTTTATTTTTGATACAAAGATAGATGGTAAGACAAGATCATTTATGTCAAAATAGTATGTTAATTTTTTAATCTGAAAATTAAAGAAATAGATGCCAGGCCTATTTCTCAGTCAAAGATTGTTTACAGTATGAACCACAAACAGTAACATGCTTATTGACCAAAATATGATGTTTGAATTTTTAATCTTTAATGGCAAATTGTTATTTATTTTATGTAGCTTTTTTTTTTTTAATTAAGGCATAATATGCTGCACATGAACAGTGCATAGGGCCTCATCATCTGTAATGGGCCTCACTTTTCTCTTTTTTTTCCCTACTTATTTAACTCTGGTCCTTATGATAGATTTTTACTGTGCATCCAGTATTGTACAGATATAAGGATTTAATTGGGATCCCATCCTCGCATATTAATGCCTTTCTAAGGCCTTATTTTGCTTATTGTCATAAAAATGCTCTGAATATTGTTATGTTAGTATATGTTTTTAGTAAGCATCTAAGCAAAGAGACATACTTTGGTTTATTACCTATCTTCAAAAATGTCCTTCACTGGGGCAGCCACAGACACTCAGCAGTGCAAAGGTGTGAGCTTTTGTATAAAACATGGAACTGCCCCTTAAGAATGGACTTGTAAGACATGGGTTTATTTGTCTCTGAATGGACATCCACTCATTCTCCTCTGTGTGTGTCAGTGTGTGTATCATAGATTGTGTCCTGGGGCTACAGTGTGCAATAGAAGAACAAGTGGGTTCTGAGAAAAACAAGCAGCAGATCCAGTTTAGCTGTGCACATAAAATGACATTGGCATTTATGCAGAAGGTTACCTTTGAAATTTAAATCTATGATGCAGAAGGAGAAAATATTGTTATATAAATTTTCCTAATATCATTCAGCTCTTGTCAGTACATTTTCCCTTAACTGTGCGGTGTGAACTCTCCAATTAGCACACTCTTAGTCCCGTAAGTGACCAGAGGCAGCCCTGACCATGTCATCAAAAATAAAGTCCTAAACCCTCAAAATTGGAGACAAACTCCTACAAACTGTCCAAATTACACAACATTTAGGAAGCGGGTGGAGTTTCCCACCTCCTTGTTAATTCCACACACTTCTCCAATTGTTGCCAAAGTTTTGTGTAATTTTGACACTGCTATCTCTGTCTTTTGTTTAGAAATATGACCAGAGATCATTTAAAATCTGCACTTTTTGTTATCACCAATCATTAAGGAACACACATTTCAAACAAATATCACTGGTTGTTCTTGTGCAGTTTAGGCAGCGTTTGTCTGCAATTTATGAACAAAAACGTATGCAGTCTAGGTGTCTAGGACTCATGTTTTAGTTGTGATACAGAAAGTCATCTGAGTTTGACTAGAATCATATAAAGATTGTACATTTTATTTTTCAAACAATCATTGAGGTATTTCCTGCAGTGCTTTATATTCAAGGCAGCCCCCTTGACAAAATCCTCTGTCCACCTCAATGAGCATCCTCTTGTATATTCATTCATAGTTAAAATGACATTTTAAGTTTTGTAAAGACTTCTGATTGTGGCCAAATTTTAGCCAAAGGCAGTCCTGCATTGTTTTCAAACATATCATGTTCAGCATGTGTTCCTATAACTGAAAATTGTAAGAAATTTGAACCCTGATGTCTCAGTGAATTTCTCATTAGTGTGACACATTTCTCCGTAAGGTGTAGTTTATACTACTTATATGCAGGTAGAGGTGCCTCAGTGAAAAGGAGCTCAGTATGACTAGGAAAAAAGAAGCATGACCCCCACCCCCACCCCATTCACTGACATTTTTTCAGAGGGCAACACTACATTTTTTATGTCTTATTTTAAAAATCAAGATATATGCTTTGTATTGTTATTCAGCTGAAACTATTGAAAAATGGTTTTGGTTCATGATTCCCAGCCCTGATGTTCACACATACAACAGCCAAAACACTTGTATGTGCAACACTTGTTACCTGTTATTATTTATGTCCCTTGACAATGTTTACCTTGTATATCTGTGCAGTAAAATATGCAACTTTTATGCTTCAGACTTTTATGTCCTTTAAAAAGAAACACAAGTGCGTGTGTTTGTAAATGAAACCCATTTGGACCAAATGTCAGTTAGTCAGGTGTACCGGTGCTTGTCTGGGAATGATTATTTTGCTAAGAAGTGGGGGGAGGCAGCACACAGCAGGAGGTCGAGGAAAATTGGAACAGCTGTTGATTAACATGAGTGCTCTCTATTTTCTTTTTTTTTCACTCTCTCAGTAGAGGAGGAAGAGGAGGATGAAGAGATGATGGAGACAAAGCCAGGCCCTGAGTCGGAGCAGCAGGATGAAGATGACAACAGGGAAACCAAAGAGGGTATGAATGGATGATGGGTACCAGTAAAACTAAATCTGAATAAAACTTCAGAGTAACTCCCCAGACCAGAAGTAAAAAAAAAAGTCAACACTGGGAACAATTTATACATGACTGATATGATTTAGTTTGCTTACCATGGCTAAAGTTTGCATTGCTTACCACACATGCTATGGGTATTCCTTAGAGGTTTTTCAAAAAAGACGTCAAAAGTGAAAACAAGACTCAAGATATTTCCTAAGGTTTGTTGGCTCATAAATGAACATTAAGAACTACAGAACGGTGTCCATAAATCTACATTTGCTGATGTTTTGTATAGTGAAAACAACCAGGATGTTGTCCATTACCAAGTTCTGGTGGACCTGCTCAGGTTGACAGGTTGTAGTTACAAAGCCTAGAAACAGAGGGTGACAGCTGGTGACCAAAATCACAAATCTACCTTAGACCGTCTCCTTCCAGATGCACCTACAGTATAACACAAAAGAGATTACACCCCTCACATTTCTGCAAATATCTTATTATATCTTTTCATGGGACAACAGTGAGGAAATGACGCTTTGATACAATGTACAGTAGTGAGTGTACAGCTTGTATAACAGTGTAAATTTACTGTCCCCTCAAAGTAACTCAACACACAGCTATTAATGTCTAAACTGCTATCAACAAAAGTGAAAGTATCCAAATTGGGCCCAAAGTGTCAATATTTTGTGTGGCCACCATTATTTTTCAGCACTGCCTTATCCCTCTTTGGCATGGAGTTCACCAGAGCTTCACATTTTGTAACTGGAATCCTTTTCCACCCCCCTATGACCACATCACGGAGCTGGTGGATGTTAGAGACCTTGCGTTCCTCCACTTTCCCTCTGAGGATGCCCACAGATGCTCAACAGGGTTCAGGTCTGGAGACATGCTTGGCCAGTCCATCACCTTTACCCTCAGCTTCTTTAACAAGGCAGTGGTCGTCTTGGAGGAGTGCTTTGGGGTCATTGTCATGTTGGAATACTGCCCTGTGGCCCCTTTTCCAGAGGGAGGCAATAATACACTGTTTCAGTATGTCACTGTACATGTTGGCATTCATGGTTCCCTCAATGAAGTGTAGCTCCCCAGTCCCAGCAGCACTCATGCAGCCCCAGACCATAACACTCCCACCCCCATGCTTCACTGTAGGCAAGACACACTTGTCTATGTACTTTTCACCTGGTTGCTGCCACACATGCTTGACACCATCTGAACCAAATAAGTTTATCTTGGTCTCATCAGGCCAAAGGACAAGTACAAGTAATCCATGTCCTTAGTCTGCTTGTCTTCAGTAAACTGTTTGTGGACTTTCTTGAGCATCATCTGTAGTAGAGACCTCCTTCTGAGACGACAGCTGTGCAGACCAATTTGATGCAGTGTTCAGCGTATGGTCTGAGCACTGACAGGCTGACCCCCCACCCCTTCAACCTCTGCAGCAATGCTGGCAGCACTCATACGTCTGTCTCCCAAAGACAAACTCTAGATATGATGCTGAGCACATGCACTCAAGTTCTTTGGTAGACCATTGCTAGGTCTATTCTAGGTGGAACCTGTCCTGTCATGACCCAAAAGCACAGACGACCACTGGCTTGTTAAGGAGGGTAAAGGTGATGGACTGGCCAAGCATGTCTCCAGACCTAAACCCTGCTGAGCATCTGTGGGGCATCCTCAGAAGGAAGGTGGAGGAGTGCAAGGTCTCTTAACATCCACCAGCTCCGTGATGTGGTCATAGGGGGATGGAAAAGGATTCCAGTTACAAAATGTGAAGCTCTGGTGAACTCCATGCCAAAGAGGGATAAGGCAGTGCTGAAAAATAATGGTGGCCACACAAAATAATGACACTTTGGGCCAAATTTGGACACTTTCACATAGGAGTGTACTCACTTTTGTTGCCAGCAGTTTAGACATTAATGGCTGTGTGTTGAGTAACTTTGAGGGGACAGTAAATTTACACTGTTATACAAGCTGTACACTCACTACTGTACATTGTATCAAATTGTATCCTCACTGTTGTCCCATGAAAAGATATAATAAAATATTTGCAGAAATGTGAGGGGTGTGAGATACTGTAAGTCCACTGGAAGGTTGGCTGTGGCAGGGGGCTGTGTTTTAAGTCTTAAAGAGCCCATATTATGCCTTTTTGAGTTGTATTTGCACTTGAGTGTGTTTAACATGGCTCCCTAAGGTGATAGAGCACCTTTATGAACAAAACAAGCATTAGGACTTTTACCTCCAGTAGCTCATTGAAATTGCTTGTTCCTCTGGCCTTTCTGAATAGACTTAACAGTGTGATGTTCTACCATTGTTTCTTCACTGGTTTGAGCCCTTTGGCCTAGGGTAGTAAGTCCAGTGCAGAGACGGTAGAATGAATGCAGACTTAAAACCTGTGTAAATCCTCCAACAATCGGCTCCTGTCCGCAGTTTGAAAGGGTCTACTCGGCATTTCGACCTGGGTCGACTTACCCTGCAAGCGACATGGGTTTTTATTGGCTCATCTCCGACCGGCTTCAGTATGAACATCACACCCAGGTCAAGCTGCTAAGTTACGGATGACGTCGGCGTTACGTGCTCACGGCATAACATCGCGCCCGTCCCCTCTGTCTGTAACTTACGTGACTCTTTGCCATCTCAGCAACAAATTCCATCCGCCTTTGTATCATCAGCGCCGAGTTTGTGCATTTTTAAAGAGGGACAAAAGTACAAAGTACAGAAAACCGTGTCCACGGCGTCCATGCTCTTTTCGATTGTTTACGTGGTTGTGTTTCGTCGCGCCGATGATGTCATCAACGTGATGACATCAGCTTGATGCGCCAGAAGAAAAAAAACAGCCACGCAGCTCGTCTGCTGCTGAGTAGACCCAGGTCTGCTGGCAGTGGTAAAGGAGTCACTCGCGGGTTAACCAGCGTTGAAAATACCAGCGTTGACCCGCGGATTTTAGTGTGAAAGCGGTATAATTGATAACATAGTGCCGTGCAGCACTGAATTGAGCACTGAACAAGAGTAGACCAGTCAACCATGTGGGGAAAGGAGCCTTTCAGGAGCAGGAGCTCTAATAAAGCATCTTAGACAGAGAGATAATACATGTGGATCAGGAACACCCATTGTACAAAAACTAGAAGGTTTTTTGAACATTAGTGATTGTCAACGTCCCCTGACAGTCATTAAAAATGAAAATATGAACCAGAGTTAAGGTAAAATATGGGTCATTGTTGGTTCTAAAGTCAGTTGAACTGAAATTTTCAAATTTATTTTCACTCAAGCTTTAATGTATTTAAACTTAAGAACATTAGCTTCGTTCGTGTTACAGTTGTGTCCTCTATTATTCCAAACACAAAACGTTCCTTTCTTCACCACTCAGTCTCCCTCTTGCTCAAACATCTCACGCACATCTGTCAAAGTGTCATGAAATTTGGTCGCTTGTGTGTGACACCCTCTTCCAGTCTGTGGGTGTATCAGATGGAAGAGTGGGGGCAGGTTATGGTTAGGGTTAAGGCAGGTCCAGCATATCAGCTCCATGGCATCTGAGGGTCAGGCCTGATTAAAAACCTGTCACTCGACCCCCTGACCACACTTCAAAGTGGGGAGGACTGAAATACTTGCGTGTGTGCATTAAATTGTGGACGGTTCATGCAGTAAAATCAAAGTTTCTGGTCGACTAAAAACAAACACATGACAGAAAAACAGATGGATGGACAAATTCATATTCAGAGGCATACACACTCGGCTGTGACTCAAACACACACATAGACAGATGTATGCATGCACACGCTCTCATAAACACACAGTCATCCGTCTCCTTTCCATTCCGGCCTATTAGAGGGTCTGGCCTTTGATCTGTGCCACTCGATTCACAGGGTCTTTTCTGACAACTCGTAACAAACACAAAGGGATGTGGGGGGATCAAAGTCAAGAGGCAGGCTAAAGGTCGATGTTTGTGTGTCTGTGCGTGCCCGCGTGGGTAAAAATGGCATGTGTGCTTGGGGACAGTGACTTCAAAAACGGGACGACGTGCTGTGCAGCCATTACGTTCAAAGGGAGGGAGACTGCTCAGAGGGCTTTGTTTTCCTCTGGTTTATGAAGTTCTTACTGTAGGGTTTATTAAAAGGTGCATTAGAGACTGTTTGTAGTTTATTGTGCTCTGGATGAGATTCTGGTTTTGATACAGATAAAGTGGATTTATTGTGATACATAGGTGCCCTCATGATACAAACCCCAATTCCAGTGAAGCCAGTACGTTGTGTAAAATGTAAATAAATACTGTATGATGATTTGCAAATCCTTTTTGACCTTTATTCAGTTGAGTGCACCACAAAGAAAATATATTTAATGGTCAAACTGATAAACTTGATTGTTGTTTTGCAAGTATTCTTTCTTTTTGAATTTGATGCCTGCAACATGTTCCCAAAAAGCTGGGACAGGGGCATGTTTGCTGTGTTACATCACCTTTCCTTATATCAACACTCTGTAAGAATTTGGGAACTGAGGACACTAATTGTTGAAACTTTGTAGGTGAAATTCTTTCCCATTATTGCTTGATGTATGATTAAAGTTGCTCAGCAGTCTGGGGTCTCCATTGTTGTGTTTTGGACTTCATAATGTGCTACACAGGCAGGCAGACCAGTCTAGTGCCTGCACTCTTTACGAAGAAGCTATGTTGTTTTAACACGTTCAGAATGTGGCTTGGCATTGTCTTGCTGAAATAAGCAGAGATGCCCCTGAAAAAGACATACAGTAGCTTGGGTTGCAGCATATGTTTCTCCAAAACCTGGTTGTATCCCTTAGCATCAATAGTGCCTTCACAGATGTGCCAGTTACCCATGGCAATGGCACTCATAAACACCCATGCCATCACAGATGCTTCTGAACTTTGGGCTGACAACAATCTGGATGGTCCTTGTCCTCTTTAGTCTGTAGGATACAGCGTCCATGATGTCCGAAAACAATATGAAATGTGTACTCATAAGACCACAGCACAATTTTTCCACTTTGGATCAGTTGATCTCAGATGAGCAGAAGCTGGCAGCGTTTCTTTATGTACTGTGATAACTGACAATGATTTTCTGAAGTGTTCCTGAGCCCACTTGATTATATCCTTTAGTTTTAGATTACAGTATTGCGTAAAAAATAATAAGATACTTGTGCTACAGTCAGTTATTTCATGCAAAACATCAGAGTCAACTGAATTTCTTAGGTTTCTTAATTTCCTGCAGCCAAGTTTTATTGTAAAAGAACATCATTGTTTTTATAGGCACCTCTGGATTTGAATTTCTTTGTTAAATGCAGAACATTATCTGTATGAAGCACATATTAACATATGACCAGTAGACTTTACATGTACTAAGTTTAAGGAGCTTAAAGCAGGACATCACCTGAAAGTTTTTATTTTTTCATCCTCTTTTCATAGACTTTAAAGTACGTTCTAAGGACGGAAATTTTAGGTGTGAAATACTGCTAGAAGAAATATGCACTTGAATAGGATTTTTAGAAATTGCTGCACACCAGTTGTTGAACAAGGAGCATTAATTCTTTCAGATTATCTTTTTAATATTATGCTCCAATGCACAAAATTCAAAAACATCAGCATATTATAAAACAAACAAATAATACATAAACATCAAGTTATTGTTTTTCAGCATAAACAGTATAACCTCCAAAAAAATGGGGTCTATTTTTGTTTTAAGAAGTATAAGCTCACTGTGAGTTAGCACATTAATCCAGTGATGTTTGTGGCCCTTAAAAAGGCTGATGAAGCCTGGTCTTACTATCACAGTTTTTTAAAAAAAGGATACAAATCTAACATTTTATACAATGTAATCCAAAGACAACTTTCCACTTTCATTACTGAATATGCGTATTTGAAAAGGATACATCCATCATTTATGGTAGAACAAACGTTGTCTTGTCTTGTTTTATGTCTGCTTCAGAAATCAGTTGTCACAATAAGATCAAAGTGTAGTCCAGGAAAGACCTGGTTAACCTGACACACCCGATAGTAAGGATTTATTGCACGTTGAAACAAGCAGATTCAGCAGCACTGCATGATTAAGAGTATGTGTTATTCATAGCAAAATTATATACTGTCTATTGGTATAAGAAAAAGAGTTTGGAAATACCTATCATTCCAATAGTTGCAATATTATAAAATTGTGCTTCCTAATTATGAATATTTGCATGTATGTGCACTGGCACAGAATGAAGCAACTGAGCCAGAATCCACCTGTGTCTGTTCAACTTGCATGCTTAATATTTGCTTTGATGCAAAAGTCCACAAGTAAAGCACAAACACGATAATACAGACTTGTACTATGGCATGAGCAACATCTTGACCTTGACGTTGTGCCTTTGAAAAACAAGTCTGACAGTTTAAATGAAATACCAGGATTAGTTTATCTGGAAATGTTGTCAACAAAGTCGATATTGCAAATCTTGCCCATTCCTGAATTTGAATGGCCATTAAGAAGGAACTAATGGAAGTTAGTGTTTTAAATATCATACCATTTTTTGAGTGTTGTAGAGGGGGTCTCTGAGTTTCATAAATCTACTTGAATGAGCCGTTGGTGAACACAGGCTATAACAAACAGTAAGGTTAATTTTTTGTTTGTTTGTCATAACAGGACACTGCTCCCAAGTAATCTAATAATTGATTTAATATCTATCAGTTACATTTTCAAGCTGAAAGTTTGCATAACTGAATGACATTTTTTTCTGTAGTAGCTTTAATAAATTTTATATCATGAAAATACAGTTCTTAGATGATGCTGAAGTAACTTAACGTTTTGTCTTTGACACATTTGAAAGTAGAAGTGCTCTGACAGCACAACCCTCCCCACTAAGGCATTCCTGACACTACTTGCCCTATCTTACAACAAATCCTCAAACTTCCTAGATCCAGTTTCAAATCATCAACAAAATCGAATCACTTCTTCCCAGTACCATGGCCATCATGCCCTAAAAATGTAATTAAAATCTGTTAAAAACTTTTCTTGTTAACAGACAGACAAACAAACGCCAGCAAAAACATGATTTTTCTTTGGGTGGTTTGTACTTATGTCCTGTTTTTGTTTCCTCCTCCAGGCTCCTTTCCCATTCTGCGCGAGATGACAGAAGAGGAGAGGCAGCAGATCTTGCACTCCTCTGAGTTTCAGAACTTTTTTGACTGCAGCATCAGGGTGATGGAGAGAGCACTGGCTGAAGACAGCAACATCTTCTTTGACTACAGCGGCAGAGACCTGGAGGACAAAGAGGGGTAGGCGGGGAGGAGAGAGGGAGTGAGTGAGGGAGGAATGAAGTCTGTGTTTGGATGTGAGAGCACATGTGAGTGTTTATTTGAATGCCTCAAACTGAGAAATGCACTGACTCATGCCCACTGTGTCACTCTAGGGGCTCCTTTGTTCTTCAAAATACATGTCTTCCTGTTGATGTCACATGCTCTGGGGTTTAAAACTAATGTGAACCAAAAAACTTCATTTTGTTACCTCTTGTGACCCTTCATTATAACATTTTGAGTTCTTCACTGTTGTCTTACAGCTGCTGGTAGTCAGAACACGACAAACAAGCTTAAAGCTGTCTCTGCTAAGCTGTTGAACAGTTTGGTCTAAAGACAGAGTACAAAACTTTGAGAATTTCACAAGTGAAATATAAAAAAGGTAATCTCTGGTCATACTTTGCAAGTTTGACAGATTTACTTTTAAAACAAGCTATCCCACTTTGAATGTAAGTGCTTATTAAAAACTATTTCAACTTAATTGTTGTTTATGTATATTAAAAGTGCAGGATAAAGTTTAAATTTTTCAAGAACAGTTGGAAATGATGGAATATAATAATGGTAGATAAGTATAAATGCATAGTTTCATATATACATTTGCAAAGGATTCATCAGATCTTTTTTGGGAGAAAAGTAAGTGGCATCTGGAAATCTACTTCTCCCCCTCTCAACAGCACCAGCAGCTACCCAAACGCCTTCTGTCCCCCAGCTCCATAAATAGACCTGCCAGTGTGGTGTCCTACCATTGTTTCGTCATCAATTTAAGCCCATTGACTCATGGTATTGTGCTGAGCAGTGTTGAAATGACCAATTACCACAGAGTAGACTGATCAATCCAATCAGAGCTGACTGGGCCCATGTTGGGAAGGGAGCCTTCAAGAGGCAGGACCTCTAACAGCATCTCAGACAGAGAGAGAATTTATCACTATCAGGAGTACTCAGTATGTGAACATAAAGTTAATGAAAATACTCTGGCAGTCATCAAAAATGTAAAAATGAATCAGATTTAAAGCAAAATATTACCACTTTGGGTGGAAGGGTTACATATAATTGCTTCAACTTTCCAAGTTTATACTAAATAAAGAGGTGAAATTTAAAATGGCATTAAAAATGGAATAAGTACAGGTCTCTGAAGGGCAATTAATATCTTTATATTAGAAATAAAGCCTCCAGATCAAGGCCTTTTATAGTCATAAGTACATAGTTGTTTAAGTATACTGCTCAGCTATTTTAGATAACTGCTCCTTTTTCAGCTCTCCTCAGCTTTGACCACTGTGGCCACAGAGGAGCTTGAAGACTGCGGTCAATCTGAGATTATGTCTATAACAGGCCAAAGCCCAATGCTTCAAATCAGTCTGTTTTTTCCTACAGTTGCTATTTCTAGAATTGTAGCATAACCTACATTTCTCTTCTCTGCTTCCTTTTCCTCTAAACGTCAGCAAAGTGTCACATTTATTAGTGCTTGTTTTGTTGTATTTAACTCTCAAACAAGAGTCTGACTGGAACTAAAGGTCTTTAAATAATGGCTGGACAGCTATTTAAAGTGGCCAAGAGTCTGCACAAAATCTTGTTTAACCACAGGCAACATGTTGGCTGAAAACACTGACTCAACATCATGGACAACCAGTCAGAAAGGCTCTCTGTAAATTCTTTAATATGATTCAGTATGCTGAGTCAGCTGATGGCCGCTGTTGAAGGCCTACTGGCAAACGCATTTCCAACATGGATGGCCAACTGTTGACCTAATTTTCCTTTTTTTTTTTTTGCTTTTTTTAACTCCAGATTTGGACATACAAATACTTAAAGAGTTCTCCTAATGTCTGATTTTTAGACACACTTGTAATCAAGTTGTCTTTCCGTTAAGATGTCTTTTAACTTAATCCCACTGTTATTATTTATTGTCAGTAATTTCTCTCCCCAAAGCTCTACTCATGTATCTGTGAGCTTGTAGCATTTCTCCTCATTTACCATGTCTGAGACTGGAAGCTCAGTTTGAAGTTCAAATGCCCTTATCAGCAATGACCCATGCAGGTCTGTGGGCACCTTTCTTACCCGCAGGTAGCTTTTACTTTGGCAAGAATGTCTAAAAGTAACCACCCATCATTGTCTCAACCATTATCTTTTAGAGACTTGGGTAGCGGCTCCAGTCTCTCTTTCAGCAGACTCTTCTATGATGAACACTGGTCGAAACATCGTGTGATCACCTGCCTTGACTGGTCTCCTCAGGTGAGTCCTGCAGCTCAGTGTATATCTGTAAAAATACAGAAAAAGCATGATGAAGATCCTCAAAGTCCTGGTCAAAGATAATCAGTTTGATAATCAGTTGATGTCTTTCATGGATTCTTCTTAAAAATGCAATGATGCGCTGTGGTCTCAATTTGTGGTACATTTGAAGTCTGCGCTGTATGGACCAATAATGTGTGAACAGAATTTGGTGTAAAAAGTCCATGCAGACAGAAAAAATCAGGCTGAATTTTGTCTACAGCAAGGATATACCAGCACTCTTGTAACCATACAAGACATGTTTATCTCCATGTGCAGAAACTTCTACTGAAGTGCATCCAACAGTCCATCACAAATCAAACCCAAAGAGAGTCATTATAACTTAAAAATGAGGGATTTATAACCAGACTGATGGAAAGTAACATAACTGTGAAAGGAGGTGGTTTATGGAACAAATAATTGAAATCAAACTTTACATTTAAAAATAGAGCAGAAGCCATTAAGTTGAGAAGGTATAATGAAATATAACAACAAAGTTTTTGTTATGTTTTTATTGTGGAGTCTGACTCAGCATTTTCTGATACTCATTGTCAAGTTAAATATAAATTGAATCTCAGTATCTTATAGCAGGATGTGAGTGGCTACTTTGTCCTGCAGCTACTTTATATAAAGTTTTGTGCCTTATTATGATTCTCGTTGATTAGTGTCTTGTAAAAGAGGAGCAGATGGTAGAATACTCTTCCTTTTTATTATTCAAGATTTGGCTCTTTGTTTTTGTGATTGCTTTCTTAAACTTAGGAATGAAATTAACACTCAAGACACAGACATGCAGTGGAAGTGATCAATCTGACCTAAATTCAGCAGGCTTGTCAGTGCTTGACATTTTACTTCACAGATCTGCATCTGCATACCATGTGGTTATTTTAGAAAACTTAATTTCCTTTTTAGTGAGTAAATCATAAGAAAGTAGGTGTCCCTTTTCTGTTAAAGCCATCAGTTTTTGTGAGCTTGATATCTCCAGAACAATTAAAGGGATAATCTTCAGTCATTGTAGATGTGTCCCTCACACTCAAGGGTGAGCTGATTAGATTTTAAAGGTCATTTGCCAAAGCTCAGGGCCTGGAGCTTCAAGGCATTTGGGACTCATGTTTATCCCGTGCTCATAAAATTCGACAGCCTTTTTCACAGTTGCATTCATGCAGTACTGCAGCTTTAAAGTTTTGTCATCAATATTCCTCAAGACATTCACATTAATCCAACCACTTAATATCTGTGTCAATTTGCACTGCAATTTGGACTTTGAGGGGCAGCAAAGAGGGTGGCATGGTGTGCGTTTCAGATACACACATAAGCAGACAAACACACATACAGTGCCGCTGACCCTCATCAAGGCCGAGTGCTCCCCTCTCACCAACATTACACTTCTGATACTACTTCTGGAAACGGAGCAAATGAGAAGTCAACTTGTCCCCCAGTCTGTCTCTACAACATTTACAGTGGAGGTGGATGTCCCATGAGTGTGGATATTACACCTTGAAATCAGTTAGAATGGGGCTGATGTTTCACAATACCACAAAAACAATGTATGAAAGAAATGTTGGCAGGAATCTAGATATCTTGCAGAAACAAATAACTAATGTTTTAAGCTATTATGTACCACTACAGTTGTCATGTCAGTAATATTGTGCATCCCTAACCTATATATCCTGTGGAGGCATAAAACTGTAAGGTGCAGTTCCAGTTTAGGCTCATACTGCTGAAGCAATACTTAGAGAAGCAGCCATATAACTTATATTCTTCTGTTGAGTAGAAAATTAGACCATGAACAAGCATTACTTAAAGGAATCTTGTGGTCTATAAAAGAATCAACTATTTACCTGCACAAGTCCTTTGACACAAACTGCGGGCTTATTGGCACAGGAGAAAAGTCTGGGTGACAGAACGGTCAGCAGGCGGAGAAAAATGGTGGTTCATTACAGGTTGACAGCATAAAATATGAATGAAATACAGAAACAGAGCGACAGCAGAAGCAGATCCTGCTTTCTTGAAAAGCAGCCTTTCACGCATCACTAAATGTTCTCATGGCAACATTAAACAAAGGATTGCCATTAAAAGGCCTGCGTTGTCATAAAATTCATTATACATAGAAGTTAAATAAACAACTTTCCAATTTTATATACTGTACTTCAAACTTCTGAGAAACAGGCATATTTTCCCATCAGACAGTTAGAGACAATTATTGTCAATAGGTTGTCAGATTTGATGGATTTGGTATTTTTTCTACAAAATGCTTTTATACTCATTTTTTAGTTGTTTCTCCTTTAACTGAAGGATTCAATTCCATTTTCTCCCTCAGTATCCTGAGTTGCTGGTTGCCTCTTACAACAACAATGAAGATGCTCCCCATGAACCAGATGGTGTTGCCCTTGTATGGAACATTAAATTTAAGAAGGCCACACCAGAGTACGTCTTTCACTGCCAGGTAAGTATTACTCATTTATTCACACCATAGAAAAAATAATGTTTTCAAGTTTAGATTGTTGTTATAAAGTCAGTGTTGCTGTTTGTCCATCCATTGGTTTGTTTGCTTTAATAGTTAAAAGTTAATAGTTAGAAAAATGCTGCACATAAATCAACATGCCCCTCAGATTCTGAGGCTTCATTCTTCTCAGTTTGCCTCACCCCTCTTGTAACCTGTCAGTCCATCCATCCGTGCACAGCTTGTTCTTTCTTTCAGCCCCTTAACGACAGCCCCTTTGGGACAGAAAAGTAAAAAGTGAAGGTTAGGAAAATGAAAGGCAGCTCCACATGCATTCACTTGACCCTCAGATTGGATTATAGCTGAGCTCTGCCACAGTAGGCAAATTTAAATGCAAGAATCTGAAGTTTTGGTGGGAAAGAAAGCCACTGATGGGCGTGATACTAATAGTGAATGACACTGAGAAACGGCAGAGGGAGGGAGAGACGAGAGAAGGGATGGAAGGATTGGGTGTGAGGGCTTCACTGCTCCCACGAGACAGGCGAGGCCATACAGAGACGTCTTGGTAGTAATACGATGTGGCCTACCACTTCCTAATCCAACGCTGCCACATGTGTGCACTAGCCCACCCACATAGATGCTGTGTCTACTGTCAGCAGTACTGTTTTTCAATCTTTGAGAAGTTCTTCTTACAAATATGTGGAAAAACACCTGAAACAGAATTCTAGTCACTTTACTGCTGAGACGCACAGAGACCAAGTCAATGTTTTGAACCCTCTAGAAACAAGAAAGTAATAATTTTCTTTTGTCAAAGATAAACACCATTGTCCAATGCAGGTATATTTTGAATAAAGAAGCCCTGATCGATTGTGAACAATCATTATCAGCCATCATTTTTAATCTGTAGATTAGATTAAATTCTTGTAGTCTCTGCTCTGATCACCTGTATTTAATACTCTGCTGTCTGCAGCTAAAAGGGAAACATTGTTAGCAGTAGTGTAACTATATGGGCTAACTGAATAAAGAACAGATGTATTGAGTCAAATCAATAAGCATTATAGCACCTTTGTTTTTTGTGTTCAAGTTTGTGTAAATTCTTGGACAGTTTTTGTTGGCCTCTAATAAGGTCTGTGGTAAACACAAGCTTGATATATTTTAACCGCGGGAAGTGACTGCATGTTTGAAAACAATGGATAATGGCGGCTTCTGAAACGGTTTCCGTGGATGCGACAATATCTGCGGTAACAATTAATCACCCAGCCCGACCTGGTTAACCTGACCATTCAATATATTTCACTAGTCCATCTGGGAAAGAGCCCCTAGAATGTGTTTGGGAATGGGCAGAACCATTTAAAAGCATATCCAGCAGGTGATTGGACAATTATTCTGTCAATCACAATCATTACGGCCAATCAGATGATGTAGTAGGCGGGCTCTACCGCCATGGTGTAAAGGACTTTGTAAAACAAACTGTCAGCAAAGGTGTCGAAAATGATAAAATAATGAAGTCCAGATCCGAAAAAACTGCTACTCAAGCTGTTAGCACAGATGCTAATCACTGGACAAGCAGACTCTTCTACTCACAGTTGTTGTAGATTGGAGCTTGGCACTCTGACTGTTTACAGATATTAAATCAGGCTGATCCATCTGCACTGCAAGGCTATGACCTGGTACAATACCAAGCTTAGCAAACTGACCAACCACTAAACCAGCTGTTTTATTGAAACGCAAAATATGATTCGTACTGACAGCTAAAGAATAAAAATGCATCATGGCATCCTTTATTTTGATTTCTGGATTTAAAGGTTGACACACAGCTCCAGCTCTATAATGGATTTTTGAAGCACGCTCTTCTTTCACTATTCAAAATTTATACTGCTGCTGAAACCCGTGTGGTTTACAGACAGATTATAGCCATGCATCTTGTAGCTGCAGGATTCAGTAGTTTTTCCATGTGGTTCTGTGAGGAAATATGTACAGTACATCTGACTTTATTAACAGTGTGGTCTCTGAGCATGCTGATCTGTGAATTGTCAGTGTTGTATTTAAGACATTTGGGAACAATGATATTTGCTCAAGCAGCTGATAAAATGCTTCATTTATCAGCAGCTGATGTGTGCAGCAGAAGTGGCCTTCACTCATGTGGAAATGTGGTCACTGAAATCGGCGCCTGTTTGTGTTAAAAACAGTTTGATTTTATGCAACGCAACAAAGCATCAAATTGTTTTTTTTCCTAAGTAGTTTTTACACATACAAACCACCTTCAAATGCACACTCAACTTGTTTACATGCAGAAAATTACTTAAAGTGAGTGTTTACTGGAAGGATGTGCATCAGATGAAGTGATATCAGATGGAGAAGAGACAGAGGAGCGAGAACAGAAACTCCAAAGTGCTCCCACTTTCCAACCCCCCCTTTTTGTGTTAGTCAGTGTGGCCTGGGGCCGAGCCATAGTCCTTTCATGAGGGGAGAGAGAAAATTGAAAGAAAGAAAAGCAGAAAAAGAGAGAAAATAAGAAGAAAATAAGAAGAGGCAAAGACTGTAGGATAAAGATCAAATCCATATAGAGGAGAAAAAGAGAGAAAATTAGGAAGTGTCGTCTCTTTGAATCAGTTGTGACTTCTCCTGTCACTGCTGGATTTGGATGAAAGGATTACAGGAGTGGTTAAACGAGAGGGGAGAGGAGGAGAGATGTTTTTCTTGCTCCGTCTTTTTTCAGCAGAGCCTTTTGCAAACAGAGTCACGACTCTCTAGTTAGTCGTGGATCAGATGGCTTTTAATGTGCCAGCATGTTCTGCCTTTTAACCCCCCAAACCACAGGGCCCAGTGGCCCTTCCTGTCACTCTCTCCACTTTCTCCCATTTTTCTTTCCAGCTTTCACCTCATGTAGAAGCTGAAGACACAAAGTCAAGCAGTAAATACGATGACTTTTTTTCATTTGTAACAGCAGTTTACGCTGCACACAAATGTTGAATAGGAAACATGAACCAAAAGCTACATATGAATTATTGAGGAAAGTACGCAATACACAATATGTATTTATAATTATTGATATTTTTCTCCGGGGCCAAAAAAAAGCCTGTCACTAGGATGATACAGTTTTAGTAAATCAACGCCAATATAATCCAGGGATTTAAAACTTTTTGGTAAAGACAAAGTTTCTTGATACCACAGAAATAGAAGCCAATATTGGGCAGTATTTGCTTTTAAGGTAAAAATTTCACACAAACTCTAGCACACTGTCCAAGTAGCACAAAATATCAATATCAGAGAGAAGGAAGAGCTCAACTCTTGCTAATTTGACTCACTTTTCCAAAAGTAGCAAGTGTATTTGTGCAAGTGCGCAGGGGAGGTACCCCAAATGATGAAGAACCGATCATTATAACCTGATATGCACTGAAAATACATGATCAGCTGATCAGGATCAATACCTATAGTCACTGATATGATCTCCTGTGGTTAAAAGCCAATTCCAACCTAACCTTTCTACTTTTTTGCTGCTCCTGCTGCTTTTTTTTTGTCCATTTGAAAAACTGTCATTGAATCCCCAAAGCTTTGAAATCTGTTGAAATCTGGGCTAAGACAAAAGTTAGGTAGTTAGTTAATAAAAAACAGTTTAAGTTCAGTCAGTAACATTATATTTGTTCATGTTCGCTTTGTAAAAAGACTTTCAGATGAAGGTAACTTTAGGATTTTAAATTTAATTTCAAGCAAATAAAATTTGGGATTGATGAAGCCACTTTAATGTTTTGAGACTCACTGCCTTTTATTTATAATACTGTTTGCACTGTTTAACCAGTTGGATAGGCATATTTTTTCTGTTGTTAACGAAATGAACACAAATAATTAATGAATCACCACATACGATTTTTGGTTGTCCTCTCGGTAGGATTCTTGTAGTATTTCTTATTAAGCGTTTTTTTTTTTTTTTTACTACTTGATTTGTAACACTCAAAAAGTTGTTACAAAATAAAGAAAAAAACACAAGATATTTCTCTGCTTTAGTAGCAAGTCAACTCACTTACAGGTAATCAGTGATTGGTACTGGTAGCAAAAAACCCCAATCAAAAACAACACTGAAAAAGAACCTGATCAAAGCATCTGAATGCCTGCAATTGTTGAAAATTAAAAAACGATATATTACACAATACAGGGTGTTGAGGACTTTTTTGTTGATGTGTTGTCAAAACAGGCATAAAACGGTTTTATTTAACCTATGATATAAGTGCTCCTTATAGGAAATGAAATAACTAAAATTTCTTCTCCCCATTTAGTCCTGATATTTCAAACAGATTATCTCATGGTCAAGAGACAACTTTTTACTTATGATTTTACTGATAACACACCTTTTTCCCTTAAGCGTTAAATGAGTTTTCTAAATCACCACCAGTAAAAATGAATTGATTTTAACACTGTTGTCTTACCCTATACTCAATAAAATACATCGATTTACCTTAAAAATGTGCCGTTTTGTCCAGCTTTACATGTTCAAAACATAATAGACACCCATGTTTTGAACTTCATACTGCTGTTGTCAGGTAACAAGAAGAGTTTATCAAATTTTCAGCCACAGTACAGGAAATGTGCGATCAATCAGCCACAAGGTAGCTACGAGCTGCTGAGTATTCTTTATGTGCCTTATACACCGCAGTTTGTAAGTCAGTAGCACGTGTGAATTTATTTGAAGAATAGAAACAAATGACAGAGTTCGGTCAGTTTTGGAGAGTTGGGGTCTGTGGTTAGGGGCTGCTTCAGCGAGGCTGTATTGTATAAGACTATGGCCTACAGTTGGATTCATGTTTAAGAAAGGTTTTTGGTCGGGTCAGACTTCTACATTTCTTGTCTTGCTGTGTGAAGTTTCGGGGAATGATCACAACAATAAGAAAGTGGTCATTTAAAACAAAAAGATCCTACAGACATAAATGTTCTGACAACTCTTAGAATCACACACAGTTTTTTCCAGCATATATGCATTATTTTTCAATTTCAAAATCTATGAAGAAAGAGTGCCATCAGTTTTAAACATCCTGATCACTTAAAAGGGTGTTGGACACTGATTTCGGTGAATGTCCATGTAGAGCACTTGATGACAGTTGTATTTAAAACGATAGAAAACTGAAAGGCTGATGTTGGTTCGATTTTTAAAGGAGGCTTGTTGTATCTGACTTCAGGCAAATGCAATCTGGGGATTATGCACACACATTTTTGGCAGTATGCAGCAGTGTTGTAATATTGCATGCAGATGCAACAATTAAAGTGACAGGCCCCAAGCAAATATTTTCCCCTTGTGGAATTTACAAATTTCAGAGCTACATGTTAAATGTTTGACCTTTTTCTGCCTTTTTTCTCTAATTTTCAAGCTCTTATTTATTTACCTCTCACATTTGTTAAAATAATTAAAGGCATTACTGGTGCACAAGTCTTGTTTCATATTTCTTAACTGCAGGTTTATTAATGCCATTTTAGATAACAAAATTTGTTTTAAATGAAGTTAAAATGTCAATACACATAAATACTGTCTTACATTAAGAATCTGCTCTGTTATTTTTGTTTGTCATTCAGCTTTCTGTTCATTCTCATGATCTTCTTGTTTCTGTTAAAGAAATTTGATTATTTTTAGTTGCACTTCACACAAAACATTTTCTTGTAAATTATCAGTCTGTCACTAAAGAGCCTTTTACAGTCCAGTTAAAGACTTGTGGCAGTTTCATGACCCTACTTTTGCAGCCATTGATCTGTTTTACGGTGGAGGAAGTGTGTGATCCATCAGTCTGTGGGTTGGGTTTGTACTTTTAGGGAAATAGCAGCCGCTGCTGTGGATTCTGGTACCAGTTGAGCGTGCCTCGCCTCATCAGGCCCGTCGTAGCAGTTGGACCCATCATCACCCCGTCCCAGTTGGGTCCAATCTTGTAACTTCACACCAGCCTCTCAAGTGGGCTAAGTCACACCACATTAAAGGGTCTGTTTGACTCAAAACCTCTGCTGAACCCCTCAAACCACACACCTCCCTGTAACAACCCCTGCCGCTACTGTCATATCCCATTGGACTCAGTCATATTTTTATTAATATCTCGCTGCACTGCTTTGGTCCCTGGCTTTTGGAGCTTCCAGAAAGTTTGACTAAAAGAAACAGTGAGGAGAGAAGAAGAGTGGGCAGGAGGGGGAGGTAAAAGACGCTATTAGATGGAGAGACAGAGTTACGGATCTTTTCTAATCAGACCAATCAGAGTTAGAAACTCAGACAGCCAATCACGGTGACTTTGGGCAGAGAGGGGTCATCCAGGTTGGTTCTTAGTGTCTGCTCTTGGGTATCCAGTCTACTTACTAAATGCAGTCTTTTTACTGAGCTAACAAAGTATATACAATTTTAAAAATGATTCCTTAAAGAGTATCAAGATCCCCAGACTACTTTCTTGAGTAGTGTTGTTGGTCAATTCGAGGACAAATTTCGATGTTTAGATACAAAGTATTTAACTTCTGCAGACTGTGTTGGAAATCCACACAGTGACTGCTCTCTACAGGTGCAATTCAATTTCTCTATGGACTGTTTTGGATGACACGTCATGGCAGAGAACTCAAGATGAGGGGCAGGAAGTGATTTCTGCCAAGACAAATGCTCAATAATGCCAGTTTTATGGGTTTTAAACTGTGCTAACAGATCAAATCAGAGGGAAAAAGAGATACTGCTCTAAATGTAGCAAAACATAAAGATGAAAGCTTTAAATGGTTCACAGAGAAATGTCTGGATTAAATGGATTAAAAACCTGTTTAAAGCGCAATGTGTGGGCACAGGCAATGTTCATGTAAACACCCCATAAACTAGAAGACCACAATCATTTAGCCACTTAATTTTAAATATTTTGATAAAATCTTAAAAAATAAGGATTAGAGTGGATTGACAGTGCTGTAAAAACAATTTAGACGTGTGGAAAAATGCTGTAAAATAAGACTGTTTTCATCATTGTATGATTTATTTGTTTATTTTTATCCACATCCAAATTCAAAGTGAGTGAACAGAAGCGAAATCTAAATCAAATCAGTATTTGGTGTGACCACCTTTTGCCTTCAAATCAGCATCAGTTTTTACTGGTACACTTGCACAAAGTCAGGGATTTTAATAGGATTATAGTCAGTTGTGTGATTAATTGTATCGAACCTTTGCTAATTATCATCATTTTCATAAGTAGGTTTAAACACAGCCATTAACTGAAACAGAAACAGCTCTGCAGGAGACTTAAAACTGTCTGAGAAACAGCCAAACTCTGCAACCAAGGTGAGGTAATGGGAGACAGTTTCATGTCACAGGTCACACACCATGGCAACACTGAGCACAGCAGTAAAACTCAACATAGCTGTACTACATCAGCAAGGTCTCTCCCAGGCAAAGAGTTCAAAGCAGACTGGATCCCTCTGAATTCTGTCCACTGTAGTATCAGCTCACAACTGGCAGAAACCAGTGGGATCCTGGGATACGCATCAACCGTCCAGAAAAGTCTGTTCAGAATTGGTCTTAATATAAAAACTGCTACTAAAAAGCCATAGCTCTGATGTAGAAATAAGGCCAAATTAATAAGCTATGTACAAAAACAAGGGGACTGAGGTGCAGAAAATGTCAGCCAGCGCTCTGGTTGAGTTTGCAAAAAATCTGAAATAGTTGGCTGTAACATAGCGTGGTTAGCAGAAGTCATTATGTTTGTCAAAGGCTGGAGAGCAGCACAATGACCAGTGTCTGTAGAAAACAGTAAAGCACGATAGAGGTTCCTTGCAAGTTTGAGGTTGCATTTTGGCAAATTGAGTTGGGTTTTGGTCAGTATTAATTGTGTTCTTAATGTTGAGAAATACAGACAGATAATTAATCATAATGCAGTACCATTAGGGAGGTGTCTGATTGGCCCCGAATTTGTTCTGTCACAGGACAAAGACCCAAAACATACAGCCAATGTCATTAATGAACTCTCTGCAGGGTAAAGAACGGGAAGCCCTGGAAGTGATGGTGTGCCCCTTTCAAAGTCCTGATTCAGTGTGTCTGAGAGAACATAAGAGACAGAAGCCAGTTGATATCCACACAGGATCTGTTGTTAGTTCTCCAGTGTGTTTGGAACAAGCAACCCTGTTCCTCCAAAAAATGTGTGCAAGTGTACCTAGTAGCATTGATGCTGTTTGAATGACAGAGGATGATAACACCAAACATTTTGAGAGACAAGTGACCTATGTGATGGTGTTTTTTTTGTTATTGATACCCGTAAGAGCTCTTACCCTGATGACAGCACATAGGAGTGAGTAGCAGTTATACCCAACTCTAAGAGATGTGCCTCTGTCAAAAACTCTGGGGTTTTGTTTCTCATTAAATCTAAAATTGTCTCAACATTTATAGTCCGGCAATGCAAGGCAACAAGGCATTCATACATATAGAAATCCAAAGTGCTTGGCAGAGTTAGAAACAAAGATAGTAAAGACATTATTTAGCAAAAACTAAACCAAAATGTAATTTAATAAAAATGGTAGAATTATACGATCAAAAAGAGAAATAAAATAGAAAATAAATATATATTTGATTAAAAGAGGAGATAAATGGAGGAGAAAGGAAAAATAAGAAAAAGCTGAATGTATGAGAATAAATGCAAATGCTTTAAGACCTGTTTTTAAAGACTTACAGATGCAAGAAAAATCTCAGGCTCTCTGGTAGTTTGTTTCCCAGGTGAGAAGCGTAGCAGCTACCCTGTTTAGTTCTGCCCCTGGGAACATTGAGTAAACCTGTCCCAGGGGACCTGAGGGGTCTGGATGCCTCATTGAGGACTAAATGACCTGAAAGGTACTTTCGCCTTAGACTGTTAAGTGCTTTTCAAACCAGGAGAGAGGTTTTAAAAAATGAATCTTTGACTCACAGGAGGCCAGTGTTGCCAGTAAGATTTAATAACAACACAACTATTACCTCCACCTAGGATATTATGTCTTTGATTGCATTTGCACATTTGTTTGTTTGTCTATCTGTGAACAAGATCACTCAGAAAGTTCTCAAAGGATTTACATTTTTATGGAATACTGGTCATTACACAAGTAAGAAGTGATGACTTTGGTGGTGATCTGGGTTGAATATGAACATGAGAAGTTTTTAATCTTATTTGATTCTCACAAAGACAAAGATGCAACGTTAAAGAGTAGAACATCTGTAATTTACTCTGGCTACTATAAGTAGTATGATATTCATAATATAAGAATATTTCCTCCATGTGTCCTCTGCTGTGTTTAACCACCAGAATAGTTACCGGAAACAAAAAACAGAACTCAACAAGTAATCTTTATTTCAGAAAATGTTAAGTGTGAAAAGACCAACTGTTTTGTCATCAGAAGTGAAACAATTTTCATGTGTTGCCATCACATTTTAAGCCGTTTACATTTTCAAACAATACTCTGTTACCACCTCTGTTTAGTGACTTTAACGTGATCCTGTAGAATATTATTCATATCAGTTTGTATAAAAATAAACCAGTGAAAGAACTCATCGCATCCATATCTTAAGTTTCTACTTCTGAAGAGCGTACAATGGAGCACTGTATGGCTGAGGTGACAAGAATTCATAACACAAATTTGATATTAAAGCCACAAACCAGAGCAAAGTGAAAATATGAGCCAAGCAAACAAACAAGATATGGAAAATAAAGGGATAGGAGCTTTAGGAGGCAGAGAAAGGCCTGCTTGTGTTCCTCCCGTGCCTTCGCTCCTTGAAACCCTCATTCTTTGCCTGCTGAAATGGAGACTCAGCTTGGTATTGCTCTCTCCTTGCCAGAAACCACAGAGTGACAAAATCCGTGGGGTGTCATAAATGAGCGAAGCCAGGGGGAGAAAGGGAGGGGAAAGGTGGTCGGGAGGAAAAGAAGTGGGGATGCAAGGGAAGACAGTTGGATCCATCTGGTCCTGATAAGGCAGAGTGGAAAACAGATGAGTGCGGTAAAGAAGGGGGGGCATGCAGGAGGAGAGGAGGGATGGAGCGTGGATCTACTTGGGGAAGATATTCTGCCTGGCGTTCCCTATCAACCCCTATGCCCCCCTTTTCTCCTCTCACCAACTCCATTTCTGCCTTCCAAAGCCTTCTTAAGCAACAGTTTGTTGCCCGAGGAAAGAGTGGGTGAAAGGAGGCAACAAAGGAGGGAGTGTTTAGCCTTCTCTCGCTCTTTTTCTCCCTCTGTCATTCCTCTGAACCTCCCTAATCCCTCGCTGGGTGCCATCTTTCATCACAGCCTACCATGTGTGTATTATCCTCTACAGAACACTTCCCATTAATATAATAAGGGCTGCCAGAAGCACTTAGCCTTTTGAGCCTGTGTGAGATATAGTAGATAATACTCCCTCTCTCTCTCACACACACACACACACACACCCACACACACACACACACAAAGACCTTGCCCTAGAAGAGAAATAAAGTGAAATGTTCTGACTGTGAGACCCTCTCCCTCTAAAACTTCCAACATTTCCTTCTTGCCCAATACACCAAAGTGACTCTCCGCTGCTTTTTCTTCCGGGAGCTGTCACTCCTCACATCCTCTCTGCCCGAGCTGGAAGGAGATGACTTGGCAGGTGTCTGACCCGCTCTGCATGTGAGATGAGAACCATCCTCAGAGCCACTCTGCGTTTGGAAATGAAATGTCAGGCTTGGTATCCAGTCAGTCCTGATATGAAGATGCAATCATAGCGGGAGTGTTGCAGACACGAGAGCTGAGAGTTGAGGTGTTATTTAGACAGATGTGCTGCTCGTATGACTGGTATGTTCAGAGTTATGAATCTGAGATGAAGAGGGTCTGCGTTGAATGGAAGGTGTATGGCACTTTATGCAAGGCAGGAGTTCAACCATTTCTGGAAAAAACATATGCTGATGGTGGTGATGTTTCAGTGTAGTTTAACTTTAACTTTGGCAGAGACACACTGTTGATAGTGCGTCTCTGCCATGTTCATCTTAGGAGCATCATAAATGCTGTAAAGGTGATCACGCCCTTTTTTTCTGCCATTTGGCTACAGAGTTACAGATAATCAGCAGGAGTTGATGCACTGGTGTACTGTTTGCTGGAGCTGGGCAACTAATTATAAATTAAATTGAAATTACAATCACTGCCTTCCACAGTTATGAAGATTGAGTAATCCAGATTAAAAGATTGTTATGCCAGATGACATGCTGAACTTGTTTTTCTTTTTCCAGTATTCTTATTAGCATAATTTTGACATTTATTTATTTTTACAAGTATCTTTCTATGTATTGTCTGATCTTTCATGTTAATAATGATAGTGTCACAAGCTTATATGTTCAATGAAAGCATGTGTTCGGTGTTTTAAAATCAGTGAGTTATTGTGTTTCATAATCAGAATCTCAATATCTCTTGAAATAACCCTGACTATGATTTTTTCCATAATCCAGCAGCCCTTCTGTTTGCTATTTGACATATTTAAAAGCAAAAATAAGCGTGCTGTTTAATGTGTTACTCCTCTCAGTTTTTAATACAGTCACAACAGATCACTGCCCAACATCGGGTCTCATACAGTTTTAAAGACTTTCTGATTGGAAAATAACTTCATTATAGATGGTAAAAAAGACAATAGATCAGTTAAGAAATTTGGAAGAACATGCCTTTGCCATCAGTCAACAATTTGTTTGCTTAATGTGTTTCAGAAATGAGAAATCCATCACAGACAAAGAGGATTTAGTCCTGAGCTGAGTTAGCATCAGATTTACTTTACAGACATCAGTGTGCAATCAATCTTCTTGTATTAATGTTATAAATGCTCCAATGTTTCCTTTCATAAGAATATAGAAATAAGACATTAAATATGTCAGACAGTCATGTTTACACACTGAAATAAATTCCCTCTGACAGATGCTTAAGCATTAAGGCTCTTGAATGAATAAAAAATGAACAGGAAGACTACAGAAAAACAGCTGAAATGTAATCAAGGCCTCCATAATTCAGCTCTAATCTCAGTCATTAAATTTATAGATGACACTCAAATTGAAAATCCGCTTTTGGAAGTCAAGCAATTCCCTTTAAGCCTAAATCATAAGCGTCTTTATTGTGCGGGACAAATTGATCTTATTTCAGCAGCAAATGACTTACAGTACATTTAAAAGGCACATAACTCTGAAACATGTGTGCCGATGTGACGTTTGATCAGAAGCATTTACAGAAAACTGCTTTCATGTTAAATCCAACTCGCTGCTGGCAGGCGCCTTAAAGAGTACTGTTGGGACAAAGTCAGGATAATTTCCAGTAGCTCTTTCACTAAGCCTGACAGTACATCAGTGGTATGATGGCATAACCTGTGGCTTCTCAAAGAGGCGATTCAGAGTTTAGTCAGGATTTTCCTCTTAAGATGGGGACACTGATAGGGCTCAGGAGTTTAACTAGCAGATGGAGCAAATAGAGGCAGCTCTTGATTTGATTTAGCTCCTCTTTGTCATTACTGGTGTGGGGTAAAGATGTTTACTTAGGCTTATAACTGAAGAAAAATGACAAGAGTGTTGAGAGGAAGGATGTTTTCTATTTACATCTGTATTATGACTGTCAGTTTGTGAACTTGATCTTTAATTTTGATGGTGTTAACAGGAAGAGAATGATAAGTGGACTTGAGCTTGTAAAGTGCTTTTCTAGTCTTTACATGAACACGCCACTGTCACAATAGTGGGGGCAACTTTGAGTTCAACCAATCAGTCAATCTTTATTTGTCAGTTAAGTGTCTTGCCCAAGGATGTATCGACATGTCACAGTTGGAACAGGGCTCAAACCAGCAACCCTTCAATTATTGGTAGAGTGTACTTCCAGACTAAGTCTCTACTGGAAATGTCAGAAAGAGTAAGAGAAGTAGAACTTCGACCATAATCGCCCACTGAAGTATATTTATCATTGTTAACATGTAAGATCAGGCAATACATAGAAAGATACTTGTAAAAATAAATATACGTAAAAGCATGTGTCATTTTCAGTACAATCCCTTGATAGTTTGAATAACTCTCCTGCTCTGACAGTGTTTTATGAGCTCTTATCATATCATATTGTTTTGATTACCAGGCACATCTGTGAGCTCTGTGATAAGTCTCAGTGTACAGTGGAGCCTTTTGTCGCTTAAATACTGATGTGTTTAAGAGAAGTTGCTACTTAACTGATATCAAACACGGAAGCTAACTATTAACTTGATAAAAGGACCTTCAAAAAATATTTTAAATACTGACAGCCAACATTGTGAGCTTGTGTGTGAAAGAGAGAACAAGGGAGAGACCGAGAGATGCATGCTGGTATATGGAGCGAGTGGAGAATGAGAGATAGAAAAAGACATTTTCATCCTGGACTACAGTTTAAGGCCTTCTGCTCAGTCACTGGAGTCAATCTGTTGTCTTTCTGTAAACTGTGACCATGACATCTATTAAAGCATCAGCTGATCCTTAAAACACCTAGAACAACTTAAAATTGAGCTGTAACTCGCTAGGCTTGGTTTTTTTATTGGATTTAACAACAGAAAAGAGGTTCGCTGTAGATTTGATTTTATTCTCTTTGTTTTTATAAAACAGATTTTATTTGTTAAACTGTTGATTGTTTTTCATTTTGCACATTTATGGTAATTGTTTTCCACAAATTTGTTTTTATGCACTTTGGGCTACATTTTGCATAAAAAGTGCTATAAAAATAAAGTTATTTTTATTATTAATATCTATATAACTAGCCCCCTGTTAAGGCAGTCAGGCAGTGCCGACAAGAAACACAATAAGGACGGTCTGTCTAGTGAATACTGGTAAGAGCACTGTTTTTTCAGGAGCTCTGTGCCAACCAACCACATACTGGCATTGAAAACACTGGTAGTTTGTATTCTAGTTCACAGTGCATCAAGAGAACATGAGGAAGAGCTATATTCCTGACCAATAATGCTGGTATTGATTATTATGTTCTTACTGTTTATTAAATCATTTGTCAAAGGTGTTACAGTAGTTGCATCAGCAGCTTTTAGGCCAACAACCATTTACAACATTTGTAATGCACACCATACTGTTATTCGTTACAGTCAATCCCTGCAGGGATTTGATTCAGAGAACTCTAATAAATAATGACTCACTTTGCCTGAAAACACAGTTACAGACCTGTCAGGCTGTTTTCAGGAACTCTAAAACTGTCATCAGTAGTTTCTCCAACAAAATTTACAATCTTATTGGGTAACAATGCTTGAGCAAAATACACCCCTCATGTTTTTATAGTTGATCTGTTTTTAATTGTGCTGCCTGTCTGAGAGCTTTTTGTTTAACGCTCTCTTGGCCCTGTCATGCCTCTAATTTATTGTTGCTGCTTCACCAGATGGATGGATGTATGACTGGGTAAATTTGTCAGTGCTGAACACTGCTTACCCCCCTGTAGCTTTTTCTTATAACTTCACAGCACAGATACTTAAGTAGCGGTGGGTCAGAGGAGGCTAGCTGCTTCACGCAGAAGTCCATATGGGACGAGCACTGAAGAGGAACCAAACTCAATAAACACAGCGTTGGGGAGGGAGGGAGTTCAAGGGTGCGCTTGTCATGATGGAGGCTACAGTGTGCGCTCCAGTGGCTGTTGGGGTTTTGATGCTGTAATGTGAAACGGCTGCTGGAAAAGGACTACAATTCCCCCCTTTGTCTATTCTCCGCCCCAGCTTCACCCCTCTCTCCTCTCTTCAGCGGACCCTCACCGTAACCAAACTCATCATCTCCCCTCTCCGTCTATCTCCTCATGTCTGCCACCCATCACGCCGCCTTGATCACTCATTCCCGCTCACGCTCGGTCTAGCGTTACCGTATTTCACTTCACATTGTTCTTTGTTTTTGCTTTTTCTCACCGTCTTATGTTTAATCTCCAAATTTCATCAGAAGAGAACATTTTTAATCTGCTCTTTGCTCTGTTGGTTCATCATGATAAATGTCTGTAGAAATACTGTTATAAATAACCTCACACCAGAATTAATGCTCCCTCCTTCTCTCTCTTTATTTAACTCAGTCTCCTGTAGTATCTGTGGGCTTTGCCAGGTTTCATCCCAACCTGGTGGTGGGCGGGACTTACTCTGGACAGATCGTCCTGTGGGACAACCGTAGTCACCGTCGCACCCCTGTCCAGAGGACCCCTCTGTCTGCTGCTGCACACACTGTAAGGCTGTCTACATTATCAATAAGACAGAAAGCTTGAATCAGGTACAATAGTGGCTAAGAACGCACTTTAGGGAAAGATCAAGCACACTGATGAAGTTTTTAATATAACCGTGTCTGGTAAAAGATAAAGACGTATTTTTTGGGCAGAGTACATAATAACAGAACTTGTCATTTGAAAAGATGACTGAGCCAGATTTTCTGATCCAATAAAAACTGTTTAACAAAAAAACAGCCCAAGTGATGACACGTACAAAACCTCACAACAAAAATGTAAAAAAAAAAGTAAAAATAACCAAATACAATAAATAGTTTTTGAAAGATCAGTTACAGAAGCAGAGGTCTTACACTATATATAACAACAGACCGTACATACTATATTAAGTAAAATACTACAAACACCAATTCCAATTAAGCAAAGACATTGTGTATAATGTTAATAAAATGAAGATACAATGATTCCAAACCCTTTTAACCTATAAACAAGATATTTAAAGACAAGATATTTAATGTTCAAACTGATAGATTTTTTTGTTTTGCAAATACTCACTCTTTTTTAATTTCATGCAACATGTTCCAAAACAAGGTGGCACAGGGTAATGGGAAAATAATACTCAGAAAACACCTGTTTGGTCCATTACACAGGTGTACAGGCTAATTGGATAACTGTTGTGTGTTTGGGTGATGGAGTTTAAAAGGAGCATCCCCGAAAGGCTCAGTCTTTCACAAGCAAGGATGGGACGAGGTTCAACAATTTGTGGACAACTGCGTGAGCAAGTAGTTCAACAGTATAAGAACAACATTTCTCATAGAATTACAAAGAATTCAGGGATTTCATCATCTACAGTCCTTAATACCATCAAAAGACTCAGAGAATCTTGGGAAATATCTGCACACAACAGCAAGACTAAAAACCAATATTGCCTGTATATGCCTGTGACCTTCAGACCCCCGGTGGCACTGCATAAAAAAGAGATATCACTTTGTAAAGGATATTACCATATGGGCTCAGGAACAATTCAGAAAACCATCGTCAGTTAACAGTTTGTCGACACATCTACAAGTGGAAGTTCAAACTCTCCCATGCAAAGCAAAAGCCATTCATTAAAAACACCCAGAAACGCCTCCAGCTTCTCTGGGCTCAAGCTCATCTGAGATGAGATGCAAAGTGGAAAAGTGTGCTGTGGTCTGACAAGTCCAGTGATTAGATCATCATGATCAAAATAAAAAGCAGCATTATAAGATGACCAAGAAACAGTAGATTCATTTTTAAAGTGGCATAAGTACCATGGCATTATCTTAAAGCGACTAAGCATAGTAGAAGCTTAAATGTTGACCAAGGTCAATAGCAGCATTATGTTTTAACCAGAACTGATAGCAATATGATAAGGTGACCAAACCAGAGGCTGCATTAAAAGGTATCAATGACAAACTGCATTGTGAGTTGACTAAGATCAATAGCAGAATTATATATTGCCAGAACTGATAGCAGCATATCAGATGACCAAACCCAAAGTAACCAAGACCAACAGCGGCATGCTTAACGCAAGTGTTTCCAGGAGGCTAGTGGGAATGTTGCTCCAAGTGGTGAAGTTGGCTTCATGAAGGGCATCCACTGTCTGGAATTGATGTCCTTCTTTGTAAACTTCTCTTGCTGTCCGTCCCCAAATGTTCTCAGTTGGACTTAGATCAGGGGAACATGCAGGCTGGTCTAAAAGAAGAAGTCCTTTGTCAGGTGGGCATTGTGAACTGCGGTGTTGTCCTGTTGAAAAACCCAGTCATTACCATATAGACGCGGGCTTTCAGACATGAGAGATGCCCACTGCAGCATCTCCACATCGCCAGCTGCCAGCTTTCCATTAAAGGAAAAAGCACCTCAGATCATGATGGAGCTGCCTCCACTGTGCCGTGTAGAAAACATCTCAGGTGGGATCTCCTTGTCATGCCAGTAACATTGAAGTCATCAGGACCGTCAAGGTTCATTTTTTTTCTCATCAGAGGATAAAACTTTCTTCCACTTTTCATTGTCCCATGTTTGGTGTTCTCTTGCAGAGTCCAAATGGGCAGTTTTGTGGCAAAGATGTGGACTTTGAAGATGTCTTTTTGTTTTAAAACCCTTCCCTCGCAGGTGCCGTTGGTGTTTATTGGGCTGCAGTCAGCACCAGTAAAAACCGTTAATAGGGTCGAGGATCATCCTGTGTCTTGACAGGACAGCCAATCAGATCCTCTGGCTCAGCGCTGGTGAATTATATTTTGTCTACCACTTGACTTTTCTGCTCCAGGATCTTATAAGAAATTCAAAATGTGTTGTGTTTTATGCAGCTCAACAATCCGACCGCATTCAAAGACGGAAAGCTTTTCTGCCTCTGCCATCAGGAGGTCGTGACAGTGTGAATACCTGACAGAAAATGACATGGCATCCAAATTTTTCCACGTATTTTGGCTTGTAAAGGCTGTGGTCTTAAACTTTTGATCAGCTGACAAAAGCATGTTTGAGTTTAAATGCAGTTTTCAATAGTAAAAAGCAGGTTGACAAAGATCATAAGCAGCTATCATATCAAGGTCTCCATCAAAGAACAAGTCCCTAGTGCTCACTGCAGGGTTAGATATTCAATACAGTAACTCAGCAATCATATCAGGTGTCAAGGCACCATAGAAGTACACAATGCAGAGTCAGGACACATGGTCAAAGGGGCGCAATGATTGCATGGCACGTATTGAAGGAATAAAAAGCAGATACACACTTGATGTGAGTGGTCAAGACCTGAGACAGCCCAGTGAAACGCTCCAGTGAACTTGTAGACCCTAAGCTAATTACTGACCACTGTACTGTACACAGTAATATCGTCAGACCAGGGGGCCACCATGACCACAGACACACACACACAAAAGTCTGCACACCATCTATGATGTCGGTTTAAACTCTAATAACAAGGCTGTCGATCTCATCCTCTCTGGTCAGGCAGTGAGCATGCTGCTGATTACTGAAGGGCTTCTTTGTGCTGCTGGTTCCCAAATCTATTACTGCAAAGTAATGACATAATGCTCTAACACACACTGCAGTGTGTGTCTGACTGCAGGCTGCCTATGAGCTGCTGGTCCTTGATTATCTATGATGTCATTTGTCTGAGGGTGAAATTTAATCATCAGCTCCGTACTAATATGAAAAGATTGAATTGTCAAAATATTTTATTAAGTGTAAGCTTATGTGTTACTAGCAGAGAAACCTTTTTACGTTGCCCTCTGTTTAACTGTGATCTTACATTTTTGTGCTTGTATCTCTTTTTGTCTTCATGTATTTATGCTTTTGTGTTCACAGCATCCAGTATACTGCGTAAATGTGGTTGGCACACAGAACGCCAACAACCTGATCACTGTGTCTACAGACGGCAGGATGTGCTCCTGGAGTCTGGACATGCTCTCTCAGCCACAGGTGCACCACCTGGGGTACAGCCCCCTGTTACCAGCAGTAACACAGGACAACACTGACTGGTCCAAAAGTGCCAGTTCAGACCAAAGATTTTCAACAAATTGAGATGAAACTTGCAACTGATGGTGACAGGCTGCTATCTGTTCATACCACTGCAACTGGGGAGACAATATTGTTTCCATAACAAAAATAAACATATACTGTATTAATAACTCATCTCCTGCCTCCATTCAATACTCTGCCTTTACTAAGTATTTAATTGTCCCCCACAGTGTTCTGAAGTTGTCTTCTTGGGTTGCAAAACTTTTGTCTGAACTGGGCTTCAAATGTCAGTACACAGTTTCTGTGGTCATTTACTCAAACTGAAGTTGTTCTCTTATGTTTGTATGTAGGAGACCATGGAGCTGGTGTATAATAAATCCAAACCGGTGGCAGTGACGGGCATGGCTTTTCCCACGGGGGATGTTAATAACTACGTGGTGGGCAGTGAGGAGGGCACTGTGTATACTGCATCCAGACACGGCAGGTGAGTTTGACTTAAACACACATTCAAAAACAAAAACAACATAAAAAAACCGCTGACAAACCTGTACTGAACCTCTTGTGTGTCTTTTACCTGTGCATAATAATCATGAACTATAACATACGATAGGGCTGCTCAATTATGGACAAAAATTGTAATTACGACTACTATATTTGATAATGATATCACAATTATTAAGCATGATTACTTATGAATTTTCTGACATCTATGCAAGGATTTTAAATCTGTGAAAAAATAAATCTCACTGCATTAACCCTTGAATGCCTTTTGTATCATTTTTGATACATACTTTTATGATACCTCTATCTAATCAATATGATCAACAAATTACTAAAAAAAAACATCTGAATACAATTAGATAAATGATAAAAATGCCCTCAAATGGATTATCAGTTGCCAAAAACACCTTATGTATCAAATGAGACACAAAAAATATATGTTAAATTTTATGGAGATTTTGATTTTTTAGGATCTCAGTTGAAAGTGAAATAAAGTGTTCAGCTCCAAAAAATTAGAATTTTCTGCCTATAATTTGTGTTTTTATGTGTTAAAGGGTTAAGATGTAGTCACAACAATTGTTCTTCATTATTTAAAACTGTTGAAAATTATTAAATAATTTAATAGTACTAAGAGCAATATGAGCATCCAAATCATAATTAACAAATGAAACAAACATATTTGATCACTTTTTTACAGGCTGTAAAATGAAAAACAATGTTTGTCATATCGTAACAGTGGTGGTTAAAGTTATTTTGAAGGTTTTTAGGAAAACTCATTGAAATTGAAAACATGAACCTAACTGACATACAGGTAAAAACAACCTGCAGCCAAAGACAAGTATACCAAGGGGTAAAGAGGGAGATATTTATTCAAACACAACTGCTGATATAATTATTACACATCGTTTAAATAGCGTGTATGATCTCCCTTGTGATTCAAAACTGATGTTTGGCTTTGAAAAGAGTTTAGAAGAGACAACAGAAAAGCACTAAACAGCTTCAAGAGTTACAGCAGTCATGCAATAACTGAATAGCATTACTCTTATTCATCTTTTAGGGGCCGCCATGAGGATTCATGAAGCACTACGGCACTGAGTTAAATCAACAGAGAGATCTGATTAAAGTGCCATTTTTTTAAATAGAAATTTTGATATTAGAGCTAGAGTACAATGAATTAATCACAAATGCCAGGATCACCATATATTGCCTCAATCAAGATTTTGTCCCACTGCAATTTGTGACAAGGATCCAAATCGTGAGGAAAGAGCCCTTTCACACTGCAGTTGACAATACTGGAGCTTCTTAAGTTACACCACACATGAATGAATACGCAGCTCTTTCAGTTTGTTGTAACAAATGTAAAGCTGCTCATCTTAACTGCTTTATTTTACACATTCCTGGCGCGTTTGATTTGTAAGACCTTTGTCATCTATTTAGACATCTTTGCCCTCGAATAAATTTGGTTTCCACAAGTTATCTGAGCATAAAATGCTAACACAACACATCTAGACTGCCAAAACCTGCTCTGATCTGCTTGTCTTAACCCCCCGGCAAACCTGTACTTTTACATTTGGTACATCCAATTGTTTTTAACTTGAGCCTCTAAAATTAATGAGTGAATGAAAGCTTCCAAAACCTGAGTTTATTTACACATTAGATTATTTTCTCTCAATGAAAGGAGTTGACTGTTTCACTTTCAAACAGCCCCCTCTTGGTGTGCTTTAAATGTGCTTTTGGCATTCTTAGTAAGACGCATACAGCATTACATTTTTATATACCATCCATCAAGATGCGTACCTGTAATACTGACTGGTGTATTTATTTATGCCCCACCTGTGTCTTGTCCCCTCAGTAAGGCCGGTATCTGTGAGATGTTTGAGGGCCACCAGGGTCCAGTGACAGGCATCAGCTGCCACAGTGCTGTGGGCACCCTTGACTTCTCCCACCTCTTCATCACTTCCTCCTTCGATTGGACCATCAAACTCTGGAACACCAAGGTACGATGTCAGAGAGGAAGTGGTGGTGTGGGGGGTTGATTATGGACCCTGAGAGGCTGTACAGAGAGGAAATGTGTGAGTGGGGTGGGCTGGGGGCTGAGTGCTGTAGGTGAGTAACTTTCTGATAAGTCTTTTTTTTTTTTACTTCATGTATGTCCCTTTGTGTGTGGGATTAAGCTCTTTTACCGAACGTGTGGAGACTGAACAAGTGTAGTTAAGTCTTCCAATGCTAAAGTGACAAAATCAGCTCCTTTTCTGCAATTTGGAAGCCTGATTATTTTAACTATAATTTTGCCCACCAAAATCTCTGTGTGCTGACCCCTGTACAGTTTCCTTGTAATAATGCTGTTGCTACTAAACAGCTGACACTACAGAGGAAGAAAATGGAGTAAAGTATTCCTGTGAGTCAATGCCCTGATGTGAGAAGACTTTTAAATCTAAATTATCCAGTCAGATTATTTTCTAATAATAGCAGCCCTACAACACGTAAAGCTCTGCATAAGTTTAAACATAGCCTTGTTCAAGTGTAAGTTCTGATTTACAGTGGGCGGGGGGTGTACACTCTACTAATGTTTGAGGTGTTGCATTAGCTTACATAGTTTCAACGTGAGCTTGAGGTATATCTCTGATCTCACACCTTCCTCATAACTGGTGTAATGTCCTCCACAAAATATGTTTGTCATGGTCTATTATTTTAAAGATATGATAGCTTTGAGGTTGAGGAGAGCAGAGGGTTTTACCGAGGTATGGTGTTGACAGTGTATTGATACTTTATGTCCCACCAAATGTGTGCAACCTTTATGCTCACACTTTTATTTTCTGTCAAAAGAGATCATTTCAGCCATGCAACAATAAAATACCTACGAATTATCCCATGTTATTGACACTTTCACTGCTCATTTTCACCGTTGTCACTGTACTTAGCCTGTAGGCGAAATGTACCGACTGCAATTTCTCGTATATAACATGCTTTTTTTTGCTCTTAAATAAGATCTAATTTTCGGGTGCTTGTTATACACAAGCACAAGCAAAATATGTAAAATATTTCGTCTCACCAACATCGCAATTACAACACATCTGATACATAAAGTCGAAATATTGTCTCTCTCTCTCTACGAAACATTACCTCCAAACTTCTGTAATTCTTATAAAACTAACTGTTAAACTGGTCTAATCTAATATTTTGGGTCTTAATTAGTTTACCTTTGTGTAATGATCGTGTAATTCTCAAGTGTTGCCATGCCACTCACGTGTACACACAGGGTGCTGCCATCTTGTGAGCAAGGGGACCAAAATAGCTGCGCTGTGATTGGTCGAAGACATTGGCATGTTGATAGCTGCTCTCTGATTGGCCGGTACACTACGACTGTGCATGCTCTGGCAGAAATCGAGTAAGTGTGCATGCGTGAAGCAAAAGGTATTTCCGCATCTGGTTGAGAGAGAAAATCATGTACGGTATTTGTTGTGAAAATACTGAAATTTCACTGCTTATAACTTTCCTGGAAAAAAAGCATGAAAAAATGGGGTGCGTGTTTTTTTGTTTTTCTGCAAGGTATTTCAACCGACGGTTAATTACGGATGTTACAACCAAGTATTGGTCTGTTTGGAGGTAATATGGCACATTAGGCTGCTCTGTAATTATCACTGGATAAAATTAGAACTACTACATGGTGGTTTTCTGCCTCTACAAGGTATACATTCCTAGAGAGTGAGAGTTTAGTGGTGGGTCACTTGGCCTCTGTTCTTATGCCTCCCAAATTTAACCGATTCATCTCCAAGTCAGAGAGGACGTGTGTTAAGTTTTTCCCTCTAAAGAATTTTTGACATCATGACACCCAAGGATATTTGACCATGTCCCTACAAAATCTAAACCAATTTTTTTGTAAGTCAAAGTGCACAGTTGTACGAAACAGGAGTGTAGAAAGTGTGTTTGAGCCGTTTCATTCACAAGCAGGTACAGAACATGATGACTTTTAACCTCTGACCAATGAAAATCTAATAAGCTATCTTCCAGTGCTAGGAGACAGTATGGAGAGTGTGACAGAAATCCCCAAAGTGCATTCACAAGTAAACGATGACAAGAAAACCCAATACCCTTGACCTAAGATGTATGACTACCAACATCTAATCAGTTCATCCTGATATCTAAATGCGTAAAGAAAATCAGTGAAAAATGTGTTCACAAGGCCTTGTCAACACAAAAACATAAAGCCTTCAGTCTTGGCTGTTGCTGGTGTGTTGGCATAGACGCCTGTGTCCACAGCCGCCGTTTTGCAGTGCTCGTTTTCACTTCAGAACAAATGCAGTCCAGCGCTCTGTGCCCTCAATGGAAAACTGGCCTCAGCATCAGCTCATTTTTGACACCGTGCTGCTACTCTTGGTTGGAATAACTTTAACTTCTGGGAGTGCACTATGCTGGTCAGTGTCACTTCTCCCTAACTGAACAATCAAATCAAGAAGGGGCTAGACTTCTGAAATCCACATTTACTATACAGCAACAGCAGAAGTAACAATGAGCAGCCTTGTATTCTCAGGGAATCTCTCTATTTCCTAGTCTTCATTTTCAAACAGTAGTAGGACGTGATTTCTTCACTATGGTTTCATGATTTCTAGATGATATTTTAGCAGATTGAAGAAAATATGGTACCCTCATTTTTAACAGACTTATGGATAGGACTTGGAAGTCAACTCTCGTTACCCGGCAATATTAAGCGCTGGTAAAACCACCCTGAAACTGAGGCTTTGTGCACTTTTCCAGCAGAAAAAATAACATCTGTGGTTGACAGGCCCTACAAATGCCTTTAACTGATTGATCAAAATTATGTTAAAGCATCACATCTGTCACAATATTTGGCTTAGTCTACACGTTATGCTCTGCTAGTTAAGATGAACCTTACATCTCAATGGTGCAACCAAACAATGGTAAAACTAAAGCTTACTAAATTAGTTTGAATGTATGGTTTAGTGTGGACTTGAAACCAGAATTAAATATGGAATTCAAGCATAGTTTGTGCAACAGACTAAAGATCTCTAACGCCATAAATCTCAGTAAGACTGACTCACTCAGTTACTCATACACTTCAAAAGGTGAGTGCTCCCCCTCTCCTCCTCCTCCTAGCTGGTTTTTAGTGACCTTGTCCACTCAAGGCTTTTTTCTCCTTTCAGACTGATGTTTTGAATTCTATTGGTCAGCATTTCACTGGCAGTAAAATAGCAAACTGACTTTTCAACTAAAATGGCCACTGGAGAAAAAGAAAGTTTGCTAACACTTATAGAGAAACTTTTGCAGGTAAACACAGACAGGTGCATCTAAAGTGCTGCAAAGGAAAATAAATTCTGCCATTAAATATGGATATGAGCAGAACTGAGCCCAGTCACTCAAAAGTGATCTGTTCAGAAAGCCAATAACTTCAATACCTGTAACTCAGTTCATTTTCATTCAAAATCCTGATTATAATTTTCCAACAAAACAGTCACTGCAGTCTAACACTGCATTAGATTGGGTCTTTATGATCCAAAAGACTTAATCAAAGTCTTAATCTAAATACCTGATCTAATATAAACGTTTTAACCTTGCAGTGCAGATGGATCAGCCTGATTCAATGTCTTGAATCAAGCACATACATCTTGCCAAACTCCAATCTACAACGATTGTGAGTGGCCCAAAGTGGGACGGCCCAATCAGAAACCTTTAGAGCAGGAAGAGGTGGGAGCTACAAGAGAGAAGACAGCAGAAAGTGATGACTTAGACAAAGATTCTCATAGATGCTAACAGCTTCAGGAGCAGTTTTATAAGATCTTGACCACATTTCTTTAGCAAATTAAAAACAAAAAACAACACTACAAACTTCTCAACACGAAGGATGTTTTCCCTCAACATGTTTGATGAGAGTTTGTTTTACAAAGTGGTCCAAGTTCTGCAGCGCTGTAGCGCCCACCTTCTACATGACCTGATTGGCCCATAATGAATGCCATTGATAGAACAATCATGCAATCACCTGTGATATGGTGCTGAACAGTTCTGCCATCCCCGAACACTTTCTATGGGCTGTTTTCCAGTTGGACTACTGAAATATATTGAACAGTCCATCTGGTGTGTTAGGTTACCAGGTGCCCTCTCTGCAAATACATTTACTCATAGACCTCACTCTGTTGGACAAGAGGGAGGTACAGACATCCAAATCCCTGAAAAATGGGATTTTTCTAAGTAACAACACAGCATTTGAGTATCATGCTTTAAAGATCACTGCACCCATTAATGCATATATTCTAGTTGTGTACTGCCGAGGGTAATCTTGACGGCTTTGTTTCTGAAATGGGCACTGTTGAGGCATGCTACTCTCTGACATTCCTGATGATGGTACACCACTGATAGTCATGGGAGACATGAACATTCACATGGATAAAACACAGGCAAATGATTTTCTGGCTCTTCTCTCCTCATTTGAACTGAACCTGCATGCTCATTTAAACCTCTGCAGATGATCCAGAATGCAGCAGCACGTCTGGCCTGTAACCAGCCCAGAACAGCACGTTACTCCAGTGTTAATCTTTCTTCACTGGTTCCCTGTGGCAGCTTGAATGAAATTCAAAGCTCCACTTCTTCCTTACGAAACAGTCACAAGAATGACTCCTGTTTACCTGTAATCTCTCATCCATCCAGGTCTACACTCCCTCTCACCCGCTACGCTCTGCCAGTAAAAGATGCCTGGTGCTCACATTTCAGCATGGCTAAAAATCATTAGACTCTTCTCCTCTGTTGTTCCAAAGTGGTGGAATAAACTACCCAACTCCATTTGATCAGCAGAGTCCCAATTTACTTTGAAGAGAAAGGTGAGGACTCAACTATTTAGGGAGCACTTGTGCACTCAGTCTGACTCTTCTCCTCTGGTAGAATGAGTTCGAGGGTTTAAGACCCAACTCTTAAAAGTGCTGCTTTGTTCACTACATGGCAGCACCTGTGTCCAAATGGACTTGAAGCAGCTTGTTGCACTTGTTAATGTTGTTCCCTCTAGTTTGGATTCTTGCTTGTGTTGTACCTACTCTCGGATGTACGTGGCTTTGGATAAAAGCGTCTACTAAATGACATCCTAACGTTGTAACTTGATGTAGTACAAAACAAATTTTACAGCGAAAGCAGAGGCAGGCATTTTGGCTGGTTATTAAGTACATTCTCTGTAGTGCAGGAAGCAGTATGCTTTCCCTCAGGTTGTTTGTGATCATCTTAGCATGTTGAAGCAGGGTGTTGACTCTCCATCCTGCTCAGGTAAACACATGCCATGGACAAAAATGAATACACTGAAAACAGATTTTTTCAAATCAACAATCACAACCAGAAATTATAAGTAAGAATAACACCAACAATTAACAGTTATTTTACAAATCAAGGTCTTTGTGAGGTGAAAGGGTTGAATTGTGCCATGTAGAAGTCCTTGCACAAATTTAATGGACAGAAGGATAAACATCAGCATCATGTCAGACTGCAGATACAGCCAGAAATCAAAGGGAGATTACTGAATAAAAAAGAAATACATAATTCATGTTGCATAATCCCTGAGTTTTATGCAGGATCCTGTTACGATTTTCATCCCTGGCCGCTGAAGGCTGTAAAACACTCTGATAAATGTTCGTGTTTGAATGCAGCCGCTCCATACTTCTTGAGCTCAGACTCCCGCGACACATATTAAAACACATTTCTGTGGATTTTTCATCAGACGACTGTGTTATTTTTTAAGATTTGGGAATTCCCTTTCCTTTGAGGGGCACCGCAGGAATGTGTGTCTGTCTCTCATCCCACCTAACCATATTTGTGTGTGGGTAGGCAGGATACCTGAGTGTGTTCAAGTGTGTGTGTTCACACCTTACATTCATGTTAAGTAAGCTGCCTTTGTGTACCTAATGTCCCCTCAAGGTTTGCCTTCAACCCGACTGTTAAAACACACACACACACATATTCTTTGTGATTTTTTTTTTAAACACACGCACACCTTTGAAAACGACGCCATACAGAAGTCTGCTGGTGTTTTAACACTCAGCGGTGTAAACACTGTGGTTGGTAAAATCATTCAGCGTAAGCCTGAGGGTAAAGACGTCGCGACAGCTGAGAGAGGGTTTATGATTTTGCATAACTTAAGTGTTTCGCTGCCTTGACCCAAAAACCAAAATCTGGTTGGATAAAGAAAAATAAGTCAACTTTAATTTGACTTGTGGAAAGTTTCACTTTGAGCTCAGGTGTTTGTAAAGAGTCTGGTTATCTTCCATAAGAGAAAATGACTCATTTGATTTCATGTTGAGTTTTCTTTCCTCTATGCCTAGTTTGTAAATTTTTAAAGACCAATTTCGGATCTGAGAACAAAGTTTGAGTCCCATTAGTGTGTGGTTTGTGTATCCATGGTGAGTACTTCAAGTTAGTGGGATGTTTGTGATGAAGATACAGCCAGAGACATACCAGTTTGTCTTGAGATGAGACTTAAACCACTGACATGTTGAATCGTAAGAATCTAATGGATATTTTGTTGCTAATAAGATCTACAAGGGTTTTCAGTTGGATTTAGATCAGCATCGATTCACTGACCCTTGCTTAAAATAAAAGCCTGACTCAAGAGCCAGTGAGTGCATAAGTTAGCACCTCTTGCTATCATATTTAATTTATAGAGCAGGGATGGAAATTAACTTTTTATCAGCCTGCCACAGAGACATGATGGATGGAAAAATCTCCAAGCCACTTTGTTTTAAATGGCTGAGTTTCAAGTTGCATATTTAAAATAAAGGCACTTCAAAACATATGAAATGGGTACTTCTATATAATATCAAAATAACTTTAGCTGAGCTGCTAGCTAATGTTGGTTGATGTTACAAGTCAAAACGTTCCAGTTAACGCTGACATACTGGAGAGCAGAGGCCTGTTGAATAGTTTAAACAAGGTAAAAAACCAAGCATAAATGTATGACCCGACTCATTTTTTTCTGTCACAAACTACAGTTAATTTTATCTACCTGCCACCATGACCGATAGGTTGAGCAAAATCACCAGATACTGAAGAAAAACACCTCATTTGGCTGGTAACAGGCACTTATTTCTAACCCTGTAGTATTCCTGATTATTAACATGCAGTGTCAGGAGGGTGTAGTATTCCTCATTACTTATAGTGTATGTATACCGAGAAAATGTAACTGCATGCGTTTCATTATCATTGAGTTATAATACAAGACAAAAAAACTGACCATAGTAAGTTTCGGGTAATGTGCTTCACTTTTCATGATCATGTGGGAAGCTAAGCAGGTCCAGTTTGAACGTGTCCTTGGTACTTCTGTCCAACACTCCATTTTACATAAATTTTGTGCTCAACACTTTAACTGTCTTTTCTCAAAAGTATCTTATTCCCTCACTGCCTATATAATCCTGAGGAAAGAATCTGAAATGTCTCTTATAATTTATAGTTTTGTAGTTCGATTTAATCTTCTTCTCATCTGCTTGGCATTTCAAGGCTGTTGTATGCAAAATGCAAAAATTGAACCTTAAGTTTGAAAATAAAGCCATATCATGGAGATATTGACAAGTATTGGTATTTTTCATCAAAGTCAAATCAATTAATATTGTATCATTTATAGTAGACTCAGTAGCCCATATTTAAAGCTTTGAAAACCTAATGAAACTTGAATACCGTTATTGGTTTCTATCCCACATTACATAAATAAAGTATGTTGAGCCATGATGGATCTGTTTGGTTCTGTTTCGGCACCTAATTTCCAGTTCAAACCTGCTGAAAGCTCACCAGCTCCTCAGCTCAGGAGAGATAATGAAGAGCATTTGCTCCACATGCGGCGCCACACGGATTAAGCCTCATTTTGAGATTACTTTTAAGACCTGTTGCTGCAGATTATTTACCAAAATCACCTTATTTAAGATAGATGGATTAAGGACAGACTAGTGTAAAACAGTAGTTAACATTCTGAAAAAAGGGTAGATGAGGAGGCTCTTTATTCCTCTCATCCCAAATGTTCTGATGCAAATGAAACAAATTAAAAAGAAAAGCCTAAAATCGTATCAGAGGGGATTATACAGCAAGGTAGGTTAACAAAAAAAGAATGTAATTAGACAGTGTCAAAACATCAAAAGATAAAGTAAATGAGAGCTGAAGTTATGAAACAGGGAGTAAAACAAGGGGAGCAGATAGAGAGAAAGAGAAGATAAACAGGAATCGCTCAGCTGATCGAATGCTGAACCCGTGTGATGGAGTTAAATGACCTCTGCCGTCACCCACCGGCACGAAAAACAGGTTCAATCGAGGCTTGAAATTGGTTTCGCTGTTTGTTTGTGTTTGTACCTGTGTGCCTGTTTGAGTGTGAGTGTGCTCTGCGATCTGTGTGCAGGTCTCACAGCCTTTTAAAATGGCCAAGGAGTGAGTGAGTGAGTGAAGGTGATGGAGAAAAAAGGAGGAATGAAAGAGAAAGAGGGGGACTGCATTCTTTCATTTGCTCGTCCAGCCATCCTGTCTCCTCTCCCCTGCCCCTCCCTCTCCACCTGTCAGGAATGCAGTTTGTAAGCCTGAGGAATCCTAACAGCAGACAGACACACACTTATGACTGAATTAAGCCATGTTTCCACTCTTCTTTCATATACCCTTCATATTTAAATGCAGTATGTGGGTTCAAAGTAGGGCTGGGAGATAGATCAAGTTTTAGAAAAATATTTATATTTTGTAAATTGTTGTAGAAGCTCTAAAATAGCATTAAGTGTGCCATTATTTTGGATAATTCTCTTGACTGTGTCTTTGGCCCTGCCTGCCTTTTACTGTTCCACAAAAGCAATATTTACAAAAACAAAACATCCCACCCGATCACCTGCTCACTTACAGCAACAGTCCTGTCTGTGGTACCGACATGGAACGTCAGAAAGAAAATTCAGTGATTCATATTCAAGATCCCAGACATCGGACAGAATATTGTTTCTTGCTAAGAACAGCAAAACAGTTGACAAAAAAATCTTGACTATGAAAACATTTTCCACATTTCAAATTAGGACCAACAGCTGGGATAGGCTCCAGCCCCCCGCAACCCCGAAAGGGATAGTCGGTATAGAAAATGAATGAAATTAGGACCAGTATAAAGATTTTGTAAAACGGTAAGCTGCAGCTCAAAACCTCAACCATTTGCTGGCATTTTCATTAAAACATTCCTGTATTAAGCTTCATTAACCTGCGTTTTTCTTTTAATATGATCTGGAAAAAAATGTTGAAATACATATTGAATATTTAACTGGACACACACCAGATAGACTATTCAATATACAGTCTATACAAAATGTATTTCAATTATCCATCTGGGCAACAGACCATAGAGAGGATTTTGGATGGGAAGAATCTTACAGAACGAAATCCGGCAGGTGATTGAACTGTTTTAAATGTCATGGCATTAGAACAGGGGCTTGAGGTACAACACAGATAGTACCGAAACTGACTTTGACCTGAAATCTTGCCGTTTATAACAGCACAAAATCAGACCTAATAGAGTTACAGCTCACCATCAGACAGTTTCTACAATGAACTTTTGGACTAAGCAGAGTGTCAAAACGTTGTGTCTTTATGTCAAACAGTTCTACAAGCATTTATAACAGACCACAAAGATTTACCATGACTATTCCTGCTTTAAGCTCTTTTATCATTAATTCATAGGCATAATGTCTTTTTTTGAGACGGGGCAGGGGATAGAGCGGAAAGTGGTTCAAACCCAGGTTGCTTGCTTTAAGAATTTGACATAATGCACAAACTCATTATTGGGCAACTGGAAAAAAATGTAACATTAAATTTTTATAATTTCATTGTAACTTAAATAATTTTTGATGAACTTAGGATATAATTTCTTTTTTCATGTAGCTCTTCAATGATGACATTACAACGTAACTTAAAAATCGAGTTGTTTTTTCCCTCAAACACAAACACTCTCATCTGCTCCCTCTTCTTCTCATGTCCATTGTCCAGCCCTTCTTCCCTCTTACCTCCAGCTCTACCCCCCCCCCCCCCGTCTCCCTCTCTCTCAGACAGCTGTTGTGTTGAGGTTACAGTACACCTTGTGGAGAGGCCCCCCCTTTCATCTCTTCCAGCGGTTTTATGGTGCTGTGTGAATGTGCGAGGCTTTTTAATTAGGCTCTGCACCCAGACAGGCCCCAAGGCTGAGGCAGCGCCACTCTGTCTGAAGCTCTCTCACTCCCTCGCTCCATTCCTTCTCCGTCTCTCTCTTTCACTCTGTAGTGTGTCATCCGCTGCAAACCAAAATGCTTTCTTTTTTTCTTGCACAGTTTTGTCACACTATCTCAGAGATCGATCCCCTCATTTATCTCTTTCAGCACAACAAGCCTCTGTACTCGTTCGAGGACAACGCAGACTATGTGTATGACGTCATGTGGTCGCCCGTGCACCCTGCCATCTTTGCCGCCGTGGACGGTATGGGCCGCTTAGACCTGTGGAACCTCAACAATGACACAGAGGTGTGTATGAACTGGAATCTAGGTCATGATGGGCGTTTTGAGTGTCATCTGTGTGTTGATGTGCCTGTGTGTCTGTTGTCCTCGGGGCCTTTTGTCGGGTCTCATCACTGAACCGCACAACCAAACACTCAAAACTTTTCTCCTCCCACCACCCCTCCACATCCATGCACACGCCAACACACGCACATACGATTCAAGATTCCCCCGTGGGCGTTTCCCGCAGTCCTCGTTTTAAATCACACTCAGTGACATCTCCCCACCCAGACGTGTCCCGCTAGCATTCCTGCAACCTCAGGACCTCGCCACCTCCTCTCATCCACCTCCCACACTCTGTCCCATCATGGAGCACACACATGTGCAGGAGACCTCAGTCCACAGTCTCATGCCGGAGATCAAAATAATAAAATAAGAATGTTTCCCAGTGCTGCAGGGCGAATTTATTTCTAAGGAGGGAGCATGTGAGGTCAGGGTGAACTGATCATCTTTATCCTCAGCCTTATGTCCTCAGCCTTATTCAGTCTGTTTCAATGTGTCAAATTACATATAGTATCTATTTCTCTTGCAAATTATTTGCATAAAATATTTATTTTTCAACTGCTAGCCAGTCAATGTAAGCTTACACACTGTAATGTATTTTCAGTATTATTTTTTCTGAAGTTTCGCATCTGGTAAGCCCTCATCTAGTCCATGAAAACACTCAGTGTTGGTACTTATGTGATTGTCAAAGGATTCAAAATGGTGTACTGCTTGATTGTGTTTGAGTCACAGTACCCTGCTTTATGTGACAAAAGGCATAAAGATGACAAGGGTAATAAATTAAAAATAATGTATAGAGGAAGATCACCTTGATGCTTCCACAAGATAATTGTGTGTGCACACTCAGGCATCTACTCTTGTGAACAGTTGGTCCTGAAATGGCTGTGTTATAGTTTCAGCTCCTTAGTTAAACGTTGAACCACATCATGCTCTCCTCTCCTTTCGAAAGTTGTGCGTACACATCAGTTTTCTGTGTAGTTAACATGAGCACCGGGTCAAAGCCACTTGCAGGCATGAAAATCCCTCACGGTTCGTCGAAATTTGCTGTTTTTAAACCAAAACAGGTGATAATCTCTGGTATAGAGGTATACCAGAGATTAGCGGTGAACTGCAAACATGTGCACATGCCTGAAGGGAGCCTTGAATTCGATAAAAACATTCACTCTACCAGCGCAAGAGCATGGAAATATTAGCGCGAAGGGCCTCACATCACCAGTGTTTTCTCTGGGAAGGTGGGGGCATACTGCTGCCTGATCAGTTTGTGAAGTGTACAAGCAGTTCGCTCGTGCAGACCAAAGTATTCGGAATCTAAAGATGCCTTGGTGATCCAAGAGGAATATAGCTAACGATAGTTTACTGACTGAATTTGGTGAGTGATGGTTTCAATAATTTCAATATGTTCTGTTATATTGAAGTTACCCAGGAGCTCTGCTGACATAGGCTTAATGTTAGCTACAGGTAATATATCAGTAGAAGAATTAAAGCTTGCTGAAAGAGGCAACATGTCATTGATGCATAATGTTAGCTAACACAGCAGGAGAGATAACGTGGCTATCTTAACAAGCCTCCGGTGGAAAATTAATTCTTAATGCATGTCATTCGAGAAGTTTTCTGTCTCATTTCTTATAGAACATAAGGTGACCATTTATTGATAGATACTTTATTATACATTCGTACTGTCCTGTAATTCTGCTTGATTATTCTCTCAAAATGCATCAGATTGATGCCTTTAAATATGAAATAAGGATATATGAATATCCTTCTCACCTTATTCACCTCTGACCTGTTTTTTTTAATGCCTGCACTTGATGTCAAGTCCTTTGACCTTGGGGTCATAATTGATTTGTTGGATTGTATTGCTCCTAATGTCAACACAAAGTGCTGTCAAATTTCACCTCTGATATGTTCACAATATTGTGTGTTTATTTGCATTGTCCTTGGTATGGAAAGACCTTGAGACAGAAATATGTTTGCCAACATACAGGAAATCTTGTGCAAACTATAGATTTTATTATAATTATATCGGGTTGGAGGGAAGAGTTGATACAACATAGTATTGTTTGTATTGATATTCTTAAATGTGTTCATTTACAGCATTTAATTAAGCTTTTGGTTCCACAAAATAAAGAAAGAGGTGACGTTCACTGAGCAGGAGAGTTAGTAAACAAACATGGCAGCACAAAGAGAAACATAGGGAATGCACCGCTGGCATTTAAATTCATTGTGTGGACTTATTTTGGATTTTTAAATGGACTTCAGAGATAGACATGACACAGTTGGTATGTAGGAACAGTTGGTATGTAATAAGTGTTGCATGAGAATAAAATAATCTGGAAATACAGCTCACCTCACCTGGCACCACTCAGGGATAGCAAAAGTCTACCCCAGAAAGCTAATGCTAAATTAACCCCACTGAAAAACCAGCCAACACTTGACATGCTTAGCGTGTCAAGGTTGTTTGACCAATAACTACTCCGCGTTTCCAAAACCAGAAGTCCTCTCTAAATCCTCAATAAAATATAAAAGGGCACAATATATCAAAATTCACCCTGGTACAGTGAGAGCACATGATGTATTTATATTTAGATTGACTGTTTTTGACCCAGGTTGTAAAGATGTTTATTTAGGCCGTAAAAAAAATGTCTTTTCTTCACACAAAATCATTTGGGTGTCAGGTTTTTGCAGCCAGCATCAAGGGGACAATTGCAGTACTGCAGCTTTGGCACCTCTGCATTGGCCTCCATTTTCAGCCCCAAATGTTTCCAACTTGTCCTGACAGCTTGCAACTTTTGTGTTGGGCCATAATTGTGCATAAATCATATTGTCTAGGCTGGGCATAAATGTCTGTGCTCGTCTTTGTAACTGTATGTATCCTCACTGTTATAAATGTAAAATCTGGTCAAAGGCCACGTGTTAACTTTCAGTTAACTTTTTTTTAACAGAAAAGTTTGTTTTGTTCTGATGGTTGTATAGGCTGCTGTTAATTTCTCTAAGTAGGAATAAAACCTAAATAAAAATAGACAGAAATAGGCAATAAGCTTGATTTATAAAATATGAATTTGCACAACATAAACTATGGCGCCATCAAATTTAATCACCTCACTCAGCACCCTCATATGTGACCACCTTTAAGCACCCTTATTTACAGCAGCAAAGCAGGGTAAAATAAGTAAAATAGTATGAAGTATAGCTTTGAGGAAGTCAAAGTTTTGTAAAAATCCTCTGAAAGTCTGAGAACCATACTTTTTCAACACCTCAGATAGATGAAACCTTTGATCACTCAAGTAAAAGTAGGTATGAAAGGATGCTTCATTTTCCTTCGCTCTTGGTTTCCATGGCGACGACACCCTTAGTGCCTTAATATCAGTCTGCCTCAGATGTTCTTCTCCGTTTCATAATGCTCTTTTACTCTGCTACTTCTCCCATTTCCTGGCATGTCTATCCTGCCGTCCACAACAAAGTCATGTCTCATCTTTGTATTTCATACCACTTCTCAGTTGTTGTGTCTCAGAAAGTCTCTTTCCTTGCTGCTTGTCCTCATTGATCCCATCAGGAGCTTCTTCCCTCTGCAGTGCACATGACAAGATTCCCATGATTCCCCTAACAGCAGCCTTTTCAGCGGCAGAGGAAGAGTTCATTACCGATGGCCTAACTCAGCTAACAATGTGCTTTATGAGAAACATTTGCTCAGACACACACAGACACAGACACACACACACACACACAAGGATGTACTGAACACATGCAACACATATTCACACTCTAAGAGCAACAGACTCCATTGTTGCCATCATTTTAAAAACACACAGTCATAACGACACTAACGGAGCTGTGCAGTTCGCCTGGTTCTCATTTCCAGTACACACAAACACGCTCTCTCACACACACACACACACCCACACACACACACACCCACATATAGCCAATTTAAAGCGCTCAGTTCAGATCCACTCGGGCAGAGCGGGGGAAGCTAGCAGGCTAATGGCAGTCAGTCTGTGGTTAGCGCTGCTTTAAATACGCAGAAGCTCAGTGTGTGAGGCAACATGATGCCAGGGCCTCTGTCTCCACTGGTGACATGTGTCAGACTCGCCTGCCACACGTCAGGAACAGTTTATGGAAACACTGCAGATGGTTTCAGGCTTTTTACAAATGTACGAGGAGCAACATGAGCACGTCTGTTTACTAAAAAGAGCATCAGTCCTAACGGTAAACATTAAACGATTGAACCCTCATGTGAGTTCACTTTAGAGGAAGAAGTAATTCATTAAACGTGTGTGTATAAAGATGTGTATTCAAAACTGCATTAGGCTGGCTACTGTTTTGATAAGCATTACATTGAGCTTAAACTTCAGTTAGAGCTCTTAAACAGAAACATGGACACAGGACACACGGTGAAAATAAAAGATGTTCTCCAGTGTGTTTGGTTCAGCAGTAAAATATATTTAGAATTGACTTAATTAATAATCAACCAAATAATAAACCTGTCATTCACTTTAGCAGGCTGTCTTTATAATGAGTTAAGATTTAACGAAGCAGAGAAGTGGGAATGTTTTTAAGGATGTATGTGGACCTTTTGCCTTTAATGTCACAGGTCTGGTGATCTAATCTACATATTCAGTCGTGGTTATTTCCTATTGTGGAGTGGGGTGTTCTTAAAAATTTAAAGACCGATAGCAGAAATTTAAAACAGAAGGTGGGTTTTTAATGGGATTTGAAGATGGAGGGAGAGTCAATGTTTCGAATGTCCAGCGGGAGGGAGTTCCAGAGGCGGGGAGCAGAGTGGCTGAAGGCTCTTAGCCCATAGTGGACAAGCAGGCAGGCGGTAATGTTACTTTAGGTTACTTTTATGGCTCCAAAATATACCACAAAGTAATTTCTGGCCACACAATATGGAGGCCTGTTGACAACAGTGGTACTTCTGCCGTCCACTGTAGTGATTAATGTTAAATTAATCGCATAACTGCAAGCTGTCAACAGTACGGGTTTATAAAGGTTCTCTACATTGTAAGCTTTTATTAAGAGTGAGCCATGGCAAACATTTGGGCAGCTCTGTGGAAATCTGGTTAAAACAGGGCTGAATTCTTAAAGCCTCTTGGATCATGATTGGAAATCTTTAGAATTTTAATATAAAAGTTCAATGTGTTGAAATATAGAAGTTCAATGTGTCAATATGCATCCTTGAGAATTTGAGAGAGAAAAAACATATCTAAGTATCAGGAAATCTTGTTGCCAACAGCTTATTTTACAGTTAACATGATTTATCAGGACTGTGTGGATGTGGTTGCTATTGCTTTGAGGTGTAGAGGTTGATTGGGTGGGGGGGTAAATTAGTTTGTTTCCTTTGAGTGGGTGGGACTTAGTGTTCTTTTTTTGTTGTCCGAGTTATTTATTAAATCATTACTGATTGTCTAAAGCCCACCGACTTAACAACCAATTTCTGAGCACCCTCAAAAACGTAAGTGTTGATGTCTTAAATAAACAATGTAACGTGGGCATATTCTGACTGAAACTATCCCAACAATTTCCAAAGAGATGTTTTGAAGTGAACAATGGCACTCACCATACTGAAATATAGAAACAGGGAAAGAGAAGATGAATATTGGGCCTCCTGACAAGCAGCCAAAACATATTTCACTGTTGTAAGTAAGATATCTTAGCCACAGGTCTTCTTGGATTTCTCTACAGAACATTTAAATAGGTAGTCAGTAACCTTTTCTGTTTCCTGTTCCATCAGGTACCAACTGCCAGTGTGACAATTGAGGGGGCATCAGCACTCAACAGAGTCCGCTGGTCATCAGGAGGAAAGGAGGTTGCTGTGGGCGACTCAGAAGGCCGAGTCTGGATCTATGACACAGGAGAGGTATGGATGATGCCTATTTTTATTTTTTCTAAGACACTTTTCTTTTTGTGTCTTAACTTGGAGGATAGAACATTGGATGGTATTTAAAACATGGGAAAATGAGAGAGCAATGGCAGCATGACTCAGCTTTAAACCTGAGCTGACAGCTACTTGTTGCATTTGGGATGGTAAAGCATCACCACAGTTTTTCTGTATTTATTTGGCCGGTTCAGATGCCAGTTTAGGTGGCGTGACTGGAGACAAAACAATATTCCATGTTGGCTAGCGCTGGTTAAACATGTATTTCTTTAATTTCTAAATATGTGAGGTCACTTAATTTCTGGTATCAAGCAAGTTATCAAAAAAGGCAAGCACAGCACATTTCAGCTTTGATCATTACTGTTTTTTTTCATTATGGTACCTAACACAAAGACTCCTGTGCTGCCTGCATACAAGTTATAGTGATAGGTGCTTGCCTCCAGTTTTTCTTTGTTTTATCTCATCTTATCCTAGCCCCATCAAGTCATAATACTTATGCCACTGTGATATTTCAACTCCTCTCCAAATGTGGCTGAGACAGAACTGGGGGGGCAAATCAACATAATATTGGTGAGAGGGGGGCGTGTGCACTCAGCAGGGGTCGGTAGCGCTGTATGTGCGTCTGTCCTTGTGTGAATGTGAAGCACATGCTGTCATGCTTTTTCGTGCTCATCCTAAGATGTATCACACTCAATGGACACAGCTATCGAATCTTTCAGCCTCAATGTTAATGTCTCAGGCTGTAACGATGACAGTGCTTTGTTGCGGCGCTTTTATGTAAATGCACTGTAAAAAAAAGGAAAGTGTAAGGCAAAACAGATTTATCAAGAAACTGAATCTTGTTTGGCTCATAGAAATGAGGGCGGAGTGAACACTCCAGTAGCCGATATACTTGTCATCGTAAGAGTCTTAGTTGTGATGTTTTAATCAATGTTATGCTTAATCAGTGTTAATATTTCAGCTGCTTGATGTGGTTGGGAAAATGCATTTAGTTGAGAGTGTTGTTGAAGTCACTGTAGAGCTGTGAAGTGAGCAGCTGATGTTTCTCACTGGTTTCATTTTCAGACATTTAGGATTCAATTACCCCTGTGGTGCCAAACCCACAAGTGAACGAAAACAACCAGAATTTATTGCACTGTTGTTATTAGGATCAACTACAGAAGAATGAGAGATTTGGCACTTGAAATCTGAGTATTTGTCAGTGTTCAATGAAAAATCAGTGAGTAATTTCTCCTTCTTTACTGATTTTGTTTCATGTGGAAAGAAAAAGCTGCAGCAAACATGGAAATACTGTAAAATATACATACATGCTCCTCTGTTACTGTGTTTAATTGTATTTGGTCGTCTGAATTTGGTGAAAGACTTGCATCACTCTCACAGAAAAGTCTCCACATGAACCACAACCGATCATTTAGGTCTTTTTAGCTCTGTATGTTTACCCAACTGTCAGCATCGCCATGAATGTATGTGTTTGATTTTTTTGTCCCTCCCTGCGTCATGTCGCTGTAAAATAGCCTCCGCATGACTCTGCCATCACCTCAAAGCGGCAAACCACCCGGCCTGCATCTCATATGTTCCCTCATGCTCAGAGGGCTCTGGTTAGATTCCCCCATGTGAGGGTATGCTAGCCTAGCCGCTCAGCTAATTTTAGCATCTTTTTGTTGTGTGGTAAGTTTGAGAGCGGCTCGGTTGGGACGATGGTACAGAGGAGTCATCAATAATAGAGAGTGGGGTTGAAGGTTTTACGATCTTGAGGACATGTGTGTGTGGTAGTGGGTTCACTTCTCCAGATATTTTGCTCACATGGTTAAAAAGAGGAACAGCATTTTGGGTGAAGAGAGCTAAGGAGACTCAAAGAAAGCAGAGTTTCAACACTGTATTAGTTAAATTGGTACAAATTAGCTTCAGCCAATTTGCCAGCAGGGAATTTAGCAGTTTTGATGTCTGTCCCCTGTTGTGTGAGATGATCAGAAGTGAATAAACTCCATCAGATCTGAGTTTGGATTTTGTTGGTGCTCAATGACAAAAATGACTTCATTTTTTAAAGTCTCAAACCATAAAATCCAACATTTTCTTCGACATTTGAGCTCCCTGTATTGCGTTCAAATATAGCTACTTAGAGCAGAATATACTCTATGTGAAGGTTTAGCCTCCCTGCTGCAGCCAGCACCACTCTGTGGGGGGTTTGGGGGGGGCTCAAAATGGCTGCCTCCCTCCTCCTGGTTCCTGTTTAATTACAGCCTGGCCAGGCAGAGCGGTTGCAGACAGCTTGGGTGGCGGCCGCGGCTTCTGTCCCACGCGTTCTGACTCCCACAGACGCTTAAAGAGGAACAGTTCACTTTGACTTCCTGTATTAACTCTTTAAAGCCAGAGCAGCTCATGTTCATTTTTAGCTCTGTGAGGAGTGTGGTCCAACTACAATAACTCAACAATGGTGATGTAATTATTTAAACTGTTAAATCTTAGTGATTTGTGGTTATTTCCCAGCATTGTGTTATTTACACGGTGCACCTTATTTTGCCAGTATGAAAAATAAAAATAAAAATCATAGATATTAAAATCACCATCAGTGCAGTTCATTTAGGTGTTGTACGAGTAACAAGACAAAACAGTGTTGATGACAGCTTCCCACTGGACAGCCCCGGTGATGTGATGGCTTTTTGCTGCTCACTGCTCCACACCATCAAGTTCTGTCAAGGGGGCAACAGTCATATCCTATTTTTTAAATCTTTGTCTCATAAATTGGACTTTTGCCCACAAACGTTTTTTGTTTTTCTATCCAGTAATTTCACATTTGCGTTGTATTGCATTGAAAAGCGCATGTAAAACTTCAACCACTGATCTCATTTTCCATTATTTTTGTATTACAATCATATTTTCCTTTATATTATTGACCATATTAGGGCAATCTTTGAATAATAAACTAGCAATTTTAGAGAAAAACTAAATTTGTAAGATTATAAAGTTGTGTATTATTAGTAACCAAACTCGGAATTCCAAAATTTAAGGACATACAATTTTGAATGTAGAAAAAAACATTTTAGAGTCCTACATCTTACATTTAAACAAAAAAAAGTGAGTTGTGTCCTGCAGCTGCCCTGTAGTTCTTGATTACAGCTCTTCCAAATCAGTGTGTTGTTTTTTACTCTATATCCCCAGCTTACAACTCTGTTTGTCCAAAGTCCGGTTGCTGATGATAATGTGGTGATTTTAGTTTTTTACTCAGTAAAATATGACACTGCAGGACTGACACAAGGCCAAGGGCTCTATCTGGTATGAATTTTTCCCCCCTGATAGGTTTTTAAATGCTTGTATATCCAATAAATTAAATTTCCATTTTTTTTGTAAATTAAATACCTTTTAGAATAACAAAAAAAAAGTTTTCTCTCTAAAATGTGCAATATATTACACTCAAAACCTCTGAGTTTGTTTTCTGGTTAATGAAAAGTTTTATAGTCTTAAAAACTGCAATTTTCTCACAAATGTACAAATCCTATCCTTTTAAGTGGCCCTAATACACCGTCTCAAAAATGTAAATCATCCCCTACTTTAAAATAATCTCAAAATATTATTTATTATTCTACCTCAGGAGTTCTCTGTCACAGAAGAGATTTCCATTGTGCTGATGTTATTATCGGGCGGCACGGGGGAGCAGCAGGTAGTCGGGTGCCTCACAGCAAGAAGGTTACTGGTTCGAACCCTCAGCCAGTCAGGGCCTTTCTGTGAGGACTTTGCATGTTCTCCCCATGCGTATTTGATTGCATTTTTGTCACAGACCAAAAGAAAGGATGCTTATTGGGTTAATTTGTGACTGAATGATTCTTAGGTTTGGTAACACGTGATGACTGCAGGATAAATCCAAAAAGCTCTGTTCTCTGACGTGGTGGCATTATTGACACAAGTATGCCTCCTCAGCACATAGTCCCATGTCCTCTATGTTTCTTGTTTCTGTTTCCTGCAGCTGTCGGTGGCTCACACTGAGGACTGGGCACACTTTGCTCGTACCCTGATGGAGATCCGTGCTAACCGGGCAGACGGCGAGGAGGAGGGGCCTATGGAGCTGGCTTCATAGAAGTAGCAGGACTCCAAACCAAAGCGGAGAGAATCAGACGCCCGGTGTGCTTTTATCAGTGTCACTGTAGCATGAGCTTCTCACTCACTCAGTTTTGTTTCTTCACTTTTACGTGCAGTTACTGTCAGGTCCAGACACAGCCGTGCTTTTACTGTATATCTGCGTTTACAAATGTCTGTTAATGAGTCAACTGTCAATCTCTACTGATTTGTCTGACTTTATTTATTTGTTTAAGGACTTAAGGTGGGACTTTGCTTGCAACCTGTGAGCCTGCAGTATTTAAGAAGTGGCAGTCTTTTAGCCTTATGAAGTTCTGTGTACTGTAATGACGCTTTGCACTACTGTGAAAATAAAGCAGGGTCCATAGGCTAGTCATGTATTGTTTACAAACTGTCATGTTCACTTTATATTGTGCTTATTTTCTCTGTATTATGATGCCTGCATGCAACACATTCCTGAAACATTACAGATGCATTAACATGAGAGCTGCTTGTTATGGTGACGTTTTGGCTGGTGTGTGTTGGTGTGTGAGAGTGTCAGAAACTTTACACGGGTTGGCACTTTGTATTTTGTTGTTTTAAGATGGAGCGACACCTGTAGTGTTTATTATTCTACTAATGAAGTGTAACCATGAACAAGAGGTATATTGTACTGCAGAGTGCTCGCTGTCAAACCTGCTGTTTACTATTAAAGCAGAGCTCATCAACATGTCGGTGTCTTTTATTAGTCCTTTCATTGTTTAGAGTAAAAATTCCAGCACAACTTCACCTTGGTAATCTCTCTTTTTCCCCTCTGTGACAGGCTGCTGTTCAGCAGTGGTTCTCTGTCAGGTTTTTTTGTCACCCTTTTGAGGAATACACCTTTTTGCACCCCCCTCACCCCTCTCCTGAGTCTCTGAAATGGCCAGGTCAAGATTCATCACACTACAATCAAGACAGTGAAGATTATTTTCCCAACAACTTTAAATTGTGACATTTAAATCTTCTACCCTTATTTCTTTAGAGATTCAGATAGGAGATGTGTGTCCAAAATCACAGTCGAAAGTTTAGTTTTTGGGCTTTTTCCTACCTTTGTTGTAGCTGCACATGGGACAGGCAGACACAACTGCAATGGTACCAGAAGTTAAAGTCACAACTGAAAGTTCAAACAAAAGAATTTATGTCATACTGAGACACAAAGAAATCACACATCCTACATTGATTTGAACATAAATCTCACCCCAGAAGAGTAAAACAGCCAACACAGTTCAGAATTTTTGGATTGGCACCTGTGGCTGCCAATCAAATTTCAAGGAGACCCAGGTCACCCCTGTCAAGGTAACTGTGCCATCCAGGCCCCCTTCTGGGGGTCCCCTCGACTTGAGAGCCAAGGAATTGTATAACTCCTATAATTTTTCGACTGCCACATGTCTCTCTAACACATTCGGCATTTACATTTATTTTAAAATTCGTTCTGTGCTTGGTTACAAGGAGGAGACAGCTTTAAAGCCATTACCTTGTGTTATTCAGTATTCAGTAAGAAGATATGCAATAGTGCATGTACAAAATGATTGCCTGAAGTCCAGTGATCACAGTTAATGTGACAGCTTTACACTTTTTAGGAGTTTTTAAGTTTCTGTCTGCATGAAAAACATTTGTGAAAACAGTTCTCCATCAAGTTTTTCTAAAGAAACTGTTTATCTGTTGTGTTGCAACTCTGCAAATGGTACTGTTCTAAACAAAGAATTATTTTACTTCCTGTAAGAATATAAAATGGCTTTTCTTTAAATACTAAACCACTGGTAGGTAATTGCATTAGCTCTGCCAGGGCTAAAAAGAAATTAATCTAGAAAAATACAAAATTGCTAAAGATATCAAGAAAAGGTGAAATATTTGATATCAAAAGATGCATGTTATTTCTGACTAGTCTGAGCTGTTTTGGAGGGCCTTTTAAGACGAATGGGACATTCAAAGGAGCAGCTGTATCCTTACTCTCTAATACTTTGAATCCATTAAGATCTACAGGCACCTTTCAATTTCCCTTAAACCCTCTAAAAGTGTTTCCTGGAAAACTGCACTGTATTGTAATTTCTACTAAAAGTCTTTTCTCTCAGGCTCTTAAGCAGAAAAAATGAATTCAAGGACAAAATATTTAAAAGTGTAAAGCCTTAGCCTTAACTCTAAATTACTGCTATTGCAGTTACAGTCATTTTTCAAATCAATTATCAGTCAAATGAAGATCATCAGCTTCCCCTTCAAGTTTCACATCAGGTAAATGGTAAGAGCATGCACATGCTGCATCAGGTCTAGTCAGAAGACAAAGCTGCTACACAACTCTGGCTGTACTGCTGTCCTCTGAAACAGCAAACTGCAGTTTAAAATATTTATCACTATATTCTTATCTTGATTCATGCATATACATGTTATAAAATTATATCGAACTAATTAGTATCATAATGGTTTTTGATCAATTTACCATAATTACTATAAAATCTACCAACAATGTCTAAGTAGAAACATATTGTAATCCTCTCACTAACCCCCATCGTTGAAGTTCAGGGGGAGCTTGTGTTAAGGGGGCTGCCTCCTCCTCCTCCTCCTCCTCCTCCTCCTCTGCTGCTGTCACCACAGTGTAGCGTGGGAGATGGAGTCCAAACTCGCTCTGTATGCCAAGGAACGTGGCCACAGCCAACCTGAAGCCTCCGATGTGGTCGGGGTTGGGCGCCGGCAGGCTGATCCGAGACTTGGGGGTGGGCTCTGAGCCAGCAGGCTTTCTGCGGTGAGGAGAGATGGAGGGACACACAAACACACACACACACATACATACACATACACACACACAGAAGGAAGCCAGAGGCAGTGAGGGAGCAGAATAAGAAAGAAAACTGAGAGGTGAAGAGTGTTTGAGAAAGAGTGCTGTACAACAAATAGGCGGCACAATGACTTCTTTTTCCTTTTTTTGTAAATAATATCAAGCACCAACCCCTGGTGTTGAAAAATGAAGCCAGTGTAAAAATGCCAGAGACAGCAGTTCCTGGAGTGTCCTTGAGGCTTCCTGCAGATTCACTGGAAATCACATTCACACTCAATGTTAAAAATACCATCCATCCATCCATCCATCCATTATCTATAGTGCTTATCCCTTTTAAAGTCACGGCTGGAGCTGTGATATCAGACTAGCAGGTTGCAACGCAAGATAATGATCTTCATGGGGGAGTTAAAATTGTTAATGTTTAACTTTGCTCATTTATCTGTATATTTATAATCAAAGTTTGGTTGCGAATGTTTTGGGTGAACACTAAAGGCCATGTCCATCCTGAAGAAAGAAAGGTGAGGATCTCTAGAGGCGAATCACTGCTAAAATATGGCTCCTTAAATGGAAAATAACGGATGACTTGACAAAGTCAGACCCTGTAATGTGGTGTTGTTTCTCCTTTATATCTCCTTTATCTAGCTTTATTGAAAACAGCCGACCTTTACTTTGACATCCCTCCAATGATGCAACTCAGAGCAGGAGTCAACTTTGTCACCAACCTGTCACTGTGGCAGGTTGATTCAAAACATCCACAAGGCACTAATTCTTCAGTATTATATATAAGAGCCAATATGCTTTTGTTGAGCTTCATGAGAACAAGACAAAAAGTCTGTGGCATCAGGACTTCCCCTTCTCTCCATTTTTATGGCACCAATTGCTGCTTGAAAAGACTCGTGCCCCCAGACCCCCAAAAAGACCTACCAGTGTGACATCCTACCATTGTTTTGCTGTCAGTGTAACTCCACCGGCTCTGGGTAGCAAGCTAAGCACAGAGCAGAGCTAGTAGAATGACTTCAGAGTGATTGACAACATGGTGTTGAACAGCTCTGAATCAACCAATTACCAGTTGACCTGTAAACCAGTCAGAGTGGACTGGGCCTACATAGGGAAGGGAGTTTTAAAGGAGCAGGAGCTCCAACAGGGTCTCTCAGATAGAAAGAGAATACATCTGGATCAGGAGTACGCTGCAATTGAAAACTCTAAGGGTTTTTGAACATGTGATTGTGACTATACCCAAACAGTCATTAAAAATGGATATGTGAACCAGAGTTAGGGCATAATATTGGCTCTTTAAAGTAGTCTTTAATATTTTTTTTCTCTCCCGGGTTTGTATTTCAAATGGTTAAAGTGGTTATTTGATACAGCTGAAAACACTGTATTTACTGATATGGCTATTACAAAAAACACTTTACATATAAACTGTTTTTTTTATGTGAACAAAATCTTTTTTATACTGAAATAAAATGTTTTATCATTAATTTAGCAGTGTTTTAAACAAGCAACAATTAGTAGTGAATTTCAATAAATCTCTGGGAAAAACAATATTAACAGCTGCTACTTTGACCATGAGCTACAATCACAACCCACTATTTTTTAAGCCATTTTAAACTTATTTAAAACAAGTCACTGATTTAAGCATACTTTAGGCCATTCCAGCACAGAGCCTGTTGTACATACTGGTTCCTGTTCTGATACTGACAGGAGGCAGAGCCTTGTGGTCAGTGAATGTGTATCATAAATTCAGACAAAAACAAGCAGAAAAAAGAGACTGAAATTATGTTGTTTCTGCCGCAGTTCATTCTACTTCCTTTCTTATTTATCTACCACTGTGGCTGGCAAGTCAAGTATATTGACCTGACACTGAGGAAAAACAGCAGCATTTGGCCAGTGGCTAATATTTAACACTGATGCATATTCATAGACTGTAAGTTTTACCACATGTGCTGTACCCTGCATGTGTTAGGAAAAGGGTGTAAGAACTGGATTTACCCATAACTACTACTTTTCTTCTGAAGAAAGCATCATGAGCATAAGCAGAAAAGTACATGAGCAATACTTCTGCAGGCAGGACTACTGACCCTCTGTTGACTCACCCTCTGATTGGTCTGTTGAATTGTCAGCGCATGTCAGCCCACGTCTTAGAATCCGTTGCTGAAATACCTTTAGCAATACAAACTTTTGCCCTGATCAAGTCTTGTAATTTCAGTGAAATTGTAACCATAACTCCATAACTTTAACACTGTAAAAAGGTGCGCTTAAAAGAGCAACTCCTGTTCTCCTCCAAAGCCCTTTTCACACATGTAACCCTGATATTATCTGGATAATGTCCAGGCAGCCTGCCCGGGTAATTCACTGTCATGGTCATTCGCAGAGTAGTCTCTGCTGGACAGGGGAGAAGGGGGGGGGGGGGGGGGGGCTGTGTGTCACTGACAGGGTGCAAACAACAACAAATATACGCGGTGGAAGTCAGTGCTCATAATATGAGAGCGGACAAACAATTCATATTACAATTTATATCCTTACTTCAGTGTTACATGTTAAAAAGTGTACCAGTAGCATTGATTAAATAGTTGAGAGGAGCACTGAAGCACACAGAAGTGACTATGAAGCAGCATCAACATAGTTACACCTGACAAAGAAAGCTTCAGAGTTTCATCTGTATTCAACAGCGGCTCTTTGGATGCACAAAAGGCGTGGTGGAGATCCTCTTGGAGCAGATGTTCTGCAGAACTGTGTTGATGCTTAGAGGAAACAACAATTCTGATGACCAGAGGCACATTTGAGTTTGTGTTACGCTCCGTACAATCAGATAGACTTCTCCCGTAACAGCGCTTGTTTTTATCCGTCCTGTCAAGCCTCATAGTTCACTGCAGCATTGAGACATGAGCCCACTCAGACTTTGCGTAGATAAAATACTAGGAGGGCACAAGGAAATTATCAGGGTAAAGTCAGAGTGAAAAAGTGGTTATTTGCGATCACACATAACAGGTAATGTTATAATTTCAGGGGTTTTTTTGAAATGTGAATGGGGTCAAAGTAATTCAGGATCATTTTGGGACCCGTTTTCTTAACTGATGGATAATTATGAAGAAAGCCTCCTTTTGATTTGATACTGTGAACGACCACAGTGGAAATCCTGGCCATTGAAAATCCCAAACAACACTTAGATAAACTCAAAGGTAAACAAAAAAAAAATACAAAACATTTTAACGCTATTAGTATGTGATGATATGGTTCCATTATGTAGCTATAACATTACCTAGCCTTCTGATGCTGTATTACTGTATTACACCAACTTGTCCAAAACTTTGCAGCTCACATCATCACCCGAACCCCTTACATCAATCACGTCACTCCTGTTCTTCAGCAGCTCCACTGGCTCCTCGTCAAATACTTAATTGACTTAAAGATCTTGCTCCTCACCTTCATTCAAGGCTGTATCTCTCTGAATTTTTACACATCAACACACCCTCCAAGTCCCTCAGGTCCTCTTCCTTTCCTCTTTCCTTTTTTGCCACCTGCCTGCATGTCCACTATTTGCTCAGAGCCTTCAGACGCTCTTCTCCCCTCTTCTGGAACTCCCTCTCATCAGACATTGAGAGCACTGACTCTCTCTCCATCTTCAAATCCTGTTTAATAACCCATCTTGTGACTGAAAGAAAGTTTTGTGCATGCTACCCCAGATACTTTCAGAGGATGATGGAGCAGACAAGGGGACGAGCGGGCTGATGATTAGCTGGCATCCCGAAGGTGAGCATGGAGTAAAAGCAGAGGTGATTATATATAAGTGACTTTAGGCATTTATTTAATCAGCACATCTTTTCTTTTTGTACCAAATTGGCCAATATTGATGTGCAAGGGATTGATCACAGCAACTTTAGACAAATTTTATAAAACAATTGAATCAATACATTAATCAAAGTAAGTAAAATGCCATAAAAGGAGCCCCACAACAGCACGCAGCATTTCTGATATTTAGCTGAGTTATTGGCGAAAATGTTGAAAACAGTCCTATCTTTCAGTGTTGGCAAATACTTAAACAAATTCCTGGATTCACATCAGTATTCAGATCACCACCAAAATCTAATAACTCCTTCCTTGGGCCATGATCAATATTCCCAAAAGTGTCATCAAATTCTGTTAATAACTTGTATCAGACAAAAAAACGGACAGACATAACCTCCATGGTGGAGGTAATTAACAGTAAACAAAGAGGCCAAGGCTTGACAAAGGATAAACAGATAGCTTTAAGATAAATAGCATCATCCCAGCAAGTTGCACTCAGTGAATTTTACTGAAAAGATTCTACAACAGAGTGGGCAGGAAAAATGTCTGAGAAGCATCAGTAGGAAAAATGTCTGAGAAGCATCAGTGTGAAAAAAGTCTACTGTTTGTGTCAACAATCCAACCTCACCTTGAAGATTGTGGAGATTTGGAGTTATATGCATGTGGGACTGAGACTGTTCTGGAAACCATCCACCAGGCTGCTGCACTCTAGGTAGTCTGAACAGCACGTGCTGCCACCTGTAGCCTAATCGTGGTCACATGTGCCGGGTCAGAGGTGTTTGCCTGTGGAGAAAAACGCAAGAGCTTTTCAAATTGTGTGCCTTATTTTAGAGAAGTGTTTGGTTCTACATACGAGCAGAGTACAAGTTTCAAATCAGCCAAATAAATGAGATGATACGTAATAAGCAGCCATCCACCATCCAGTGAAATCTTTTGAATCGTGTCTGATGGAGAGGTTTTAGCGCTCTTTGTTCCCTTTTTAAAACATGCGATCTTGGACCTCGATCCTCTTGCTCAGCCCCATACATACACTAAACACCAGAAGGGGCCGGTTCCTTTCACTTCTCCATCAACCAATCCATACCGCAGACGAGGCCATTATTTAATCCCTCTTTCTTTTTTCTTCCTTTCCTCTCTCTGCCACTCTTCTTACAGCCGTTTGAAAGGGTCCAGACAATGGACGGTAATGAGAGCAGTGCACACTGTGCCCTGCGTGCCGGGGAAAAGTGACTGAAGGGAGTGACTGCAGAGCCCCCACTCCAGCCACTTCAGCCGTGAATGGACTCAATCATTGATGGCTCGGTCATTACCATCAACTGCCCTCTCCACCATTTACTCTGACTTCTTGGTTTTTGTAGCGGCCAAACGAGCTATTCAGCGAGCCTAATCAACTCAGTGTTAGGTAGGAGACGGGCACCCAGAGGAGACTGACCACCTGCACTGAGAGCAGGGGAGAAGAGGAGAGGAGAAACATATGGAGGCTTCATTGGGGTATATTCAGGGATGTGGTGGATAATATTGAGTGAAGATGAAAAAAGTTTAACTACAGAAAATCTCACAAACAGCTGAAGAAGAAACTCTAAACCTACAAAAGAAAACATTTCAATATGCTGCGTTTTATACTGCATATCTGAAATATAGAATAAATAAAAAATGATGGTGATATATACTGACATGTAGTGGTGTCCATAAACATAATGTATTTCAGAAAGGAATAAAAAGGAAAAACAACATTGAAAATCAGGATGACAATAAAGTGACAAAAAAGTGGACATCTTCCACAGCTTAAAGTACCAATATTTAAATTTTCCTCCTCGAACACAGCTGTGTTCACACCAGTTGCAAATTTCAGTTTGCTGTGCCATGAAAATGAATGAAATGACACAAAATTTTTCACCTTGTTAAAAAATATCCAACTCATGTGACGTATTCGCCTGAAGCCATGGCACGACAGCCACTCATTATCTGGAGTAAACGGTGACGAGGATGACATCACAGACAGAGGAGGACATTGGAGGTACTCTTCATGGTTATTTTAGTGTTCAGAGACTGAACCACAGAGAGGAAAAATGGCGAGAAAGTCACTGGAGAGTTCTGGGTATCCAGAAAGTTCAGCTCATATATATGCAACACTTTTCAAGAGCTGTATTGTGAACAAAGTCAGCCAGCACAACAGCAGTGAGCGCAACTGCTAGCTAGCTACTGTTTTTTCTGGCATACTTGATGTGATTTAATGTGTTTTTTGACAGAAAAATATGCTGAACCTCACAGAAAACCAACGGGTGCAGCCACAAGAGAAAGAATAGATTTGGGAGAGATGAGTGGCTGGCCGTATTGACAGAAAAGACAAGTGAAGTGGGTCAGACTTCAGCAACAGAGGACATCATGGTGAAACTCTCCATGTGCGGCTCCAAAAGATGTCATGAATAATCAGATGGATGCGATTCTATATCTGACTTTTCTGGGACATTTAGCTTCTGGTTTTCGAGAACAGGAGGAAGGCAGTGATCGTAGAAACAACCACCTTGGTTAATCATAGACTGAGAAGATGAAAACACACATTGCTCGGGCGAGGATACCAACCATTTGAACATGGGAATACAAGCACGAAATTTTGTTGCGGGAAGACGTCATGCAACTATTTTTTTCATGCTGGTGTGAACGCAGCTTTAGAGTGGTGTACATTTCTCTTCTGCATGGTAGGTTACTTACACAGATATTTAACAATGTCCGTAACACCTTGACCTCTCCCTCTCCTCCTGTAACAGCACCAAAAGCTGTCTGAAACGGCTGATTTCCCAGCCACACAGAAAAAGGTCTGCAACTGTGATGTCCTACAGTTAAGTCAGTAGTTCAAGGCCAGTGGCTCAGGGTGGAAAGCTGGGTGCAGAGCAAAGACTAAAGAAATGATAAAGAGCCCTTGAGGACACTAAACTGCACTAAACTGACCAAATACTATAGAGTAAATGAGTGAACCAACCAGAGCAGGGCCCATGTGGGGAAGAGAGCACGTTTTTTTTAACAATAGTGATTGAGATTATACTCTAGCAATCATCAAAATAAAATGTCTGCAAGTAAAATAAAACCACTTTGAGACACAGTTGAGGGAAATGTTAACAGAAATGTGGGCCTGTTTCCATATACCATTGTTTTTGGTCTGGCTGCACTGAAGCCTCATTTTAGAAGCAATTCTCTGAATATCATGTATTTTTCAGTTTGTCTGTTGATCCCTATTTTCCTCTGAAGCATCAATAGTGTTTTGTAAATAACTTTGCATGACCAATATTTTCATTTGTTCAAGTAATTGTTACCTACAAAAACAGGAAAACAAAAAAAGAGATCTTTTATGGCATTAGCAACAGGCATAGGCGGAGAAATTATACCCTTAAACAGATGTTTTCACCTTTGCCACTGGTGTTGCAAAAGCTGGTATCACAAGTCCAGCACACTCTTGACTTTGACCCGTGAATGAGGGAGAAGTGTCACTGACATGCACTGCGCTGCTCAAAAAGTACAATTTTTAACTAAAAGGTCAGAAAGTTTGCCCCAAAAGAGAAAAACGAAGAGTTAGATAAATAAGCAGATACCATATTTCCTTAAAAAAGACTTGACTGTATTATGACAAGGGTTCTGATTAACACAAACAAAGCCCTGCTTGCAGTTAATGGTTGGGGCATTATCACTGATTGGTATGCTTATACTTTTGTGTTTTAATTTCAAACAGTGCAGCATTAAAGGCTTTTCAACATTCATCTTTTTTCTTTAAGGAGGAGGAGCAGAAGATACATGATTTTTTTTTTAACAAAAAAGACTCATTCTGAGGTTGTTAGTTTTAAAGAAATAATGAACATGAGTTTTTTAAATATAGAAAAAGGCTAAACAAAATGTCAAATTTAATTTCTAAAATCTCAATTCAAGTATGAATTGTCAAGCTATGAATGTTTTTAGTTTCAACTAGATGCTCTTTTAGAGACAAGAAAATAATATTAAATAATCACAATATTGTTGTTAATTAAACTTCATTTAGTCAAGCCAGTCTAATGACCCCTAGTTCTTAAAATACTAAACTGTAATATTATTACTGTAATATTAATATTATTATATTTACTTTGAACGAAAACAAAATGACTACTCAGACAGAGACTTTGATATCAGGGTCTTCCTCCTACAGAAAGCCTCTTTCATATAAAGGCCTGGTACACTCTTACATTTGTTAAATTAAAAGAAAAACAATGCTGGGGGTGTTTTGGGACCTAGGATGGTAAGTGCTTGAAACACTGGACAACATTGGTCTAAGAATCTTGGTCTGGGATATGATTCTGCATAATAAAATGTCAAAGTTACACCAAATTCCTGTAAATACATTCGCAATAACTTTGAGAAACATTTTTGTATTATCAATCATACATCAAAATTTAGCACAATATAACTGACATGTAATATGTCAATTATCGTGAAACTGTGATATCATAATATTATCGTTAACCTGGTATAGCATATTATATCACAAATTAACTGTGGTTGCACTAACACTGATAAATAAATCTGTTTTACGCTTTCAATAATAGAGAACCTCCAAACTGGTTCATTTACCGAAGACAATATCAATACATCTCATACTGTCTGCTGAATGAGGCCAAAATTTCCCACCCTAACTCTTTCTCACATGCAGCGTCAGAGCACCTTCACCGTCACTTTACACTGTTCTTCACAGACTCGCCTAATGCCGGGCTAAATAATGCTGTACAAACTGAGCGTGTAATTCAATTTCCTGTGCTGACTGTAAAACACTAATTGCCAGAATGCTGTAACCGCTGATAAATATATGCGAGAGGAGGATGATAAAAGTGTCAGAGCAATGAAAAAAATGAAGAAATCATGAGGCTGGTTTCAGCTCGGAGTCTGTGGTCAGGCTGCCAGTCTTGTGGTGAGAAAGCAAAGTAAAAAATGGACGAGGGAGGATCAGGATTTATGATTTTTCCGTGTTGTGCTGCTCCTCTGCGTCTAAAAGAGAGAGCTGCTGACACATCTCAAAGGATTCAAAACAAATATTAAGTCTTTTATGCAAATTCTCTAAAGCGCTTCAGCTTGGCAGGAGAGGGCTGCTCTGTTATTAATGTTTTCTTTTGGGAATAAATCCAAAATTAAATCTCTGCTTTGACTGGATCATGTTTCCTTGTAGAGCAGAGTTAAGTCATCAGTGGATTTTGGTCGTCTTGGCCTCTTTGCTCTGTTTTGTGACTAAACTACAGGCCAGACTGTACGCATTCTTTCGGGGTGAACATGCATAAAGTATGCACAGGCATGCTTGTGTGCTTGCCTTCATGTGTGCGCTGTATGTACAATACATCAGGAAAGCCGCTCGCCTTGGCAGGCATCTCAGGCGCTTCCCTCTGCAGCACCATACCCGAGTTTCCAATCAGTGAGCAGTGCTTTAATTAGCTGCTACCGCCATGGAGCCTGCGGTTACAGGCGGTCCCGGCTCCCAAACTCTGAGCTCTGCTGCTGCTCCTGCAAATCTCTCACAAAGTGTGAGAGCTAATCTCACAATTTATTCAAATCAGGACCTGACTTAACACCTTATTTTTTACACTTTGGTGTGTTACACTGCCTGGACAGAGCAAGTAACAAACTGGAATTCTGAATTTTGAAATGATACCAACGACTATAAAAACATATCTACTCTGATAACACAGTAATTAAGAGTGACACCAAGAATGGGTAATCGTGTGAGTTTACATAAAAATGGGCCACACTATGTTTGGTTGAATGTATGATTGGGTGAAACGTTTCAGAGTGCTTTATTTGAAGAGTAAAGCTCCAATCAGCTCTATTGTAAAGTGTCTTGAGATAACACCTGTTATGAACTGGTGCTATACAAATACAGATTGACTGATTGATTGATTGACTGATTGATTGATTTCTCCTCGAGGAAGTCTCTGTTTGGCACTTTTTACGATGCAGCAAATGCCAGTGTGCTCTTCTGCCTGTGTGCATTGATTCTGCTCGCTCAAGAATTTCTTCTTCTGTATACTCCAGTTCACAAAAGTAACCACGTACATCCACAGTAACAGGAAAGTCATCATTACTTTTAATGATCGATTTAAGGGGCTAGGTGACACTTTATCTTTTGCCCCTGGTTGTCTCAAATAGGCACAGACTCTTGCATGTACCTTTATTGAGATGCTACGTGACCTAATAAAATGTACCCGATGACCAATGAGTAATACAATTTACAAACATTACAACATCATTAAGCCTGTAGACCAGTGGTTCTCAAACGGTGTGGCAGGGCACACTGGTGTACCTTGACACCAGTCTAGGTGTACCTTGGAAATTAGTCCAACCCTAGCTTACCACCAAATCCTCTTTTTGGGTGCATTTACTTTTGAATAAATGTGCAAATTCTGTAACTTTTAACCATTGTAAAATCATTAAAGGCAGGGTTGGTAATCAGATTTAGATACACTTTTTGTTATACTGGTTAAAATGATCGTTATGTCCTGATGGCAATCAGTGCATGATGTGTTCTTACAAGACAGCGAAAAAGAGCTGCTGTCTACAGCAGGAGTAAAACAGGGAAAACACAACTAATCACAGCAATTCGGACCGAATTTATTTAGGTCGGGTTGTGAGTACTAACTGACTCGCCATGTTTGTTTGTTTGTTTGTTTAATTTACTATGATAATGTTTTGGTGTTTTCTTACCGCTGAGTGAGACAAGACTTGGCGTAGTGCAAAACAACAACGATGTGCTGAAGACCAGTTTTGAGTCGGTGGCTTTAAATCAGCCATATGGTTGCGAATCAGTGGCGTTCGTGCATGTGAGCGGGGGCGTTGTTTTGGAGGAGCTCAGGGGGTGAGGGTGGGGGGCTAGACGGAGTCCTGAGGAGATGCTGTGTTCAAATTCATGCTAATTTTCTGTGATTACCAACCCTGCCTTTAAGGGAACACATCATTTAACATACACAGCAGCAGGAGTTAGGGTAAATTATTAGTTTTCTTCCCTCCGGTTTATAAAAGCTCCATGTTTTTTAAAATGGAGCCTGTAAAATTTAAAGATGTGTAGCTGAAATTTTGAAAAATTTCCAAGGTCCAAATGAATTTTTGCATATACCATGGATACATATTTCATCAGTTTTACTGGTTTCTGTCTGATTTTATTAGGCATTGGATTTGAATAAATTGTGCAGACTAATAACGCATTGCAATGCATGTTAAAGGGGCTATTTTGCATTATTATGAACATGGTGTCCCTTGAGATTTAGACTTGATTTTAGGCGTACCTTGAGCAAAAATGTTTGAAAACCACTGCTGTAGACTTTCAGCCTTATTTCATACCTACTGGCCCTCTACCATCTCCTAATGACATCAACTAGTCAGACTGTGGGTTTAAGGAGACAGGGTCAGGCGTCCTTGTGGTGAACAGGCCCCATTTAACTCCTTTGGAATAATCTTTTGTTTCCTTCACACACATAAACATAAAGAGAGAGAGAAGGGGCTAATAGATACCTGGGCTTTCTCTTCCTCCTCTCTCCCTCTCTCCTTCCTCTGACACTTGTTGTCTGTGGTCCCTCCTGCAGGCTGGCTGGGGCCCGAGTGGCTGCTGAAAGCTGTGTGATTCTATCAAGGTAGGACAGACAGGCAGCGTCACAGGGACTGGGATGAGAAGCTCAAATTCTAAGGTACGCACAAGAAGAGGAGCCTTCAAGAGACTGCCTAACAAACTTTAACATCAGGATGTAATTAGGGATTTAAAATGGAGTATGAAGAATGCTCTTAATATGTTAAATTTGTGCCTAAAATCCAAACAAGAAACTTCAAATTCCTTCACTGACATCTCTCCCTCAGTGATGAAAGGTGGCGCTAGTGCGTTGGCTGCCCCAAACCGACCAGTAGCTCCTCCAGCAGAGGGTGAGCGTCAGGATAATTATCCTGACAAAGGCAGCTCTGTGCCTGGGTGCAGCCCCTCCGGAGCCAGCCCGTCTGGGACTTACAGGCTAGAGCTCGTCTCCTCCTCCTCCTCCTCCTGCTGCTGCTCCTCCACCACCATCACCGCTACTACTCTCTCAGTGTCTCCTCTCTGTGCACGGAGCAGGAGACAAACACACTGATATATGTGCACAAGCATTGTGCAGCTCTCTCTCAGACGGTTGAACGGAGACAGCAGTTTTATGGACTTACACACAGTCAAACACATTCATAAAAGACAGAGAGTGAGACGTGAGCAGGTAGACAGAGACAAGAGGAGGCTCCACATTCCCTCGTCCTTGTTAAAAAGACCTACAGGTTTACATGGAAGTCATCTGTGCTGACAGGTGGTCACATCCGCAGACACACACAAGCCTGGGAAACAAAAAGTAATGAGGGCTCAGTGCTGTGATAAGGAAAATGGAACAATCAGCACACAAGACCTCCTTTAACGTCCTTAAATCTGGTGAGAGCAGCAGTGTCAAGAAATGGATATGTTCTAGCAAAGAGCCTTCATCAGTGCTGGAGACAATGAGTGGAAATGTCCCTTACAGTATTGTTTGTATACGTGTTTTTCATGATACACACTTCGTAAGAGTTGCTTCACACTTTTTAAGATCAAATTGAATTTTCTACAAGTGGTGTTGGTGTTTTTCTGAGTTGAGGAGGGACTTGACGCTTTTGGTTGAATTTGTCAGAGGCAACAAGCTTTTTTATTTAATATCTTGCAGGAGGCCCTTGACGTTTAAGCCCAATTTTCTCAAACTTGCATTAACCCTCATTCTTCAAACTCTCTTCTGTTTGCAGTTTGTGAGTGCAAACAAACATTTTGAAGTACATGCTCCTGTAACAGGACAACATTGTTATGCTAAAAGTAATTGAACAAATAAAAGTATCTAGACATCCCTCAAAATGCAATCTGGAATCTGAGGATGAGACCCCATGTCTTACCTGATTACCTATCCAAGGTTAAATAAAATATAATAATGTATAAAAAGGAAAAAAAGGTTTCACTTTAAAACCACAGATTATAAGAATGCAACAAAAGATTTTTAAAGATCAGTGGGAGCCCTGTTGTCAATATTACATCTTCTACACAAGAGACACAGCCCTAAATGTCAGGCTGTGAGAACAGGGCACACACACACAGAGTTTGAATATACTACTGAAACTCTGAAAAAGCCAAATTTACTGAGAGAAATTGGAAACTGTGAGATTATTGCAGCCAAATATATCAGGAAGTGATGACCTGAGGACAACCAGTGGAACCAGTTCACACACACCAATCAAAGCATGCAGTTTTATTTTATCTGATTTTTTTTTCCAAATGTATTTAATCTTAAAGCCTCATATCTAAATTTGTCAACCTTCACTATCACATTACTGTTAATTTTATCATCATAATTGACAATTTCCATTGGAGGGTTATGAGGGCAAGGTATTTATTTATCATATATATTTCTAAAAAAATAATAAAATAAATTAATAATGATAATAATAATAATACCCATTATGATATATATGCTGCTCATAGTTATAGTAAAAATGTATAGTCCTGTCTGGTGACACAACAGTTAAGTTGCTTCATGAACTCACCTCTGTCTTAAAGCTTTAAATGACTGTTCAGTTTCTAACTTTTGACTGAGCAGCCCTCTTTTTTTTTGTTTTGGAAAACATAACGAGTGTAAAAGATTTCCCATACAGGTGAGGGACATCTTCACTCATTGTTTGCGACAGTAATGAAGACTCTTGACTGAAATGTCTCTGTTGCTGGCCCATACACTGCTGCTTTAAACAGATTAAAAGATGTCGAAGGATCTTTGCTGTGCTGACTGATCTGGTTCTCTCAGAGGCTACATATACACTCAACCTGGAATTTGACAACACAAGTTTCATCACTTAACTTGCAAATTAAAACAAGCACAGGTATGAGGTTGACATTTTCCCAGTTGATTGTGTTTACAGTCGGAGCAGAATCTCCCCTGCCGGCTCCATTAGCACTTATTTATGTAATTTAATTAGACATGCTCTGTTTCACCCTAAGGGCTAATGTCCTTGTCAAGCCAGTTAAGCTGCGAGTGTTAGTGATAGCCTCCACTCACTCACTCACTCACTCATTCATTCATTCTTCTCTAAGAAAGAAGCTTAAAAAACTGTGGATGTACACCTACAGTGCAGACAAAGATTAATGTGAGAAGTCATAATATTGATCAAATCAGAGTAAATATTCCATACAACACCAACGCAACAATATTTTCATATTAGCCTCTAATCTTTCACGCTTGCTTTACAATGTGTTGGCTGCATAATATCACACAACCCTAATGCGTTCACACACTGGACTGTAATTTTTAGCCCTGTGCCATTGAAAAATACCAATTATGGCAATTAAGGTTAAATACAGCTTTTAGCATAAATTGTGCTTGAACAGAGGACCACATGGAATTGTTGATTTAAATGATAGCTGGTGTGGGGTAAGGTAATATGTATGGTTAATAGAGAAATCACATATTTTTCGCCATAACAGTAATGACAAAAATGGATTGTTTGAAACTGAGAGGCTGGTGAAAATAAAAAAAAAGAACTCATTGTGAAAGTCTGGGAAATACTTAATCTCACGTTGATTTAGAGTTACATAAAGCACAGCTGTAGTCGTTCTCCATATCTGAAGACATGTTTGATGTCATTTTAACTGCTGACAAAATTAAAGTACAAAGTCTACTTTAAGAATTGTTTTTTTTTTCTAAAAAAAAAAAAAAGTTAAAACATGTAACTACAACAATAAAATATGAAAAATATCAAACAGAGAATATAATATAATTATCATAATGACATTACTGTATTAATATCACAACACTTTGAAATACAATAAAAGCAATGAAAACAATTCAATCATTAGCATGTTATCAAGGTGGTATGGTTCTATTTCCAATATTTTAATATCTATGAATTTGTTTCCACATGATTAGTCTTAGATTCTGGGTCATTAGTGGCCTGTTTCAGGAATTAGAGATACCCAGATACACAAAGCAGGTCTGACTATGTTGGAGAAACTCAAGATATTTTTTCTTTGGGATGATTTTTTGTTTTTTTTTTTGTCAGTGTGGTTCTGTGTTTGACGGAAAAAGGGAAAAAAACCACTAGAAAACTGCAATTGTTTTAGATTAGATTAGATCAGATTAGATAGAACTTTTTTTATCCGTTAGGAAGGCTAATTCAGCGAAGTTAATAAATAAATTATAAATTAATTAATTTATATGCACATTAACTCAATTTTCAAAGACATACATACATTTTTCTTATCTGGTAAACTCTTATTTGGGTTTTAGACGTTTCTTTGTACTTCGAAAACTTACACAGTATCAGCAATCTGACAGTCAAGCAGACACACACAGAGTAGGAGGAAGAAAAGTGAAAGGAAAGAAAAGGTGGAGCAAAATGTTTCTTTACAGTTATTCTCAGAAAGAAACTTCCTGAAAAATTATACTGTTCCTTTTACAATTTACCATTTTAAATCACCATCAAATCGGCCAACATTTCAGTATTTAAAAGTGAAACAACAGCTCACTGTGTTGAGCTGCCTGCAACTCTCTCTCACACCAGCAAGTGCCAGCAGCAGTAAAACAATGACAGCAGCATGTTTCTGCTATTCACAGATTGTATATATCTGGTCAGATCATTGACTTCAGCAGCATAAGGAACTACTGATGAATGAAAAATACTCAATGAAGACGACCTTATCAAAACTGACGTCTGTCTCATATGTCGTCTCAGTTTGTCTGTCTGGAGCAGCTTTGCCTGCAGCCTCGACATACCAACATAAGATGCACAGACTCCGCCTGTGGTGTGCTCTGTTCTCTAAGTATAAAGGCTGATATCTGACAGACTTGTATTGATTCTTTGTCATAGAAATGAAATGAAAATTGGTGGTAGGGTGGTCGCCATTAAACAACACAGAAGTGTTGACCTGATGTGCTTCAGGTCATATTACTAACATTGCATGTCCCGCAAAGCAGTTATTGTGCATGCACACACTGCGGTCACAATGGACACATGAAATATCTTCCAGTGTCCAGTGTTTTATTAATCCATCGACTGGTTGTTACTTTAATATGTTATTATTTATGTATAAGCTATTCTCACATGTTTATTCATCTATTACTGTCTTATAACCACACTGCAATATAGAAAATGGCACAAATCTAAATAAAACTGAATACAGTGAGACAGTGAGTAGCATTTTTGCATAAAAAAAATACTGACAGCATAACATGGCACACTGGAAAATTAAAAGAAGGGTACTGCCGTATGAACCTTATAAATGATTCAAATTCAAGCAAGGTCATGTGTGTTTACCTGCAAGAATGTTAAACAGTATGCCATCTTATTAAATAATGCTTACTGTCAGTACGCTTGAAGAGACACACAATTTTCTATTTGGATTTCAAAGATTTCACAGCAAATGCAAAGAATGTGCAGCAACGTGTTTGATATGTGCACTTAAGTCTTTTCTATTTAGAATGATATCAAGGCTTTGCTCATGTACAATGTGTGGTAATACAACAACTAGTATTGATGAGTTAACATCAAACAGAGGACTTTGCACTCTCAAGATAAATTTCTTACTATTCAAAGTCCAAAGGAGCCAAGGTCACCGATGTGACTCAGAGTGCTGACCCTGAGCCCAGGATGGGCTCTCCTTCTTCACTTGGACACATCTTTACAATCTCATGAGTATCAGTTGCTCTTGAGATATATATATATCTTGTAGACTTTTCCTGATAATTGTTTTTGGTTAATAAGTTTACACAAAACCCAATTACATAAATTAGCAGCATAAATAAAATAGAAATCTCCATTTAATATCAACCTTTTCATCCTTATTTTAACTGGTTTGTTTTCATCAGCAACAGTATCCAAATTGAAATTTGGACCATTTTCACACTTGAATGCCATTGCAGAAAATGATGCAACTCCACAATGTTGCTGCCTCAGCAACCAGCTGCAAAACAAACAGTAAGAGAGGAGGAGAGAAGAGGAGAGAGTACCGGGAAATCCAGCTGATATAGTTGAGTCTGTCAGCTGTTTGTCTTCATCACACAGACCCTGCGGGGACTCTGACTTCTCTTTTTTCTCTTTCTAACCTCTCTCTTCACTTCTCACTGCTCTTAAAACCTGTACTTTTGCGAGACGGTCAGAGAAACTGAAGCAAGTCTGGACTAGTTTTAGGTCGGCACAGCTTTTTTAAGAAGATACCAGGTTGCTACTGTGACAAGACAAATGGTTAAATATGTCTAGTCAAGGAACATAGACCTGTCCCCAGAACTGTTCATGCTGTTTGATGATTTTTATTTAGAAAGACAGCTTTTTCTGACTATTTACTTTAAAGAGGAATTTGCAGGTCAAATTTCTTTTGACATTAACACATAACCTTGTTTGTTAAGCCTCATGAACACTACAAACAGGGACTTATTCAAGCATCTTTCCCTCTAAAGGCTCGATGGTGAGCTGGTTCCTACTTTAATAACTTATGATGGGCAATAACAAAATGAAAAACATACACCTAAACAGCAGCCTGTGAATGAAGGCTAACATGATTTTAAAGCAATTCAGTGAAAACCGTGGTCATGTTTGGCATGAAGACATCATCAGATATCACAGGCCTCAATACCTGCTCTGTTCACCAATAGTTCACATCATACAAAAAAATCAATTTTCCCATTCTGCCATTTTTTCTCCTCTTCTTGGCCTGTTTCTGCTGTCTTTGACAACTTAAAAGTTCATAGTTAAAAGTCATATTACCATTGAATGCATCTGAATAAATGATTTCTTCTTCATTGATAAGCCTGTTAATATGACACATTTTTATAAATTTTACTCATAAGCTAAGTCAGCATTGCTATGACACCACAGTTAGATGACTGTTTTTGATGCAGACACAAATGCAAACATACAAAAATTGCTCCAGAACCCACTGTGTACAAATGTATAGCTTTCCTACAAACTAATTCACTGGGGTCTCCAACAAAAATTACTTTTTAACTTTCACTTCCTCTCTTGCCCAGTGTTGTCTGGTTCTTTGACCTCCTCTCCCTCATCCTCTCCAATATTGTCTCTCTCTTCCTGCAGTTGCCAGCGGTTACTGTAGCTACACACAAAACTGAGGCCCATTGCAACTAGGTAGCGATTGGTTGCCATGGCTCTAACTCTGTCTTAAATAGGCCTGGTCTTGTTTGTTGTTTCTCTCCTTGTCTCCCCTCCTTCATCAGTTTGGTTATGAATGATGGATTGTGCTTGTCGGCTCTTGCTTTATGGGAAAGCATCAAATCTGAGCCATGGGCCTTTTTTTCTGAACTTAATGTCCCTAATTTTTAAGTGTTACCATATATTGCCTTGAGAGACAGAGATCATAATAGTCTCATTGAAGGTGTGTGCAGCCGCTTTTTAAATAACACACAGTATAGTGGGCTACAGACCAAAACGACAGGCTGTGAATAGCAGGAGGGCTGCGGCTCTGAAGCTGCTACACCTCACAGCTAAACTCTTTATGACTTGTTTTATGGAAATAACCAAGTTGATTACATGCTGGCTAATAGCGCAAGCATTAAGAGGCTATTGGCTCCAGTTCCTAGCAGTGTTTGGCTGCTTCAATTGGATACTAATAAGACTGGAGATGGAGGAGATGGAGACGTTGTTTATTCAAGAGGTGTAAACAACAACATTGTTCAAAAGAGATGAGCAGACAATTAGATGCGACAACATGATATAAAAGGAGGGACAATGCAGAGCTTGTATTGTGAGGTTTCCTGTCCTGCATGGCTGCATGGAGAATAATGTGAAAACTCTGCTGGACAGAGAGAATCAGACAAACAGAGAGAGCAAATAAGAGGGAAGGACGGTGAGGCAGAAACAGACAGAGTCAAAACAAGAGAAGTGAAGGGAAGGTCGAGGTGGAGGCAAAGAGGTGGAGGGTTGTGATTATAGAGTGACAGCGTCGGCGGCTCTCTCATGATTCCCAGGTAATTACAAGGCAAGGTGATCCTTAGAAACCAGGGACGTCAGCACCTTATGCAAGTATTGCAGCTCCTGGCTATATGTCTGTGCCGTAGAAAGAGCTTTGTAAAGTTTGAGGGACCGGGACCACCCCTTCCCTTAACAGGAATACACACTCACTTAAGGCTATACTAGAGATTAGCACCTACTGAAAACATTAGCCAGCAGCCATAAATAATCATTTGGACTTAGCACCCTTCAAGCTACATCTGCAGGTTTCTATGCGAGTCAGATCTCTCCAGTTATGTTGCTATAATTCCCATCAGGTCTGAATTAGCAAGCTAGTTCAAAAACTTAAACCAACCACACCCACTGTGCTACCTTTACATTGAACACAAACACAGTATGATTGTATTACTTCTCCCCTTGGCAGTGAACCACTGAGCATTTATGTGTCTGTGCCGGTGATAGCAGGGGCTGGAGGCATTACATTTTCAGGCTTTCCAATTGTCTGGTTAATTCCTGAACATTCAATATCACAAGAGGAGTTTGAAGAATTGTACAATTGTATGCAACTGTCATCTCTGTAGCTCTACATTTTGGAGGTCAGGGATCATGAGTGGGAGTCATTTTGCCCAATGGTCATCCTTTGCTTTTGAGTGCAACATCTCCAGAATTTTATGAGGAATTTCCATTAAACTATTCATTTATGTCCAGCCCTATCTCAGAGGTGAAGTAATTACTTCATATAGGTTATCAAGGTCACTGGGCTTCATGATCATTCTTTGCCTGTGAGTGTAATATCCCTTTAACATTTTGAGGGACATTCCTCAAACTCTGTACAAATGTCTACTGTGATTTATGGATAATATAAATAACTTTTCTGGGTACAGGATCACGGACACCGTGACCTTTCATCTTGCAACAAATCATGCACATACAGCTTTCAAAAGAAGGAGATGAAATTCCTACCAATCATTCAACCTAGCATTGTTGATGCTGCAGAGCTAGCACCATTAGCCTTCAACTCTCCCCTCATTTGAACATACATATTTCTGTGCTGAATAAGGTTGCTTACAGTTTTGTTCAAGTGGTAGCTGTTCCACCAAGATGCTAACAACGGTATCTATGTATTAATTTACATTAATTCAATGTCCTTTGTTTAAATCCAAATCTCAGGGCATTTTGGAGGCATGGCAGCAGCTTAGCTATAGTGGTTGGCATGGTGGTTGCTGGCAGCATGACAATTTAGACGGAGCATTTGACTGGAATTTAAGGCCTATTTGTTGAAAATTATTTAAAAAAAATAGTTTAATCAGCTTGAAAATCTGTTGCTAGATATTTTGTTATGACATCTAACTATGCGTATCTCTAAATTGTAAAAACTACCCAGCCCTTCTTTTTGACACACCACTATACTTTCAGCGTCCAACAGCTTTGCATTAAACATCCACCAGTTGTTGCAGTTACGATTCAACAGCTTTTATGCAGAATCTGCATGTCAATGTGTGTGTTAGATTTCTTAGATACCGCTCCTTTAATTCCCATCAGGCCTAAATTAGAAACCTGTTTCAAAACTTATTCCAACTATGCAATCTGTGGCTGCTTCACAATGTGCAAAACCAAAAACAAAGTTTGACTGGACTTTATTTTCCTCTCGGCAGTCACCCTTCGACTATTTTCATGTAACTTAAGCTCTAAAAGTCAGGCCAGTGGCTGCCAGATAAGCATCCAGCCAGCTCAGCCCATGGAGCATGCCGTTCTCACCAAAGACCCATTAGAAACTGGCAACCTGTGCTTCAGCTTAATGGTGCTGAAAAAGGGGATGAGGAGGGAGAAAGACAAGTAAAGAGGAGAGGGGAAGCATACATTCGAAGGATGAGGATGGGATTAGAACTACTGCACTGGTGGTTATATGCTTCTGCAAATACAATTATGGCTCAAAAAGAAGGGCCAGACTAAACTTTCTGGTAATGCACTTATGTCTTAAATAGTGCAAAGGCATGTTTTTGGATTACAGAGCTAGTTAGCTGTATAGGCCTTTGTACAAAAGGCCTATGTACTAAAAGCAGGCCACACTAAGCAATGCAAATAAATGACATAAAGTTGTTAATATATCAGAGGCAATTTTTGATACTCCCTTTAATCACTATGGGAGCCATATGACTTTATAAATCAATTATGGACTCTATAAATAGATATTGCGCCATGGAGGTCAAAATGTCTCAACGCCAAGTGACCTAGTTCTCAGAAAAAGACAAACCAGTGGTTGCTCTCAATTCTGGAAATAAAATGAGAACTTTGTGTGTTCCACAATTTATTTGAGGAGCTGAAACTGTGCCACAGCTCATTCAGGACTGACAATTCACAACAGTAGTAGCTTGAGTAAACACACACCATCATCATACTGCAGCCTCAACAGTACCTTCTTCCATACGGTGTCTTTAAATTCATTATCCATGCAATTTTTCTGCCTTTTGACAAATACATGGGGTACAGTTAAACAAGCAAAACAAAAATTAGTCCCCCATGTTGAGTGTTTTGACTTACAAAGTGCAAATAACAGGTGCTATCATTCATCAGTTGTGATCCTGCTAGGTGTGAAATGTCATAAAAAGTGACTAAGTTTGAAGAAAATCTGTCAGAGTGTTCTGATATATTGCATTCATAAGCCTATGGTAGACGTGAGACTGAAAGGTCTTAACTTTTTAACTTCAAAATCTATCAGATCATTCCTGTGTCATAGAGGACATTTGTACACCATGAGTATACCTAAATGGATGCTAAATAGACCAGAACTTATATAGCTCTTTTGACTCTCTTTGTCTACTCAAGGTTGCTTTACACCACAGATCACATTTACCCATTCACTCTCACATTCAGTCACTGATGGTCCAGATGGTCTATGTCCACCAGTATTAGCTAACATATTCCCCCCTTTTAAACCCCTTTACACACCACTGATGCAGCAGTGAGAGCAACTTGGGGTCAATTGTCTTGCCCAAGAGCACAACACCATGTGACAGCTGCAGCTAGGCTTGAACCTGCAACCTTCTGATCACTGACAGAACGCACTGTCAGACTGCAGCACCCGAGCTGCCACCTCTAAAGGTACATCCTTCACAAGGAAGTGAAAGATGAGAGACCTACAGACCTTAACCCTTTAAACTTAAAAACTGTTAAGATTATCCCTGTGTCAGATTGAACAATTTAGCAAAGTCTGAAGAAAATTCCTTTTGAGTGTTTCTACAATTACAATGTTACAATGTTAAAATTTCATTTAGCAGACGCTTTTGTCCAAAGCGACGAGAGTCAGCACAACACAAGCAAGAATCTGGACCAGAGAGAACATTAGTCAGTGCAGCAATTAGCCTTTAGTCTGATTTGACACCGGTGCTGTCATGTAGTGCTCGAGGCAGTGCCTAACATTTTTGAACCAAGTAACTGACAAAAAACCTTGTCAAGTCACCTCAATTTCATCATCGTCCACCACATGTCATTCACATCAACATCATACTCAGTGCTGAGTTGTTCACAAAGAGCTGGCTCTGAAACCCTCAAACTCATTCTACCACTTAAGACTACAGTAAACAGTTAAGTCTTTCTCTTAAAAGTAGATAAGGGCTCTGCAGATCGAATTGAGTTGGGTACTTTATTCAGTCACTTAGGAAACAAAGAGGAGTCTAACTAGTGTTTTTGAGCGATGCCAGGGAGCATCAGGCAGATAACATGTTCGAAAGCAAGTTGTGAATATGAGACCAGAAGATTTGAACATTTTACTGTTAAAATGTAATCACTTTCATTTTTAAGCCAGAGCACTTGTGACAATTTGAAGATAATCTCAAAAAGCATTTTTGAGAATTTGCACTTCCAAGCATGGTATGAAAAAAAGTCCTTGACCTTTTCCCAATAACCTCCTAAATCCGATCAATTCTTGAGTCAGAGTGGACATTTGTGCAAATTTTGAAGAAAATGCCTCAAAGATTTGTCCAGGTATGGCCTTTACAAGCAGGCAATTAACACAAGGAACAACCAACTTCACCTTTGACTTTCAAAATCCATTGGGGTCATGCTTAAGTCAAATCAGACATTTGTGCTCTTTAAAATCCCTCAGAGCTCTTGAGATATTGTTTTCGTGGGGCTGCCTGTGACATATTGATAACTAAAAGAATACAGGCTGTTGCCAGCCAGGAGTCACAAAGACTGTGCAATTTCAACAAGGAGCACAAAGTATGACTGTGTTTTAAGGCCAAAGATGCAGGCCAGTTACTGCGGATAAGCATCCAGCCAGCTCAGCTCTTAGAGCCTTCTTACCAAATAATCATTAGAAACTGGAGCTTAATGGTGCTAATCGGGAAAAATATGAGAAAGATGGTGAATAAGAAGAGCAGAGGTTAATTTATGAGGGGTAAGTAAAGATGAAGATAATTGAATGAAAAGTTGTTCAAGGAGATATAGACATTTCTCATAGCCCTGAAATATTGGACACATATCAGCATAACTCTCCAATTCTCTGGACTTTTCTCTGTTTCTGTCTTTTGTTTTATAGAGTGAGGCTGACACTGTGGTCCAAACCGACACTTTCACAGCTACCAAATGATATAAACAGATTTCATGTGCTGTGGCTGGAGCCTCGCTAAAACAGGGTTCAGGAGGGTTCGACTTGTATGTGTGTTCGAGTGTGTGTGTATGTGTGTGTGTGTGTGTAAGATAAAGTGGCAGGCAGAGTGCGGTGCCAGCACTAACACCGGGGCCTCAGCCAGGATGAAAGGAGCTGTCACGACGGCTCACGGAGGAAAAGAGGAAAAATCCATCTATCCGCACTCCTCTCCTTTACATTTATCCCCTCCCCTCTCTCTCTCTCTCTCTGCGTCTGTGATGGTTTTGCTTTTGAATCTATATGAGGCGTATCACTACTTTTCACACCCCAGATTTCTCCTTTCTGCACTGACTTTATCTTCCTTTAAATTTTTGGCTCGGTTACAAAACAAATCGGAGGCCAAAACATGGAGGTAAATACAAAAAGCCAATGTACCGAGTTAAATAAAACATTTCTTAACATAATTCCAAGAACTAATAAGGTCAATTGAATATGCCTGAGTGGAGCTGAACCCATAATAACTTGTGTGTCCTGAAATACTTTGCTTTAGTGATCGGCATCAAAAGGAGGTTGGGTGAAAGACCTTCTTTCATTTTCTGAGGCCGAAGCGCATGGCCTTGATGTGTGTGTTTGTGTGTGTGTGACAGCTCAGTGATCAAAACCTATGATGGGAGGGGAGCAGGTAACAGACTGGTGGGGAAGCGTGGGGGAGGGGTTTCAGGTAGCAGCTGCTGTCAGTCATCCTCTCCTTCCTCGATTTATGTGTGTTTATATGTCCGTGCACCTGTATGCTGTCCTGTCCGTCATGTGCACACACCTCTGCGAGCATGTACAGTATGCTTGTTTGCTCTTTCATGTGTGATCTTTACACGTTCCATCAGCAAATGTCAACTTTTGGCCTCCAAACAGCTTCGTGTCTGTCTTCTTGACTGTCAGGAGGCGGCACTCAGATCTCAGGTAAACATGGTTAAGGAGATGTATGCTGTACTCAGAGGACTGTATATTCTGTCTGTGTACTGTACACACAGCATCACTGCAGCACAGTGCACAGGGAAGAGCCAGGACGATGAAGGAGAAGAGAGAGGCTTCATACTATGGCTTTTCTGGAGGAAACATGTAAGAAGATAACATACCCTCAAGGGAAATGTTTGCTATCCTCTCAGACTTCATATTCACGAATATTAACTTTTTTAAAAAGACTAGAAAAGAGATCAAAGTCCTTACTATTGATTTCCCTCCAATTCAGTTAAATTCAAAAGAGCTTTATTAGCATGAATGCTGTAAGGCATTATTGCCAAAGCATTTCATTAAATACTGAATAATATGAAACAAATTCTATTAAAAAAAAGTAAAATAATTTATTACGATGATACACATTTGAAGCATTATGCTAGTTAAGATAAAAAGTTGATTATTTCTTGTAAATTAAAAAGTTAGACAATATAATATAATACAATAAATAAATATATATATATAGAATACATTCATGTGTGTGTGTATATGTATGCATCTGCATTTGTGTGTTTATGTTTTTACTATTTTGTTTGGTGTCTTTATCAATATTAAAGAGAGACAGTGAATGAAATCAGAAAGGGATAAAGGGAAAGCATGCCTTCTCCCAAAAAAATTAGCCACAGGCTGAGATGAAGAAAAAGGAACTGGAAAAAAAAAGCTGAAGACATGACCAACAGACATTTAGATTTTCAGAGCAGATGGTTGTCAGTTATTTGCCTTATTGTTAATTCTTCGTTAGATATATACATATGTTACAAGATAATTTAAACGTGTATCTGATGTTTCCTTGGTCATTTTCAGTGATAGGTATACTCGTAAAATGCAGTGAGCTAAGTTAGCACTTACTTGAATAAAAGAAAAGACTCTACTACACTTAAGTTACAGAAAGGAAGCAGGCTAAGCAACACGATAAAAGCAGCTCACTACATCTAAGTAATTTTATTTCTTTTGCAGATATAATAATGATAATAATACAGTGAGTCAGAAAACAACAACGCTACCACAAAGCTGCTGGAAAATGTAATTGAGCTACAAAGGACGCTATTATTGTAACGCTACTGCCTGTTACTGGTGGTTTTCACAGCAGCTTGGCTGTTCAGTTGGAAAAAAAAAAAAAAAAAAAAAAGAAAAAATTTACACACTACATTTGGGTTATTTCATGTTCACATGGCAGTATTTTAAACAGACTAAATCTCACAAAAGGCAAGCTGACCATATGTCATTACATAAGAGCATTGCTATAATTGCAAGTGCACAGAAAGTGACTCTCTATGGGATCTAAACTTTATTACTTAGTAGTACTTTGTATTCACCCTGGTTCGCTGGTAGCCGTAATGCAATCAATATCATTACTAGTACTGCTGCTTAAACTACTACACTAGTGCGACGAGTCAACTTGTCACCCTATTTGTTTCGGTTGCTGGGTAAATGTCTGTCTATGTTTTGGTACCAAAACATAGATCCATTGCTGTGTTCATAGAAATTCAAACAAACAGTGCCAAACAGGGAATGCCCACTTGTATTGGAACTATTCTCCCAAAGGATCTATGTGTGGAAATGACCTTAGCTAATCTAACATAATCTAACATGCACAATCTCTCTGCCCAGTACTGATTTTTTTTATATATATAATCAGTATACAGATAACAAATGAAGGGTTTTAATGGTGTTTGACAGTTCATCTGGTAGGCTTTTTTGCTCTTCTTGTATATTTCTTGAACAGATATGGTTGCAGACTGCCTCTCCATCTCCCAGTGCTTGTTAATTTTATTTTTTATTTTGCTTATACAGCGACAAATAAAATAGAAAAAGATTAATTTGATTTAAAGTATTGATATTTCCAATGTTTCTGTTAACATTGTGATAAAACTGCAATCATATTATATATTTCCTTTGGCCAAAATTATCGCAAGGTGAAAATCTGATATTGTGAAAGCTCTAGTGAGTGGTATTACAGATTGTTAAAACCAACCAAAGAGATGGAGGCATTCAAAGAAATTCTGTCTGTCAGTCTACCCTCTAACATGTGACTAACTGTGAGCTTTATGGCTTTTTTGGGCACCACACCCAGTAGCTGTGGTACAAGACCTATCATTAGAAATCTACAAGATGATTAGAAAAAAAGAGTCTGTGGTACCCCTACTCACTAACCCCCACACTCAAGCGCACACACACATAAACACACATACATAGATATACATATACCACTTCTACAAACTCCACATGATGTGCGGCTTCCCGCTGCATGCACCCGTCCCTGCTGGAACCCCCAGGCTCTAATGAAATCTATTGATGTGGAGTGTGGGGACATCAGAGTAGCAACAAGAGAGAGGAAGACGGGGTAAAACAGAGGATGAAGAGAGGGAAACTGTTTCCCAGAATAGGAAGAAAAAAAAAAAACGGAGTATAAAACAAACCGACCCAAAGTTTACGCAGACCTCAATTACAGCCCAGAGCAGGATAAAAATAAACAAAATAATCACAACAGAGCACAATGAATCTTGGCCCCCTACCCAGAACCAAGGAGAGGCAGGCGCACACACACATGAATACTTTCACCATAGAAACTACAGTCTACAGCGTGAACAGTTTGTGTGTGTGGTCTCTTCAAACACACAAACATAATCACATACACCATTTGGATGTTGGTAAAAGGGCCTGCCTGGACCTTATAAGAAAATCAAATGCTGAAAATAACTTTTGTTAAACACAGAAAGTACTAGCATACACACACAAAATTACATGGAAATATACACCTCATTTATTTGTTTAAGTCATCAAATGAGAAACAAAAATTGCAGCACTTTTTGACTTTCTGTTGGCAACTGTGCCAAACCCGCACATATGAAGCCACATTCTTCCCCTCCAAGTTTTTCAGAGCCTTTTGGTGGAGGCACTTTCAACTATGTTACATAACTTTAGTTAGGCTGTGTGTGGGGCTGGGCAAATGTACCAAAAGTCAAATCTTAATATTTTTGTAGCTAAATGGCAAATCACAGTAATATTTGTCTACCCAAAAAAGTCTCTTCATAAAATCAGACTTTTAACTTTGTCATGATGAGAACTGATTCAAATGCCATTAATGAGTCTGCTTACTGGGCCAATTCTTTTTCAATTGTCCTATTGATTCCTGTGGATTTTGGGTTTCTATGACAACAAATCAAAAACATGGTACTCCTGATGCTTCAAGAGCCCATACTGTGTTTTTTTGTGTTTTATATGCCCTGTCCTGTGTTTAGCAGATCTCCTACATGTGATAGAAGTATTTCTATGCACAAGACAAAAAGTCCATGAAATCTGGACTTCTCCCTGTGCCCTGGGAACAGCACCAGCAGCTTCCTAAAATGGCTCATTCCTCTGGCCCCAATGAAGAAACCTATCAGTGCGATATCCTAACACTGTGTCATCTGAAGTTAAGTCCATTGGCTCGGTTTGGCGAGTTTGATAAAGAGCCTAGACGGTATTGATTAAATGCAAAGATGTTGACAACATGGCGCTGAGCAGTGCCCCGATTTCATCTGCTGTCTTAAGCCACAACCAGGCCATGCTGTGGTAGCTCCACTCCTGCCGAGGGACAAGGCACTAAAGTGTTTTATCTACTGAGGAAAAGAGAGTCTGCACCAGCCATAAGGACACTATAACAACAACCACTGAAGTTTAAAAACGCACCTCTGTCTGAAGTACAGTATGAGGAAAATTATTATCTTATTCGTTAAACACATCAAACTGTATAAAGCATCTTACCTAAGCCCCAAAGCACTACACACTGGAGTAAATCTTTTAAGTGATTACAAATGATATTATATCAGTGATTTGACCAACTCTTCAAGTTTGTTAAGGTTAAATTTCTTTCTTTATCAGTACAAACAACATTGCCTAACCCCGTTTCTTATTTGAAAATCTATCAAAATATCTTAGAAGCTCAATATATTTCCCAGCCATTGCTATAAGGACACCTGTCTGGCCAGCTGCCTGGAGCCAGACCTGTCTGTCTCTGTGTCTGTGAAGCCTTTCCACTCCTGATGTCCTTTTGTGCTTCCACAGAAATTCAAGCATTCAAGTTTCCTCTAGGGAGCCCTGCGCTGTCAATCAAATCATGGGATTTTTTTAAAAAGGCCCCTCCATCTTTCCAGGGGACCTTTTTTTCAATTCTTCTTCAATTTGACCTGAACAATGCCGACACAGACACCCTAACCCTGGTCTGTGAAGACAGGGCAGGTAGTCATTAGCAGTGCCCTGGTATGTGCGTACCTGCATGCCCAAGATGTCGCCTGCCTGTCCGAGTGCACGCCTACATACTTGTGCGTCTGCTCAGTGTCTGTGTGTGCATTGAGTGCGTAAGTTCAGGCGTGCGGCATCCTCACATTGTGACACAGGCTTAAAGGTATGTGGCCTCACGTGTGACGTTCATTGTCCCGCTCTGAAAGTCCCCAGTCAGCCAGTAATCACTTCAAAGAAGACAGGTCAACAGAGAGGTGAAGTCAACACCGCCCTCCGTCCACCCTACACTTTTCTTCTCCTCTCTCGTCTCCTCTCCTGTCTTTTTTATTGTCCCTTCTTCTTGTGTCTCCTTTCTTCTCTCATATCTCAGCTCAATCTCCTTTGTGCCTTAAGACTGTATTTAGTTAAAGAGGTTGTGATCAATAATGGCCAATTCATCTTAGTTTTGACCCAATTTGAAAGAAACACAGGATAACGGCTCAATAAACAAAATGTTCTGTATAGCCCCTTTCACACTGACAAAAATGCCCTGAAATTATTCGGACATTAACCGGGCGAGCCAAACAGACAGTTTTTCACTCAGACTTTACCCAGGTAATTTCCTCGCGACCGAGGCTCATGTCTGAATGCTGCGTCGCATTATCATGGTAATTCACTGAGGTGAGTGGGCAGGTCTGACGGCATCATCCTGTGTGACCAGCAGGAACCAGAAAAAGGGAGACTTGACAGGACGGATATAAACAGCCACCGTTGCTGGAATTTATTTGAATGTAAGGGGGTAGCACAAACTCAAATGTGCATCTGGGAATCTGAAGTGTTGTTTTCTCTGCACATCATCAAAGTTCTGTAGTACATCTGCTCCAAAATGATCACTACTGGGTCTCTCACATGCTGTCGGATACTAAGCTGAAGCACTGCAGCTTCCTTTCTCAACAGTAATCATCATGCATGTGGTGACGCTGCTTCATATTCACTTCTTTGTACTACAGTGATCTTCTCAACTCTTTAGTTGATGCTACTGATACACTTTAAAACATGTCTCACTGAAGTAATGATCTAAAATGTTCATTAGGTCTCATATTATAAGCACTGATACCCGCTGCGTATATTTGATGTTGTGTGCCGCCTATTGGTGACCATGGTACCATGAATGAGAAAGAAACCACAGGAGCAGATAAAACAAAGTGGGAACAATGAAAGTTCTGCTGAAATTACTTATTAACTGGAAGGCTCACTTCAAATAGGTGTTTGAAAACTATGATATCAATAAAATAATGGTAAAATAAATGTGTTTAACTCTAAATCCCAAAATATCTCCACAAAAGCTGCACAAAATCCTAACATTCCAGATAACAAAGTGGGACCATTTTAATATCAGATTAATAAAATGTACACTAAAGACAGAAGAGAGAGAGAGAAACATAGAGAACTAAATGAATGGTTTCAAATGAAATTACGGATGAAAAGTGTCCAGAACAATAAAATTAACTGATGATGACCAAAATGAATGAATTTTTAATTAAATCATCACCTTAAACAACAATGGCTGACACTGTTAGTTGTAAATATTAATTGATAATTTGTTTCTTGTTATTACTTAGATCACGAAAAGGTCCTAGAATCCAAAGTGTGTTGAATTTCTGTTGAGATGTATCATCTTGTTTTCAAGAGGAAGTAAAGACATTATTGCAAGATTTGTGCCCATTTTATGGGTTTACATTTTAAAATTTGCCATTATTATCATGTGGAAAAATGTACTTTAAAAAGGAAGTACACTAATAGTGTGGTGGCAACAGATTCACATTTTGTATTAAGTAGTCTGTCTTCAGTGACAGCAGCTCATCCATTGTTTGGCAAATCTCTCCCATTTTGTACGCCCTAATAAACACATATCAATATCTTGTGATACAACCATTATCACAGATTTTCTTGAAATACTGTGATAGAATTGTGAGGTTGTATTTCCCACCCGTAATTAACATCATCAAGGTATAGAGTGGTGCAGAGATTTCTGTAGGCCAATCTGGAAGTTAGAATCAATTTGTTTCTAAGAGATTTTTCAATTTGTTCTGGATTATTACTGATACTGTTGTATGTTGTGAAAAAAAGATAATGAAATTTAAATGTTTTGTTAGTCATGAGAAACTCCATGAATAAACAGACCTTTCATGATTTTTAAGGCAGAAATATCATCAGGTAAAAAGTTATTGTTAGGCTACAATGGAACAACATTATGCTGCTACCACACTTCTAATATATAACATCACGCTGTAGCCACTTGTTTTAGAAATTCATTGTTGATGCCCAAGGGTGTGGCTATCATATGTATAGTCATTTACTGAAAACAATAAAAAAAATGACATTAGAGTTCCCCAGCCATTTCTGTACTTCTAGTTAGTAGTTTATTATCAACCTTCCTTTTCAAGACACGATATTGCTCTAAAATTTAAAAGTGAGACAATTTCAGACAAATTTTTCAACGCAAAAAGAAACATTCAAATCTTGCATACCTGTTCACCATGGAACTTTTTTTAGGCATTTATCTGTAAAACCTATTTTATAATCCAAAAGACTCTTGGGAAAGGAAACTGGAAGTGCTAAAATGCTGACTCACTTTCACTGTTTTAGGACTCATTCCAGCAACACTCAATTAAGAAGAGGACGGCTTGTTACTGCATTTTAGGCTTGCCTTTTTTCAGATTCATTGGCCATACTATTGACTATAGATCAATATTTCTCTTACAATTCTTAAAAGTAGATAATGTGTATGAATAAATCAATGTAAACTTAACCCCTTTATATCCTTTCACAGCTACACTGGCTACCTGTGAGTCAAAGTGTAGACTTTAAAACCCTTCTCCTGGTTTATAAAGCACCTAACCTGTACCTGTATGTTATTCAGATCTTTCAGTCCCCTCTGAGGCATCTAGACACCTCTGGTCTTCTGAGACAGGTTGACTCACTGTTTACAGGGTCAGAACTAAACAGGGTGAGGCACCTTTTAGTTATTCGCCCCTCAACTGTGGGAAAAAAAACAAAAAACTAAATGAGAACTTGAGACACTATACATCTGTGAACTCTTTTAATACAGGTTGTAAAACATTTTATTCACCACTGTCCTCTCAAAAATTCAGCTTCTTATTTCCTTCCCTTTTTTACCCACCTTATTTCTTTTATCATACATTTCTCCTTTTAACACTGAAATTCTTCAATGTTTTAGATTTAGTCTTTTGCCTTACTTTTGCTAATTTGATGCATTTAATGCTCATAATCTCACAATGTATTTGTTTTTAACTTATTAAACTGTTCGTACATTAAACTGTAAGGCGCTTTGAATTCCTATTATGTATGAATGGAGCTCTATAAAAAAAGCTGCCATGCAGATGTATTTCAAGAAAAGAAAAAAAATGCTTTTCTAAGAACATTATCATTATTTAATAAACTTTTTAATAGACTGAAATAAAAAAATCAGTGTAAACGTAAATATTTCTTAACAAGATTACCAGTCTGTGCAGTTAAGAGAGTTTGGTAATAGGTGTCACACTGTCAGACGAGAAAACATAAAAACAGATGGTATGTGATTAATTTTTAGTGAGGGGACCCTTGTGCAGGATGAAGAAAAGACAGACAATGAAGAGGAAGCAAATTTGTTATGATAATTATGAGAGAGATGTTTAGGTGTTTTAAGTCTCAGTATCTCAAGATTGTCAGACAGACAAACAAAAAGAACCGACCCAAGGCGACAGACTTAATTAGAGAGAGACAGAGAGAAAAGGAGAAATGGTGGACCCATACCTCCTTATTAAGCTGTCTCCTTTGGGATAGGAGGAGGAGAAGGAGCAGGGAATGAAGGAAGGGAGGAGGAAGAGGAGGAGGAGGATGTGTAGAAAAACAGTGGGGAGTCTGAAGCCAAACACGAGACCTAGGCACCACCCTTCACCTCCACCCACCCTCTTCTGATCAGTCATACAGGTACAAAGGAATCCACACAAAAGGGTTTTCCCATGGCACGCAAAGAGGCAAGAGACAGGACGGAGCAGAGCAGAGGGGTAAAGAGATGGAGAGGGAGAGATTGAGCGAGAAAAAGGAAGAGAGGAAGCACTTCTTTTTAAGCAGAGGAGCAATCTTTGTTCTTGTGAGCAATGCAAAGGCCAATAGAGGGGCCATTGTCCTTTCTCTCTCACCCTGTTCTTAGGAGGACAGCAGAGGGTGGGGGCCGATACGCAGGTAGGTAAGTGGGTGGATGGGTGGTGGGGTGAAGGTATGCAAGGAGCCAATGTGGCGTGACTCTTACCCCCTGCCACTGAGCCAAGGGTGAACCAAGGGTAAGCCAAGGGTAGCCCGACTCTGCCAACAGGACAAGAATGAGGCAGGGACTTTGACATGTGTTTACACTTTCCCTGACTAGATTTAGCATGAATTCAAAAGGTCAAAAGTGAAACAAAGAAGACTTTTCAGTTGTAGAGGTGTTGCCAAAATGAGCAGTTTGCTTTAGTTTTAACCACTACAAAAAGCATGTGTCAAAGTGGACTTTAGGTCTGACATATTTTTTAAACAAGAAAAGAAATCACTTTTCAATGTCTTTATAATGTATTTTTTCAAACACACACTCTTGTGTTTAAAAACTATTCCTAAGCCAAACAATAAGACAATGATGATTTTTGTCTGTTTTTTTGTCCTATTCACTTTATAGCCTCAGAGAAATCACCACGCCCAACTGACTTACCAGGTTAAAACTTCCTTTGTTATAGGATATAAGTCCAGTAACACTACAGTAATCTTAATTCAAATTTAATCCACTCCATTTGTACCCTAATGAAAGGATAAGCACTTAGTGAAGAAACCCCCTGACCCATTCATGTTCTTTTTAACTGGACTGTACAACTCAAATGTGCAGACCAGTGAGCATCACCAAGATTCTCATGTGTGAACCCTACATCTTTGGTTATTTAGTACCACAACACTCAAGGAGGAGAGACAGTGAGCTATTATTATTATGAGTGTGACCCAAAACTGCTCACTGATCCTAATACATGCTATCCTGTGAACTATACACATGCATTTGAGAATAAGCCAAAGATAACAGCAGGAAAAAAGTTAAAATGCACAAACAGATAGATGTATGAAGGTAAAAAATAAAAAAATATGAAACCCCACCTACACTACTAGCCTCCACACAAACACACGCACACATACCCGACACATACAAAGACATTAAGAGGGAACTCTAACAACGAAGACGAAGACCAATGTCTATGCACTGTGCTAAAGAGTGGTAAAGTAGGGGTTAGCATTAGCCACAGAGAAACATTAGCTACATAGCCCCCCACCTGTGATATCTGTTGCCCTGTCTGGTCTGCCCTGCTCTGGCCTCCTGACCCTGGGGAGAGGGGGTTGGAGTGTAAGTAGTGTGTATGTATATGTGAGGGGGATGGGAGTCTTGTGAGCAGGTCCACCTGTCAGAGCTCCAACCCATTTAAAAGTCATCCCAAGAGCATTCGTCCTGCCCAAATGTGTCCTTCAAACACAACCTCCTCCATGTCTAACACCCTTGTATGCCTGATGGCAACTGAAACTTGGCAACAAAATCCATCAGTATGTTTAAGAGTGCAAGAGGGAGCAAGTTAAGAAAATTCAGAGACAGAAAAAGCCACCCAATCAACATGTAGAGAAATATAAAGAGAGGGAAATACATCTAAAAAGGAAATGGAGAGAAGTAGCAGGAGATGAGAGAACTACAGCGAGCTGGCGGCTAGCCTCCGAGGCCAAACCACAAGGGCCTAAAGTGGCTCATTGTGGTGGGACTGGCGTCTGTGTAGTGCTGGGCCCCTCTGCTTTCTCCCCTTTGGCCCCCGCCTGCTCCAACATGGCCTGGCCAAGCTTTTACTGTAGCACTGGAACCCACCAGGCAACACAAAATCTGACCAAACAGCAGAGAGGGAAAACAGTACTGGGCTCATCTTTTTTTCCTGTCCTTTCTTCCTCTCTTGTGAAAACAAATTGGTCTTGTTAGCTCCTGCAAAATCTCCACACATGTACTATTTGTAACCTGAAGCATGTTTAAGCTTCGTCAGGTCTTCTGAGGATGACTTTGCTTCTCATTATTAACCTGGATTTCTGAGCTTTGTGTGAATGTTTTCCTAAGACATCCACCACAAGTCAAGGAGAGGTCTGGTGGTGTTTTCTCTCTTAAACTTTTCTCTGAATTTCAGCCTGTGATGGGAAGACACTTGGACATTATTTGGTTTGAAACTGAGCATGAACTTTTGAAAAGGAGCAGAGCTGACAAGAGCTGGCTAACTTTTGTCTTCACTTTGAGTTCTCAATCATTTGTGTAAACAATGCAAAACTCACTAATGAACAAAGGCTGTGGTTTGATGACTTGTGATCAGGAGATACCATTGTACTAATTATAAATCATTGTCATCTACGTGGTGACATTTAGCCTCAGAGAATGTACAGAGATGAAAAAGGAGCTGCCAGAGTGGAAGAGGAAACCAAACACGTCAACAAGTCTTCATTTTCTCTACCTGTCTCTGGACTACCGCCAAGTTGTAGGGCAGGGCACTCAACCAACATGTCTGATGGAGAGAGGGACAGGAAGACAGGAGGAGAAAGAGACCTTCAACTGTTGTGCAAACTCTCAGAAGATTATTGTGTTTCATTGACACAATGACTTTTGGAGGCACAATATGTCCATCTTAAGTAACATGATGGTCACAGATACTTAGGCTGTCAATACCTTTCATCCCAGATGTTTTAGATAAAAATCAGTCTATACTACTGTGGACCTATATCAACCTTGCACAGTAGCTAGACCTCCCTGATCCAATGCCTGTAATCCGAAAGGTCCACCATGCCAAGCTCCAATCTACAACAACTGTGACTGGCCCAAGGCCTAGTCAGGAAGAGGTGGGAGATACAAACAAGATGACAGCAGGTAGTGACTGCTTGTACAGATACTAGCATAGTCCCTGCCTTCTACATTATCTGATTGGCCTGTAATGATTGTAATTGATGGACCAATCATCCAATCGCCAGCCTATGTTTTTGAAAGGTTCTGCCCCTTCCCAAACACTTTCTATGAGCTGTTGCCCAGATGGACTTGTGAAGTATATTGAAGAGTCCATCTGGTGTGTCACGACAGATTTGCAGCTTCACCTCCACAACAATTGCTAATACTTGGCGTGTTAAGCCCCATTCTATCATAACAGTTCCTAATATTAACTTCACAATGATCAGTTTATTACAATACACAGTAGTTCCTGCAAATATCACACATATATTACTGTAGCTGTATTCTACCTGCTGCTACATTAACCAACATCAGTATGCTCCACTTCATAATCATTATGGCTCTTAATTTTAATTTTTAAAACAATCTTTCTGCATGTGGTTGTTATTGCCAACATCACCATAACTACAGTACCTGTACAACTATACAGAGAGTAGAACCCTCTTGAAAATGAGATACAGCATCTCAAGGGGCTATCCTCTAATAGCTTTCCATACAATAGAGACGAATATGATAAGCACAATTTTATGGTCTAAGCACCCATAAATTTATTGCTACCATGAATTATCATTTTAGTCCCTTTGTCCCTACCCGCCTCTCTCACAACATGGCTTTTGTGGATGGCTCTTCAATACGAGTCTCCTGCCTGCTTAACATAACTTTTTTTCCTGCCACTGTAACTGTTGCCAAATGTATACAAGCTCTGTACTTATGGCTGATTTATGTTGGATCTGTAGTGTGGCATTGACCTATTTGTTTGTTAGTGTCTTAAGATAACATTTGCAATGATTAGGCAAATATTGATTGACTGATAGATTGATTCAATAGTAAACATTAGGGCTTGGCCATATAAACAAAAAAATCCTAGTATCTTAGTCTTGTTTTATACCTGAATGAAGTTACATCACATATCTTGGTATTTTTCATGTAAGCAAATGAAAAAAAAATAATACCAAAATTATTAAAAACTGCTCTAATAAAGTTAAATTATGACACCTATTTAGTTTCACAGCTACAAAAACAGAAGTACTGAGTATCCAATATTCAATAATTTCTTGCTTTTCTTATCATCAAAAGTTAGAGACAAAGTCCAGCAATCTGTGGAAGATGTACAAAAAATACTGGCAAAATTTCCATATTTCTGTTTTCATGATCTCTGCAATCTTGAAATAAAATCTTAATTGTCATAATGGTCCTGACTGGACCCAAATTAATCACAAAACACATTGTGAATATGCTATGTAGAATATTTAGTTTAGCTAATAAGCTTTTGCCCTGCTGCTCTAAGCACTGACTTCAACACCAGATTAATATTTCTAGGGAAAAGGACTGAAAAGATTTTCAAAGTTTGGATGATCCAGAGCACATCATTTAAGAGTATGACCGAGCAGTGGACAGTTGACATCCCAAAGGTGAGTGTGGTGTTAAACCGCAGGAGATCTTATCCATGACCTCAGCCATTAGTTTCGTAGCCATTACTTTCATAGTTTCAGTACAAGATATGAAGCTGATGTGCTGCTCATAGAGTTTTAAGCTGCTGCTACTTGTCCCTTGATGGGCTTTTGAATGTACAATTATGAAAATGCATGTGTTTTTTAAATAGATTATTTTGTGGTCAGTAAGGATGCTACTGCAAGTGGTGTATTGCTGTGGTATCAAGACAGGTATCAATATCTGGTAATTTTACTGGCAGTGTACTCAAGTATATTTTTGATATTGTAAAAATCCTAATATATACTTTTCCCTCATCCGATGTGAAAATATTGTGGCAATTCATACATGTGTTGGTATGATTGAGTTCGACAACCTATGTAAAAGAAATCCTGCTGTTCTCCTCATCCAAGTCAAATAAAATGCTTCTACTTTTGGATTGAAAATCTACCGCCTCCTTGAGTATTTCCATCATTTCTCTATGATGGTCCTAGATTTCCCAGGCTGAGGGAATGGGGAATGCCAAACCCCCCCCCACACCACCTCCATGTCTCTCCTCTGAATATTGGGGCTATTATCTCCTGCATCTCCAATCAAGGGGAGTGGAGGGAGCTATTAAAGTATCCCATTGCCCAGAAATAATAATCAGGTGGTGTCTCAGGCCAGGGTTAGAAATTATGATCATGCTGGTCGGGCCGCGAGGCAGACGCAAAGGAAGTGAGGGAATGTGAGACGAATACAGTTGTTGTGAGCCACGGATCATAGCAACTGGAACAGCCTGTTTTTTTAACTGAGAAGGAAGTTTGGATTGGTATCGGACTGACAAAGGGTTCTCTGGCACTGATGCAGTCATGTTTGACTCTTATGATCCTTGGCAGAGATGTCTGAGGAGGAAGTAAGCGCTTGTCTCTCTGAGGTATGAACCCAGAGGGTAAAGGTTCGCTCTCAGGGGCAAGTGTGGGATAGATTTTCTCTGCTGCTCCCACACTGGCTGACGAAAATCAATACTTGCATAACATAGAAACTAATTCAGTTGTTGCATTCAAATCCTTCAAAACCAAGGAAACAATTACTGTAATACAAGTCTGCTGTCTGTTAGAGATGCTTACATTACCTTTACCTGACAGACCATCACATCCACATTACTAATGATTATTTCCATAATGATCATATCCTCCATTGCTAGACCAGCAAAAGTCAAAAGCAGCAAGTTTTACCCAGAATTCACAAAAGCTGGGTTGTTGAATCAAAGTTGGCATTTACTATGCAAAATAATGTGTTTTGTTTTTACCTAAGGTGGCTTAGGTCTACCAGCTGTAAGGGGATAGTAGCCTTCATATGCATCACTTAGCCAAACCTCTGATCATTATGAAGTCTTCTGCGAGGTTGGTCTCATCCTCTCCAACCCCTACTTCAGCTAAGGTATTCCCAGGTCAGGTGTGATAGAGCTGATGTAATTTTTTCAATGTGCTTTGGCTATAAAGATCCCCACAGCAAGACATACTGCATGAATCATGATCCTAAGACTGGAAACAGCCTCATGTCAATGTCAATAACCCACAAACTTTGAGATCCTCCTACTTGTTTGAGTTGTTGGGAACAAACTGAGAGTCCAAAGCTGATCGACAAAAAAAAATCCAAAAACAAGTTCATAGACTCAGATCAAATTTCACCATGTGAAAACATTGATAAAAAACCTCCACACAACTTTAGATGCTGTGCTACTGCTTACATAGTTACAGTTCTTACATTGTTTTCTCAGGATTCACTCACTAAGTAATCTGTACCATAGATCAGAACAACGAAAACCCAAAGTAAAGTTTGTTTGCTACTGGAAGTGCTATGTCGAAAGTTGGATGACGTGGCTCTTGGAATAGTTGCTCACAGGGGTAGGAATTTCCAGCTATTCTTGGTTATATTTTTTATATTGTTTTTTTTTTTTCTTTTTTTTTGCAAAAGCAGAAACAAAAACAAGGACAAAATCCATAGTTTCTCCGACTAAAGGCACTAAAGTTTCAGGTCTTCATAGATCTTAAAAGTCATTTGGAATTTTAAATGTGTGCCTTATTAATGAGTTTGGCTTCACTGCCCCCTATTAAAGATTTTGTGAATCACACCATGGATATATTACTAAAGATTAAAAAAAACTACTGTTACAGCATACAGGAGCATATTGGTTCTATAAAAACACACTGATACATGTATTAGCATGAGTTTGTGAATATTGCTGTATTCTTTTTTTCACAGTCCTAGTTGCTAATGAGGGGGAACAAGCATAGATGTGCAAAGTATTCTTGACACATTACCAGCATGAGTGTTCCTCTCTACAGTCAGTTCAAACAATGGTGACAGGGGATCAGTATCTATCAGTCAATCAATCTTTATTTGTATGGTGCAAGTGCATCACAAATGGTATCTCAAGACACTTCACAGGAGTGGTTCTCAAATGGTGTGGCATGGCACACTGGTGTGCCTTGAGGTATGTCCAGGTGTGTCATGAGAGTTTGCACAACCACAAGTTATAACTACAACTATACAACAACTAACAAAATATCATTGCTTCATATAACTTATCAATAGTTTATGTAAACTAATTTTCATTTACAATCACAAACTATGTTATAGTTGAAAAAAAGAAAAATTGAGAGGTTTTGCTATAAATAGCAGCATAGCTGGCAGAGGCGACTACTACCAGTAGTTTACCTCATTTTCATCAGTAAATTTTTAGAAAGTTTCAAATTCATTCTTTATAAAATAAGCAAGTCAAAACTAATACGGATACTGGAAAACTTTACATAGGGAATTTGGTGCCTTTGCACAATTTTGGGAGTGCCTTAGGCAAAAAAGTCTGAAAACCACTGATGTAGACCATAATCTTCATTCATCTTTTTTTGTTTTATTCTTTTATTAATTCAGGCACATGAATCCACCATCCCTCTAAGTTGGTATAAAGGTGGCTACTTTGGTAGTATTAGCAGCATAGAATGAGGAAGTTGTATGAGCGAGAGGTATTGTTGTTGACCTGGAACAATGTAAATGCAGGCTAGAAGGATCATGCATTGATACAGGGAGATGCCTGATATGTGTATGCCCTTATACACTGCCCGGCCAAAAAAAAAGTCGCCACCTGGATTTAACTAAGCACATAGGTACGAGCCTCCAATTGGATAATTACTGCATGGGCGATTGTCTTTCAGCTGGCAACAAGTTATTAAACCCCAGCTGATGCAATGTGTAGCTTCTCATTTCTTAAACAACCATGTCAAAAGATACATCCTGTGTTCATGGTAAAGATGTTAGTCTGTTCAAGAAGGGTCAAATCATTGGCATGCATCTAGAAGAGAAAACATCTAAGGAGATTGCAGAAACTACTAAAATTGGATTAAGAACTGTCCTGGAGGAAGGTCATGTGGTCTGATGAGTCCAGATTTACCCTGTTCCAGAGTGATGAGCACATCAGGGTAAGAAGAGAGGCAGGTGAAGTGATGCACCCATCATGCCTTGTGCCTACTGTACAAGCCTGTGGGGGCAGTGCTATGATCTGGGGTTGCTGCAGTTGGTCAGGTCTAGGTTCAGCAACATTATGGCCCAAAGAATGAGGTCAGCTGTGACTCTGTTGTAAGTCCCAAAAGGTGTCAAAGCATGTTGAATTTATCATTAGAAAATAGAGGAGAAAATATGTCCATGTAGAGCTATGGACTGTAGGAGTTCTTCAGTACGCAGTAACTTAAGACATGGTCTATTGTTGGTGGAATAAAGAACAGGTTGACTGCAGGCTGGCTTACAGTGGAGGAGTCAGCATTGTTTGACCTGCTTTAGTCAAAGAGCAGCAGGCTGGGGTTGTGACAAAGTCGTCCTACACTGGAGCCATTCACCCTGCCGAGGCTCAGTTTACCCCAGAGGCATGCTCTCTCTTTCGCTCTCTCTCTCTAAAACATACACACATACACCCAAACACACACACCTATGGGTATATGCATGTAATGCTAAGGGATGGGAGTTAAAAAAAAAGTCTGGTTTAGAATCAATAAGCAAAAACTTGAGGAATCTCTATCAATATTCTCTTTTGCTAAACAATGCCCTAATCAAACTTCCACTAAGTTCTGGATGCCTTGCAAATCAAGCAGGTCATACTCGCATCAAAGATAGTCAGCATGAACAAAAAGTCAAAGATCTGATCATGGCAGACAGGAGACCGGAGCAGCCACAAGTTTGTCTTACCATTACACAGTACGACACTGACTGCGCAAAATAAAGTCTCTGTGTGATTTTAAGTAAGGGTGGAAACACCAAAGACTTGCTGAAACTTCTGTGCAGAACAGCAATAAATATCAGGTGTGCCCCATGTTTGACACTGTTGACCCTGAAAACCTGTGTGGGCCAACAGAAAATCCAACAGAATTGATAAGGGAGGAAATACAGAATCGTGTCCATAAGTAGAATCCATATTGGTAAAGTTACCTCCACCAAGGAGGTTATGTTTTCGCTGGCTTCCGTCTGTTTGTCTGTTAGCAAGATGATGCAAAAACTACTGGATGGATTTACATGAAAATTTTACCAGAGGCGTGGTTTGGTCAAAGGAAGAAGCCATTACATTTTGGTGCTGACCCAATCCAGACTGACGTCACAAAAAAACTTGAAGTTTATAATGGCAAATCCCATTCATTTATGTCATTATTGGAATTGTAGTTTTTTGCAAACTGACATCAACGTTTTTCAAGCCTATGTCACCACATTTCCCAGCTTCCCTTGCAATGCCAGCTGAGGAGTTTGGCTAACAATAGCCTGGTAGATCGGCATGGGAAAAGCCACTGACGTAACTGAGCTGCTTGGCGGAGGTCTGCGCTCTCTGAGTGCTTTTCTACTTATCAATAAAATCTTGAATAACTAAAAATAAGAGACAATGGCATTCATATCCAATATGTCTTATCAATTCTCACCTCTAGATTAATATTTCCTTTCTGATTTACACCTGTGTTTTTTGTCTTGTCTTGGCCAGCCATGATGTCTTTTTGACTCTCTTGTCGTCATTGTGTTGAAAGCACATAAAAACAAAATGTAACAATTTATAAGGGAATCATTAAGTATAAAGGCAAGGCAAGGCAAGGCAAGTTTATTTGTAGAGCACAATTCGTACACAAGGTAATTCAAAGCAAATCATACTGATGCCCCAAGAAGATGGAATCAACCTCCACAGAAACTGGTTTACAATTCAAAGTCTTATAAAATATGTAAACTTTATTTCATACATCTTGAAGTGCTCCGAGAGCTCAAACCTCCACCAAGACATTTCTGACACTGTTGGCCGAGTCAGAAATGTGGAAAACTGCTGTATCATGCAGAGGTAAGTAACAAATCCTTAAAAAAAATCCTGGATCTATGTTTGTATTTGGATCACCAAAATCGAACCACTTCTCCCTTTTGCTATGACCAATTTTCCCTGGAAACTTAATCAAAACTTGTTTAGAACTTTCAAAGTTCTCTTACTCACAGACGGAAGGACACACAAACACACAAACTGATGAATTCTGTCAAAAACGTAAAATCCTTGGCAGAGGTAGTTAAGGTATTTTTTTTTTGAGGCTGCACTTACACATTAAGTTAATGGTTTTGTGGGCATGCTAAAATCTGAAAGTGCTAATGTGAACATGCTAATATGAGAAAGCAGATCAAATGTTTGTCACTCTAAACCTTCTTTAGATACATTTAGCACTGACAAATTATCACCAAACACAAAGCACATCTAAGACTACAGTGCCACTAGTTCTGGAGGCTTTTGCAACTATCAGATAAATGTTGCAAATGCATATTCCTAATAATAAAAACATGATCAGACAGAGGGTTGACCAATTGTGAGAACACTTCCATGATTGAATCTGAATGCCTGATTTCATTAACCTTTTTGCAAACATACTAAGTTATGATTTGCACTGTCATATACACTGTTGGCTAAACAGAAGCTGTGTTTGCTCACATGCATGCATGTGCACACACACAAGCTAACACACGTCTGTGCACTCTCTCTTGTGTAAGCGTTAAGCTCCATAATGGTGTCCCCAAGGCAAACCAGTGGCCTTGTTGCACATACGGAATCAATCAGGATTATTACGCATGTGTGCATGCTTGGCTGTGTTCATGTATTTGAATGCTAGTGCATATGTGAGAAATGTTTGAAATACTGTGTTACAAAATGCACACACTCAATACATGCTGGTGTGTTCAGTTAGTGTTTGTCGGCGAGCCAGTAGTACACAGACCTGAGCACTTGCAGTCCCATAGGAGGTCTTAATGGCTCAGAGAGCGGAGGGTGGGCGGGCGGTGGCTGTGGAGGTCTGGCTGGCGATGGGCCACCATGAGCCGAGCCAAACCGGCCTTGGTGAAGCCATGCTGGGAACAGCCTGGGGAGTGTACAGGCACTGGGTCTGAGTTGGCTATGCTCCACACCCCTGATAAGGCGTCAGATAGCATCATACGGCTACACGAGTGGCCCAAGGCGAAATGGAGAACAGCCATAATCATTCTTTGGACAACTGGAGTGGGAGAAAAGGAGTCCAGAGGAAAACAGAAAAAAAAGTCAGACAGAAAAGGAGAGCTGATAGAGACTCATGCTCAGTGCAGAGGAATGCAATGAGAAGCAAGTACAGCTGCATTTACACTGCAAGCCTGAAATCACAGTACTGATTTTTTCACTCAGATATCATTTTTTTGGCCCTCCATTACTTTTTGAATGTGGTCTGTGTCAGGGTCCTGTTTGAACCTATATGGAGCCATGAATAAAAGTTGCCGACATCTGATCTAAAAAAAAATCAGATATCTCGCAGCTTGAGTTCTAAAATTTGTCATGAGAACAAAATCAGGTCTGGGTCAAATAGGATCAAAAGAAAATCAGATTCAGGTCACTTTGGTCTGCGGTGTGAATGCAGATAAAGACAGATAGGTAATGATCAAAGATTAATAGATTGATTGTATGTACTGAGCTGGGACTGAACAATACATCATTTCTGTGCGGTGACTGCAATATGTGCAACAGTCATGTCGCAGGAAGTGCAGTGTCAGACAGGAGACCTGAGGCAGGTCATGAAAAAAAAAAAAAAAAAACAGTCAAAAAAATGGATTTATACAATTAAGAGTATGGCATTGACCTTGTCTTTTGTAAAGTGTATTGAGATAATATTTGATATGGTTTGGCACTGTACAAATACGATTTGTTGCATGTTGAGGCTGCAGGTTACACTGCTTTCACAGACACTCCGACATGATACTGAAGACAGATGCCCAGTTATGGAAGCTGGTTCTTCTTGCCAGTGCTTTGAATTGAAACGGAAATGACTCTGAGATTGTTCATTTTCCACCTGTGCATTCAAGCTGGTGTCTGGCGGCTTAGGAGCAGTTTTTGATTCATTTGAAGTGTTCTTAATGTACAGGAAATGTATGGTGACATTAAAGTAACACAATGATGGGTAACAGGTTTAATTCTTTGGTTTATAATGATGAAAGATGTTGCTTCACCTCTTCCCTCTCATTTTGTCTGCTTTTACTCTATGTGTCTATGTCTGTATTTATGTGTGTGTATGTGTGTGTGTGCCTGCGCAACAGCACACTGACAAAAAGGAAAAAGGGAATTAAGGTTTAAAATAGGAAGTACCTTAAGACATGAGTAGGTGTGCCATTTTTGATAAAAATACAACTGTTTGATTTAAAAGGTAATTAATTTACAGAAACTGCATTATCCCTGTGTTGTTTCCTTTCTTTTCCTTTACAAAAATATCACCATGCATGTATAATAAGAACATAGTAAAAAATTGCCAGTGTTTTCTATTTTGTGAATTATCATACCACAACCAGATGTATTTGATCAAGAATGAGCAAGTAAGAGAAAAAGATTGAAAAAAACAAACTCAGGGAATGAAGAAAAATGTCAGAATAAGAAAAAATAGTAAAATTCACTTTAAAAACTACAACATTAATTCATCTTGAAGCTCAACATATAAGCTCGAAAGTAATTTGCAGGATGAACAAAGTTTTCAAAATATGTTTGATCTACTGATAAATTGAGCCCTCGAGTATCATTACAAATACCCCAGGACAAATGAAACTAAAATATAATCAGTATCAAAATGTTAAGTGCAATATATAGGCTCCATAAGGGACTGTGGGTATTCAGTAGATGTGCCAAGTGTGATCCAGTATGCCTCTTCAACACAGCAGGAAATGACAAAATAACAAAAGGCCACCCTTCATTACACTAACACACGTTAAGTAATCACATCTGTGGAAGTTTGTGCACACCGTAAGGTCTAAGCATACATTTGTTTTATGAGTGTATTCTTTATGCCATTTGTCTTTCCGCATTGAACCCAGGGAAGCATTCTTAAACATGATTACATCTACACAAAGCTCCATGTTTAGCGTTTTGGTGTACCTCTGCAGCCCTTACGTCTCAGCAGTGGCCGGCCAGGATGCTGCAGATCTTCCTGATCTGCTTTATGAGAAGTTGAAGCTGTTATAATGTGTAAAGGTGACCTGTGAGATGTCCTGCCACCTGGACAAGAATAAAGATACATGTAAACATACAGTTAAATAACTTGTAAACACAATCAAACACAACAGATACAAGTTGATACTAGGGTGATACCATAATCTGCTTTTCAAAGATTCATTTATATGCCTTATTTTTGGCAGGACAGTGGTACTGTGATTAATCTAAAACTTGGGGATAGACATGTGAGGAAGGAGGCCTGATTTATATGTGGGCCACTGCTTTGAGCACAATAAACTTTGTACATGGTGCGTGAGGACATGATGGCTGGGTTGCTGGTCCCCCTGATCAAACATTTTTGTAACCAGTAAAAATTTGCATCAATAACCCATAAGGGTAGCTGCTGCCATTTTCATGCAGTTCGTTCCATCTGACTGCATGACAAAAGTGAGAGAGCGTGACAAATTTACAAATACTTAACAAAAAAGCATTACTTAGTTAGTATAACATACTTTTGTTATCTATTGAGATAAATTCAGACTTCTGCAGTATTCTAGTGAAGGCTCATTCTGAAGCATGGACAAAATAGTGATTTATTGTGCAGCCCTGCTTGATGCTTACACGGGAGAAATATGCCTACATATCAGACATGAGGAAAAAATCTTGGCAAACAGGAGTGGTTGATCATCAGTGTTTCTCTTTACTGTCACTCCACGGGGAGAAATAAAGCTGTTTCACCCACTTCGTTTTTCCATCACATAACCAACACTTTCAGGGACTTTAATTAACTTCTTTATGAGGTGGAGGAAGTGCTAAAAGAAGAGAAAATGGAAGGGAGAAAAGGTAAAGGATTAAAAATAGAAGCTAGGCTGCTGAGGACAATCTAGACTCTTTCATCATGAAACCGAAACTGAGCCTTTCCCCATTTAGACAGAGGAACTTACTGTGAATTATAATGCCTGTGATTTTCAGAACGTTCTTTGGAAATTGAATATTTTTCTAAATTGATTTACTTCATGGGTAGAGTCTGCAGAGTGAACTTCCTATCAGTTCATTCTCATCCACTTTTGTGTTTTGTGCTTTGTATGTTGAATCTGAAAGGCAGTACCTATACAAGACTGTATGTGTTCTACACAATCAATGCTGCATCCTGTCTGCACTGCATTTATTAAAATGTATGCTATTTATTTCTGTATGAGTCCAGGAGAAATACTTACATCTTTTAACCATCTTTTTATTTCTCTGGAATAATTTATGTCACTGCACACTGTCCTGTTATAAACCAATAAACTAAACTAAACTAAACATGTAACACTGCTGCATCTGGAATTCAGATTAATGTGAATGCAACTGAGTATGCTTTGAGTAATGCTAAATTGAAAACAGTGCTTTGTACAACTGTATCCTAAATGCAAAGTATTTTATTACTTATTACAGGACTTTTTACATCAGATGTGAATGTGAAAATGTTTATTTGTGGGATTCATATGCAATTTTTTTTACAAGATGTATAATTTGCCTAACCTTGCAGAATAGCTGTAATCTCCAATCTACAACAGTTGTGCTTGACTTGCAGTGGCAAAAATCAGCCTCCTCTGTATATGTAACAATATGCACTGGCCCTTTTTAAATCAATATTTGCATCATTGCAACAATTAATTTGCAAATGTTGCCAAACAATTTGTGCAGTTTAGTTTGCAGGAATTTCCTTGCAGTATTTCAACCAAAACAATGAAATCATGGTCTAAATCGCACAAATATGTTGGCAACATTAATGTACAACAAAACTACTGAAAAAAGTTTCTCTTAGTCACTAAAAAAATCACTTAAGTTGCAAATATTCTCCTAACAAAGCCTTGCTTGCACCAAAAGCTTGGCAATGTTTTGACATGTAGGTGAAACTGCTGCTTTTCCCTCACTCCCCCGGGATACTGAATTGATTCAAAACATCTATGAATCCATTTTGTGTACCTATTTTAAAATGTACCCCTTTTCATATAAGATAAAATTTCACAAGCAGCCCAGCACAGCAAACCTGCTGCTGTTGTTTTCTTCTTCTTCTCTGAGCATACTGAGCAGAAGGTGTGTTGCTCTGAGCATGTTAGCTGTGCTGCTAAAACATCAGCTATGTTGCTTAAATTTGAAATAAACAGAACAAATTTTATTAGGTTTTTCAATGTGAAATAGCAAAATGCATTCTACTGGTGAGCAGGAGGTGGAGGCAGATCCTGAAATATGCCACTTAAAAACACAGATAAGGGATTATTGTGAATTGTGAATCAGTGTGAATCAAAAGTGGATTTTTAATGGAACAAAGAACCCGGAATTGGAATAACATTAAACTGTGACATCTTCGAAGAGTGACGTCCTTGATATTTGTGCAGATTATACAGTGTGCAGTAAATTTTAAGTATGTCTTATTCACTAACCTTTATTTAGCAAGATAAGTCCCCTTGAGATCAGAGATCTCTTTTCCAAGAAAGATCTGGCCAAGAATAGCTGCAACACACAGTTTCAACAAACACAAACTTATACAGTACATATTAAAGATTACTCTTCGGGCATTTTTGTGCCTTTATTGATAGGAAAGAGAGTGACAGTGAGAGAGAGTAGGGGCAGACACTCTGTAAACTGGCTAAAGGCTGGATTTGAACCCAGGGCAGCAGAAGTATATATATATATATATATATATATATATAGGTTGTGCCTGGTTACTAACCACTCCACCAAACCAGCACCCCATACAGTACATATTAAACAGTAAAATCAATCATAATAAATCATCAGTTAAAATAGTTGCACACTGAAAGCAAGGGCTCCATTTTTTACCAAAGATTTTAAAAACAGTTAGGGTAATTTAGCCTTGAATTTTAAATCAGGATGAAGATTATTTCAAGCAAAAGGAGCTGAGAACCTAAAGATTTTATTCCAATCTCAGTCTGGACTTTTGGAACAACTAAATGCAAAATGTACAAGGAACGAAGGTTGTGTACTCCATTCTTTGGGATTAAAAGAGAGAAAAGTTAATCCGGATTCTTTCCCAGAATTACTTTATAAATAAAGATATAGCAGTGTGACAGTCTGTGAGTGTTTGGAGAAGTCCAGCTGACTCTAGAACGTAAAGTACAATGATGAATGAGAAATCCACAGCTTATGATGAATCTCAGAGCACCATGATAAAACACTGTTCAACATGTGAGGGCTCTGAGCAGATGCATTCATGTGCAACTCATCTCCATAATTACAAACAGGGAAGACTTTTTACGTAAAGGAACCGGGGCTTATTTCTGTAATAAAAATACAGTATGACCTTCGACTTTTAAGCCACATTCTGGATGTGCTCTGTGCCATGTTGTCAACAACTTGTTACCACTGACTTTTTGTTTTACTCAGAGATGCTCTATCACACAGAGGAGACATGTTGAACACACAAAAGGGAATATAAAAACAAATTACCTCTTTAATATCAGAGGATACAAAAATACTTTCTTCTCCTTAGCCCTTATCTTACCCCTTACCCCTCGGTTTTGCGCATTCATGTCTAGTGAAGGGAAGTCCCAATTCTCCGTAGGGCCAAGGGGAAAGGCTAAGACAAAGGGCTACACAGCCCTCGAAACGAAGACAGACCGGGGCCTCACTTGAAATGAAGGGCTATGAGAATTTCCCATAATACACCACGCCCGCTGACACGAGGCAGAGCGCAGAATGAAGGAAGCGCTTAATTAGAAGTAATTATTAATTCATCAAGCAAATATTAATCATGTTTTGAACTGTTGGTCATATTTTAAAATTTCTCATTATAACAAGCTAGCCTTTGCAGCTGTAGCTACGGCTATTGTATGCTATTGCATCTGCCTACGTCACAGCCAGCGAGCGGCTCTGGGTGATGACCTAGCGGGAATCGAGTGGCGTCGTTGATGTTGATGTTGGTAGTTATGGCTACAGTAACAGATGTGTGATATTTGCAGAAACTACAGTGCATTTTAATGGACTGGTTGTTCTGAAGTTAACATTAGGAACAGCAATGACAATGGAATGGGGCTAAAGGAAAGGCCAGATATTTGTGGTTGTTGTAGTTGAAGCTATGTAGGTCCACAGCAGCAGGCCATCCACACCAACGATTGTGATCAATGAGGACGGGAGCAGAAAAAAAGGGCAAAAAGAAAGCCATGTTCTTTCATACTGCTTTGATCAAATTCTTTGCCCCTCTCTAACTATTCCAGACTTTGAAGACAAATTGAAAGAAATTCAATATCAAAAACTAAACCCAATAACCTTTTTTTACTTTCAAGTACCATGGGGAGACTGACGCATCTGTTGCATTTCATGCTCACTTTTAATGACTGCATCTTGCGGATCATTGGACAATGATGCCTGAGGCAATGACCTATCTCTGTGAAATTGTAAAGCTGCTTAAGAACTTGCTTTCATACTCTGACAATAAACCTGTTTGTGCATATTTCATAAATGTCATTGCCTGTCTTTAAATAGCTTAAATCCAGAGTATCTGATGAGCCAGGAGGCTTTGTAGTTCCTTACATGAGCCAAGAGTCAACAGAAGATCCAGAGCTTCCTTTCACTAGATGGCACAGTTTGCTTTACAGACACATTGAGGATGGTTGCCTGCAGCTCAAGGTTTGCATCAAGGGCCGGAGGCTTAGTTTGGGTGAAACTGCCCTAAAAGAGAGACACTTTTGTATTTTGTTCACATCTATGAGCCCATAGGCCTGGATGTTACCATCATGCCTAATATAGCTATGAAAAGAAATGAGAGGGGAGCAGTGTTGAGTGAAAAGAGTGGTGCTGATCATTAACAATGTGTGATGAGTGAATTAAAGGTTGTTGTTCCCTGTATGTGTTCTGGCATTATACCGTCTTTAATGTGTCTGCGGTGTTTATGGGTTTTTTCATAGGTGTGTGTGTGAGTGTGACGGCGTGTGTGTATGTGCGATAGTTTACTAACAGCACACCAAGATGTCTGGTCGGTGAGGTAAACACAGCGGAGAAAATGACAGAGTCTACAGGGTGTTTATGAAGTGGGGTAAGACATGGACACACACGCACTAGGGACACACACCCGCTCAACAAAAACGCTGGCACCCATAAGGCAAAGACAAAGACACACACTCAAAAAAAGACAAACATCCCAGAGCTCAAAAACAAATAGAGCACACAAGCAGGGAGAGAGCTGATGGACTGTAAAGCTCCATCTATCTCTGTCTCTATCCTCCCCATTCAGCTGGCCTGCTTGGCTTTGACACCGCCAGAGAGGTTAGACTTAATGACATGTTAGGGAGAGAGAGACAGAGGCACAGGGGAGGGAGAGATAGAGAGAGGGAGGGAAAAATGAAAGGAAGGAAGAACAGAGAGGAGGGATGAGAGGTGACAGAAAGAGTAAAGAGAGATGGACAGCTGGAGGGAGCGAAAAAACCATGGTGTGCTTGGTTGTGGGGTGTGAGAGAAAGAAGAAAAAACCCAAAGAGGAGAAAAAAAGTGGTGAGATGGAAGAAAACAGTCGTGCCTTTAACTCTGTCATGGAGAAAAGAGGAATGCTAGGGTGCTAGCTTTTTGAGCTGGATAAATTAGTGAAAATGTGGCTTTTAAGGTGGTGCGAATGGAGGGGCTGGGCAACATATCTAGTTTGATGATCTATTAATGTAAACCCATTTTCAAAAAGAGTATGATAGTTTTAACATGGATACAGTCTGTCTTGCATTAAATTAAAAATGTACTTTGTTGTACTTCATCTGGTCATTGGTGATACAGAGTTGAACAAACTGATTGGTAAACAGATGCAAGGTCTACTGATCAGTGAAAAAAGTTAGCAGCAAGAACCACTTATATGCTTACTGATCACTAAAGTTGCATGATATTGTCGGTACGATATCAGCAGATATCGGTCTAAAAAGTTGAATATCGGTATTGGCCGATATTGAAGTTTTTGCTGATATTTACAGACTTTGTATCGGCAATTCATCTTGGCCATATATATCTAATATATTGGCAGTCACATCTTCAAAAAATGTACCACCACTTTACCTCATCATCACTGCAAGGGCACATTTAAAAAGTAAAATGTTCATTTTTCAAAAGTAAAATGTTGTCTTTTTGTTTTAAATCTGTTACTTACACAAATATACTCTCTGATCACAATATAATCTTTCTGCAACTACAGGGAGAATTGTCATTTTTTATTTTCATTGAGGAAACTTTGTTCATTCTTAGTAAAAACAAAACTATTTCAATACAAAAGCTTTTCTGTTACCTGTTTATTACCACAGCAACAAAAGCAGAAGTGCTGTACACCCAATACAGGGTAGTTTGTAGTTATTGACAGTCAAAAATGGCAAACAAACCAAGGCTTGGCAAAATATCAAGAAAATCGATTAATTTG